>CP025649.1:7319381-7431996 GCA_003576665.1 Ipomoea trifida | reverse complement strand
AATAAATCGCCCAAGGAATTAATTAGCGATCGAAAGGCTTGAAATGAATTTACGGGGTGTTACACCTTCTTTGCAGCCTTCCAATGATGTAGTCCAGGATTTGATTGATAGCGCCCTAACATACCGACAGCAAAACTGATATCTGGTCGAGTACAAGTCTGCGCATACATCAAACTCCCTACTATGGAAGCATAAGGGAATTTCTCCATTTCCTTACGTTCCAAATCAGTTTTCGGACATTGAGACAAACTAAAGTTGTCTCCTTTCTGAATTGGAACTGGAGGAGGCAAACAACTTTCCATCTCTAAAACTTTGTTAATGTAAGCCTTCTGGGATAAACCTAAAATCCCCTGTGATCTATCACGAAATATTTCTATTCCAATCACATATGAAGCCTCACCCATATCCTTCATTTCAAAGTTCTTAGAAAGATATTCCTTAACATCACGCAACATCCCTTTATTATTAGCAGCTAGAAGAATGTCATCAACATATAATACCAGGATTACAAACTTGCTTCCATTAACCTTCATGTAGATACACCTATCAACAGTGATCTCTACAAAACCAAATGACAATACAGTATCATTGAATTTCAAATACCATTGTCTAGAAGCCTGTTTTAATCCATAGATTGACTTCTTCAATCTACATACCAGATTTTCCTTTCCTGTGGCCATGAAGCCTTGTGGGTGATCCATGTACACTTCCTCTTCTAATTCACCATTTAGAAAGGCAGTTTTAACATCCATTTGGTGGAGCTCAAGATCAAAATGAGCCACCAAAGCCAAAATAATTCTCAAAGAGTCTTTCTTAGAAACTGGAGAGAAAGTCTCTTTATAGTCAATGCCATCCTTTTGAGTATAACCTTTGGCAACAAGTCTGGCTTTGTACCTTTCGACATTGCCCTTGGAGTCTCGCTTGGTCTTAAAGACCCATTTACAGCCAACTCTCTTACAACCATTCGGCAATTCCGTTAGTTCCCAAACATTGTTATCTCTCATAGATTTCAACTCATCCTTCATGGCATCTAACCATTTGTCAGAATTATTACCCTGTATGGCTTGGTTATACGAGACTGGATCATTATCAATACTCAAGTCACTTTCATGCTCAAGTGCAAAGACAATGTAGTCATCAGGAATGGCTGATCTTCTCTGTCTAGTAGATCTCCTTAATGCCACTTCCTGTTGAGACTGCACTTGATCACCAACTTGAGTTTCAACCTCATCTTCATTCATAATAGCTTCCTCATGTGGAATTAGAGCATCTATTTGCTGTTGTTCCAAAGTATTTCCATGAGGTTGCATTGCAACAATAGAAACTACAGCAGGGAAAGGATCACTTGATGAACCTAGATCCATCAATGACTCCTTAATCTCAACATTACGAGCTCCCACACTCCCACGGACTTCGCCATTTTCAATGAAGCGAGCATTACCAAACTCAACAATCCTCGTACTATGATTAGGACAATAAAACATGTATCCCTTAGACCTTTCTGGATATCCAATGAAAAAACCACTAATGGTTCTAGAATCCAATTTATTTTCATATGGATTATATATCCTCACTTCAGCTTGACAGCCCCATATGTGAAGATGCCTCAGGCTAGGTTTCCTTCCTGTCCACAGTTCATAAGGTGTTTTAGAAACAGCCTTACTAGGAACCCTATTGAGTAAGTATGCTGATGTCCTTAATGCATACATCCATAATGAAACAGGCAATATACAGTTATTGACCATACTCCTAACCATTTCCATTAGAGTACGATTTCGCCTTTCTGCCACACCATTTTGTTGTGGTGTGCCTGGCATTGTGTATTGTGCACAAATGCCCTCAGAATCGAGGAATTTCTTAAATGGGCCAGGAATTTGCCCAACTTCTGATGTTTTCCCATAATACTCACCACCTCTATCTGATCTGATTGTCTTTAACTTTCTATTTAACTGCCTCTCAACTTCCAATATGAATGTCTCTAGGACATCCACAGACTGAGATCTTTCATGCAGTAAATAAATGTAACAGAACCTAGAATGATCATCAATAAAGGTAATAAAGTATTTCTCACCGCCCCAAGACGGAACATCAAAAGGACCACAGATATTTGTATGTATTAAATCAAGTAATCCTGAGCTTCTTGTGGCTGAGTGTTTTGATACATGTCTGACTTGCTTTCCCTTTATGCAATCGACACATGCATCATTCCAGTCAGTAAAATCCAATTGAGACAAAATTTCAGCCTTAATAAGTCTCAATATCCTTTCTTTGGATATATGACCAAGCCTTTTATGCCACAAGTCAGCTGAAGATTCATTCGGTGCACTTCTTTTAACACAACCATCACTCATAACATTAAACAAGGAATTAACAAACTCAGCATTAAGATTGAAACAATATAGAGTATCCAACAAAACACCAGAGCCACAGAAGGTATTTTGTTGATACAAAGAAAAACATTTGTTTCCAATCTTAAAGTTAAAACCTAACATGTCCAACCTAGATGCTGAAACAAGATTTCTAGAACATTCTGGAACATACAGGCAATTCTCAAGATCAAGGCTAAAACCTGTATCCAGCTTAATTCTGTAAGTTCCAATACCTTCAATTCTAGCTTTCATCTTATTTCCCATGAAAAGAAACTTTTCATTTTCCTTTTGAGGTTGAAACATCAAAAACCCTTGCATAATGTTAGAAACATGAGCTGTAGCACCAGTGTCTAACCACCAAGTATTAGAAGGTACCTCTATAAGATTAGATTCAAAGCATACTGAAACTGAATGTATACTTTTCTTTTCCATCCAAGCTTTCCTCTTCAGGCATTCAGCCTTCTTGTGCCCAGGTTTGTTACAGAAATAACATTTTTGTACTTTCTGAACAGCACCTTGCACCTTTACAGGATGCTTGTCCTTCTTTTTACTTTTAGACTTGTTGCCATTATCACTGACATTAGAACTGTCACCATTATAGTGTGATACGATAGTGTAACACCCCGTAAATTCGTTCAAGCCTTTCAAACCGTTAATTAATTCCTTGGGCAATTTAATTAATTTCTAACTGGGCTAATCCTTTCAATTTGATATATATATATACTCTTATATATATATATGCCCATGAGCTTGATTTAATTATTATATTCAAGAGCCCAATTAATTGAATTATTCTTGTAAGGGATTTTATTCAATTTGAGCCCTTACCATTTGTAATTAAATATTCCTACAAGCCCAATTTATTGATCTTACATTATATGATATATATATATACTAGTCCTAAGACATTTCTATGGGCTTTCTTATATTAATTCTTGTATTAATTATAAGGGGTGATTATTTAGCCCATGTTGCTAGTCTTGAGTACACATATATAATTAATTCTTGTGACCATTATAATATAAGTTTAAGCTCAATTCCTAATAAAGTCTTACACTCAAATATTGTGTGTATCCCTAGTATATATTTTGATGATCAAATAACCTAGAAGCTTTCACTCCTCTTCCTCTTCCTCCCTACACACTCACACGCCATTTCATCTATATTTCCTCCCAAAATTGATCTCCATTTTCCTACAAGCTTTCAAGTCAAGATTGCTCTTTTATGGTTGCTTAGGAGTGGGTAAGTTCATCTACCATAGGATCCATCTTGCATTGTGTGTTTATAATAGTCTTTTTAGCATATTCTTACAAAGTTCTTTTGGGGTTCTTTGGGAAAAGATGATCAAGGTGAAGGTGGGGCTTTGTGATCTTGCTTAGGGCTTCTTGGAGTGGGATAAAGCTATTCAAGGTAACCATCCATGTCCATCAAACTATTTTCATTCACTCCTATTCTATTTGATATTATTTGGTGGATTGGAAATCCTGAAAATCCCTTGTGATTAGCCTATCTTGTTGAATCTATTTGTTGGATGTCATCTTGATCCTTTGATTAGTTTTGTATGATCATTGATGGTTTGGATTTCCATGTTTTTGGCCTCTAAGTTGTATGAAATGTTGATGTCTTGGTCTGATTATACTCTCTGGAAATGTTGTTTCGTGTCTGTTGTTCATATTCTGGAACTGGGAGTGAGTATGACCTTGCGGAGGACCTCGGCGGTACAATGTAACCCGCCGAGGTGATCCGCAAGGCCAAGGGGTAGGCTTGGGCGGAGAGGACTGGTTCCGTCGAGGAGGCTCCGCTTCCTTCTTGCGGAGGAGCGGAGGACTGTGTTCCGCCAGGGTGGTCCGCAAGGTCCTGGGAATTCGATTCCAGTGAGCTGTTCTCTGCTATTGTTGTCTGTTGTTTCTCCTTTGTTTCTGATTATTGTTGGATTGTCTTGTTGGGTATTTTACCATGCTTTTGGGAGTATTTATCCATGTCTCTTGTTGGATATTTATTGCCTTATCTTGGAGATTTATTCATGTCTTTAGTTTCCCCTTTTGTACCCTTTGGTCTATTGATTCTTGATATTCTTTCTATCTGGGAGTTTGTTGGTGTTCATAGATGAGATGAACACTTTGTTTGGTTGTTTTGGGATGATGTCGGAGTATGTTTGTGAGTTGTTGGCTTGTTGATATCGTTGGGAGTGTGGATGCACTTGTTGTGCTATTATTGTTGTATTCGGGTTCATTACCCCTGTGATTGGGTTTATTACCCCTGTGATTGGACTTAGGTCCCTGTGATTGGGCCATTGCCCCTGTGATTGGGTTCGCTACCCCTGTGATTGGGTTCGCTACCCCTGTGATTGGGTCGATTCACCCCTGTGATTGGACTTCGGTCCCCTGTGATTGGACTACGGTCATTGGGTTCATTACCCCTGTGATTGGGTTCATTACCCCTGTGAGTGAGCTTTGCCTTTGTGCATTCGGTTTGAGTTTGGGATTGGGTTTAGTATGATGCTTAGTGGTTGTTGTTGGGTTTCCTTTCGGTTCTTGAGATGTGAGTCCTTGTTCATTCTGTTGATTATTCCTTATGCTTGTGTTCAGTTAGTACCTTGGATTTGATTCGTTATTATCTTATTCTTCTATCTTTGGATTTCGGCTTTACTTGAATGAGTTTTGGTTTATGATTCATTCAGTTTATCCTTGTTGAGTATCTGATTTGAACTATTGCACAGTTCGTTGGTGTTTATATTCTATATGGGTGTGTAAACCTATTTACAACCTTACTATATATCTATACTTCCTTGCGGGTGTGAATGGTGGTTGCTTAGCATTCTTTTGCTAATGGTTCTTTGTGTGTTTTCCCAGGTATGGAGTAGTCTACGCGAGCGCGCTAGAGTTCTCTCTTTTATGAGGATGCGTAGTCATAGTTTACCTTGTTTAGATGTTGGTTTTTGGGCCTGTGTGCCTTGAGATGTTATGACATACTCTTGATTAGTTCTTTGGGTTCCGTTGGATGATTATGGATTTTATACTTTGAGGATTATTATTATTCCAGTTTTATGAGATGACAGTTTAGTTTATTCTTGTGTTTAGCCTGTGCATCTAGGCTGTGATTATACCTAGATGTGGCATGACGCCCTTAGGTTTTAAATTCGCTTCCGCTATGTTTGGTTTGTTGGTTGAGATTGGCAGCTTTTATGTTAAGTTTTAGCTATCTCAGCCTGTATGAGGTTGGGGTGTCACAGATAGTGTTCACTGCAAACATTTATCTCACATTTCAATTGCCTTCAGTTAACAAACATTTATTCAGACTATGATATATAAATCTTAAGTTTGTATTTAAATCCGCCTTTGGGTCAAATTTAAATACAATGTCAATCTACCGACATGCATCATTCACACATACTTGAATGAGATTATTCATCAAGTTCAAATTTAACATATAGGCCATCTTTGGACATGCGCTACATATTAATAAAACAGGAATCATAATCTCCTAAATTGTCATTAATCACATGTCTGATCCACCTTTGGGTGACCGCTAGAACCATGTGTTAATGATCACAAATGTTTATCAATCCTTAGTGTCATTCAATGATGCAAAAATATCATGTGTACGATAAACATTTGTAAACATAAATAATTATTTAGCTATTACCTTGAGTGGGCCACTTTGGTGACTAACGCACTCGCCTTATGCTAATAATTCATTTATGTGAATAAACCTTAATTTATATGTCGTTCTCTTATAACATATAAAACATGATTAATGGTGTCAAACCATATAACATATAAATCATGTACAATACATATTATACATGCATCACATATACAAGTCATAAACAATACGTTCATACATAACATATAATATATATATAGACATGGATACGTATGCATGCAATTGTAGTTGCCCAATTGATTCTTGATTAAAACATGCAAATCAATTTTTGATTCCAAATAAATGTAAACAGTACGCAACATACGAAAACAAGTATATATATATGTTGTTGATTCCATTGTGTCCGCCAATTACGGTCGCCGACGATTTTATTTTGATTCAATTCAAAACAACATGCAAATCAATCAATTTACATATATATAAAAGTACGTACTACGCTGGACAATGAAAACGGTAAACTCGTAATCCCTTATAATTAAAATCCCCAAATATCAAGAACCCTAATTTTAGTAATTAATCAATTTACAAGCAGGCTCTGATACCAAATGTTAATTAAAACCCTTTATGCGCTTATAACTTGAATGCGGAAGCACAAACAATAATGAACCGCATGTAAATCAAATTAATCAACTAAACAATGTTCATGATTATGGATCTTTAATTAAAACAAGAATAAAGATAAAGACTTACTTGATTCCATTGAGATGTAATCTCTAACTTGAACAATCAAGAATGCTTCACCTCTCTGATCTGTATACCTTAATCACCTCCTGATGATACGGAGACTAGAAAACTCAGAGACTAAAAACCTTATGATCAAAAAACCATATTGTCCCTAGAGTTTTCCTGGGTATTTATAGATGTGATGAGAAACCCTCTTTCAAGAGGAATGGGAAACTTCCTTTCAGGAATAGAAATCCCTTTAGGAATGTGAAACCTCATTTTAGGAGAACCCATATCCTTTTTCCATTATACATCTTTTAACCCTTATATGCTTAAATTTTAACAGAATGAGAGGGAGGGAATTTCACCCAGTAATTCCGCCTTTATACATCACTAATCATCAACGTGAGTCCTTATGGAATTACAACCTTTATTTTATAAATCAATGTTAGGAAATAATTATTTCTAACAATACTGTCATTTTAAAGTGTGGAAATATGCATGTTTTGTTTGTGTCCTTGTTTAATTATATCTTAAGTCAACATCGAAGACGATGTTTGGTCTAAAGTGTGGAAAGAGCATTTTGTGCTCAAAATGAAAAATTTTTCATAAAAAGGCTCTATCTCATTGTTTAAAAGATAATCAAGCCACAAATATGTGTTATTATTCACCCTATCTTTGAAGAATGCTAAGTTTGTGCCAAAAGGCTTTTCTCTTTAAATAACCTTGAAAGTACCCCTACTTTGACATCGAAAATTTTCGAAAATTTGTGTGCCTGCTTGGTATTCACCTCTTATTTTGTAAAGACCTTAGTTAAGGATCTCTCGAAGTGAGAGTGTGCACCCCCTAATTTGAGAAATATAAGTTAAGCGAAGCTCGGAATTGAATAATTACAGATAGACCATGGGGCAAAAGGAGAGCTTACTAGTGAGCATTGAGTGAAATATTCCTTATCCCAAAGTAAAAGGCATGAGGGGTTGTTTGGAGAAAAAGTAGAAGAAGCAAAAAGGCCAATCCTCGAGATAAGAACCGAGGAAAGCCATCTTGCTAGGTTGCGAGCAACCATAGTCTTCAAAATGCAAGCATGGAGCTCCATGTGAAGTCGGGTTGTTTGACGACGTTACCCTAGGAAGTAAGAAGAAAAGAGTGACCGCCCAAGCCACTGGTGGAGAGTGACCCGTGTATCTATCCTCACTTACTTTTACATTGGGCTTTGGTGATAGGGAGGCTGATTGATTAGGTTGTGTACATTGTTCCTACTAGGGGGCTCAGCTAAAGGCCTTCACACAATAATAGGTGAATAAATTTTAGGATTGCATGCTTGACATTGTGAACACGATTTATCTATCCAAAAATGACCAACAGGGGTTTTGCTTTGTTTGAATATTCATAGCAGTGTATAGCACATTTTTATCATTCCTTGAAGATATTGTGAATGATTTCACATCTCCTGGTAGATCATGTTTTGAACAAATCTTAACCATCAGAATATATACAGGTATAGGTTAGATACTTTTGGCATCTAAATGAGAAGGCTTTAAGCGTATAATTTGCTCGTGGACGAGCAACCTAAAGTGTGGAAACTTTGATAGACGCCAAATGTACCTAGCTATTTAGAATTAATTAAGTTAGAATTCTTGCCAAAATAAAGATTTGAATTGAAAGATGCAATCTATGTATTTTCATGTTATTTTGCTAACAATTACGAAAGAGTTTGCGTGGTATGTTTTGGAAGATTTCCATAGGATCAAAGACTCAAATCAACCAAGGAAAGCGTGAACAATGAAGAGAAGAACAAATCCAAACTAAGGACACGCAAAAGACCAAGCCAAAGACAACAAAGGAGACGCAAACGGAGAAACTCCCGTCCACGACCCCCACCACGCGTGTGGGCGTGCGTGGACTAATTCCAGAATGCATCCACACCTGCCCACACGCGTGTGGTCGGCGTGGACTGAAACCGGAACCCTGCACGATATTTTAGTATAAAAGGGACATTTCAGCTGGGAGAAAAGAACCTTTTGTCAGTTTTTCACTTCTCATTTTTAGGTTAGGATTAGATAGGATTAGTGGGAGGAGGAAGAACTCCTTGGAGAAGAGAATCTTGGATCTCCATAGCTTGGGAATCCTTTTGGGTAAACTCTTTCATTGTTATTTGATTTCTCTTTGGAATTCTTTCTTGCACTTTCATTTTTCCTAAAGATATTTGCTTTTTGCTTTGATCTTGTAAATATGTTTTACTATTTGAATGATATGATGTTATTGAAGCCTATGAAGGGCTAGACCTTAGGATAGGGGCTAGGAAGGATGGAGATTTTGTGTTCATGATCTAAAATTGTTGAATGAGTTTTAATTTCTTTGGGATTATTGAAATTGTGTGTATGTTTTGGATGTACTTGTTGGATCGAGGGCCCCGATCTCTTCAAGGATCTAGGATCATCCCTTTGGCGAGATATCGCAAAGGGATGGGAGCTCACTACTCACATCTCCCGCTCTCAATCTGAAAAGATGAGATCCGAAGGAAACTTGTAGGCAAAGTGTTCGATAATATTTCCCAACCGACTGAGGATTGGGAGCTTGAGTGTGATGCCACTCAGGACCGTGTTCCAAGCTCCTTCAATCATGTCTCAAGGGAAATCAAATCTCTCCCGTATGCTTTGAACCAATCTCCATGACATTCTAGCCCCCATCCGCCTTTACCTTTCATATATCTCTTAAAAACTCACCCAACCTTGCACTCTCATTATCATGTTTCTCTACACTCTATATTCCCTACTCTTGTGTTGTCTAAACCTTCAAAGATAGGAAGCTTTCACTCTCCAATTTGCCATCCACGAGAGACACGACACTCGGGGAGTTCAACACTGTTCGTTTTAACATACCCTTTCATTTCGTTCCATACCACTCATCCACACCTCACCATACACTACAATCCTTGTCAAAATGGCGCCGTTGCTGAGGATGGCAAACGGTGAAGTTTAAAAGTCTTGCTATCTTGAATTGTTTAGACAACTTGTTTGATTTATTTTCTTTCGCTTTTGCTTTATTACTATCTACACTTTCACACCCATTCACACACCACTTGAGCTAACTTGTGAAGGGAGCTACCTCTTGAGCTCCGATCCTTTGTCTGAGTATTTGATTGTAGGTTCTCCGCTACGCAATCATGGATCCATCTCCACCTAATGATCGAGCCTACCATAGTTATTCACCTTACGGAAGAAATCCCTACTATCCCCCACCACCACATCAACCATATACACCACCACATTATTATCACCATTATCATTTTCGATACCCACAACCTATCCATTATCCTACACATCCACCATCGGCTTATTACCACGAACAAGCTTATGCAACCCGAAATTATCAATCACCAAGATATTCTACCCATGAGATGCCTCCACACTACCCTCCAATGCACCCTGACGAGCCAAAAAACCAAAATTATGAAAATTTCACGCACAGTGGCTTCTAACTACCCCAAGATCGTCCGGTTTTCATCCAAAGTTGTATTCCAGGTTTATTTAGCCTTTGTGGTTTTTTTCCTAGTGTAATTATCCTTCGTGGATATTTATTTATTGTTTTTACAGTTTCTAGTGAATTTCGAGAATCATTTTACTACAGATCCTACCTTCTATTTCATTTTCCTCCCTTGTTTCACCATTCTTATGTTCTCTTCATATATTTTATGGTGGACTTTGGGGTCTTAGATGATCAAGGCATGGAGGACTTGCTAGAGTGAATTTTGGAGACCTTGGTTTGGATAACTAGCTTCAAGAGATAAATTCTATGTCCAATAAAACTTATTTTCCACTCTTATATGTCATTGTGTGTATTTCTTGTGATTCCTGAGCA
The DNA here is from genome assembly GCA_003576665.1 of Ipomoea trifida. Classification (NCBI taxonomy): domain Eukaryota; kingdom Viridiplantae; phylum Streptophyta; class Magnoliopsida; order Solanales; family Convolvulaceae; genus Ipomoea; species Ipomoea trifida. Next base: position 7,421,437 of record CP025649.1, on the reverse strand, counting down.
TAGTTTGGTTGAATATCCTTGATAATGTATCTTGATCTTGAGATTTTTTTGTGTTGATAATGTGCCATTTCTTCTACTCTGTAATCCTTGTAAATGTGATATTTTGGTATTATACTCTGTAAATGTGAGATTGTGGTATTTATTTTGCCTACTGTGTTGAGGTTTGAGCTCACTGTCTCGAAATTCTATTTTGCCTAGTGGGATTGAGCCACGGGGTTGGTACTCTCGTGAGTCAACCCCGCAAGGTCAGCTTTGTAGTCGAGTGGCGGAGGTCCTAGTTCTGGCACTCCCTTTCGTGTGTTCGTGCGGTAGCAGGTGACGGTAGATATGAGCACGGTTCGGTGCGAACTGGGCGGTTCGAACCAAATCTTGCACTATGCTAACTGAACCGGAACCTATATGGTTCTGGTTAAGGTTCCTAAGATTCTGAAGTTCCGATTCGAAACTGGACGATTTCGATTCCAGAATCGTAATAAATAAAAATAATAATAATATAAAGTACACCACACTAGGCGGTGTGGTCTACTTCTGGCTACAACCAGTAGGCAGTAGCCAGTAGACTGGCACAAAGGGTAGGTGACTGGCACAAAGAGCAGGCCACCTGCCCTTTGTGGCAGTAAAAGACTCAAGTGAGTCTTAGACTTTTAGTCTAAGGCGCACTTGAGTCTTAAAGATAAAGTGCCAGAGGAATCTCTGGCACTTTATTTAATTTTTGGCTCCCTTTGGCACACCTGCACAATGGGAGCCAATATCTTCCGAAATTTTTGGCTTTAAAGTCGAAAATTGCAGAACTTTTTTTTTTTTTTAAATTAGCCGTTGATATTGCAAAATGTCAGAATTCAAGAACGGTCATTTTTTTTGTACACTCTTCATTAGGCTTCAACTGATCAACTCTTACTCTTCTATTTTTATTCTATAAATCAGTGAATTCTCAATACTCAATACTTTACTTATCTCTACATTTTTTTTATATCTCTACACTCTACAGACTACATTTTTACTTCTACCAAGTTTTACCATAATTTTTTTTGAGTGCTACTGACTCTGTTACAATGTAGTATCTGTTCATAATACTTTCTCAACCTACTGAAGCACAAAGAGTCAACAGTTGCCTCCACTAAGGCTCGAACCCACTCCTTTCTATATGGAATCGGAGTGCAACCGGGTGCCACTTGACCACAAGGTCTTTGACCATATTTAATTTTTAATACTTTCAAATTTCAAATGGATAGTTCAAGCAGAGCATCTTTTTCTTATGAAGACCAAGCTAGTGGTAGTCGTGGAATTCGTGGCAAATCTCCTGCTGTAGAACCTCGACGACATTCGGTTCATGGATTTTCAAGAGAAACTCCTTCTTTTGAACCTCCCCGGCATTCAGTTCATGGATTTCCAAGCGAATATCAATGCCACGAAATTTACAACAACAATCATACTACTAAGACTTAAATTCAAACTCTCAAATAGCCATAAATGAACCTCAACATACCTGTTTTGGCTTTCATCCCTTTCATTCTTCTTTTGATTCTAACAATGCTACTTTCTCAGAATTTTTGCAGGGCCAGGACGATGAACCCGAAGAAGTTCAACCTTCTAAACAAAAATCTGATCCTTTTAGGGTACACATGAAGAAAATTGATCACCCTGATGGAAGAATTACAGTAAAATGTAATTATTGTGATAAGGAGTACCAATGGTTAAAATTCGGTGGCTACGGGACGTACCGAAAGCATATAAGCTCAAAACATCCGGACAAAGAGGTATGCAACTAAATTAAATGCTTTATTTCATTACTCAGATGAGTAAACTAGACACAAGTTTGCTGAAATGATTTTTATTGATGGTTTATCATTTAGTTTTGGACATAAAGTTGGTTTTAAAGAATTTTGCAAGGATGCATTAAATCCACAAATGTGTGATTTACCGCGTACAACTGGTACTCGTCATCTTTATAAATTATATAAAGATGAAAAAATGAAATAGATTTCTTGCTTGGAATCACATTCTGGGCGTGTTACTATATGTGCTGATATTTGGAGCAACCATTGGAAGGAGCATTCATATTTGAGTGTTACTTGTCATTGGGTGGATCAAGACTGGGCGCTGCAAAAAAAGAATCATTGCCTTTCGTTGTTTTGATGAACAACACATTGCACGCAATATTTGTAGTAAGTTGCAAAGTATATTTGATGAATACAAAATTACTAACAAAATTTTTGCAGTTGGTTTTGATAATGCATCCAACAATACTGTTGCAATCCCTGCTCTTAGGGAATTATGTGTACCATATTTTGGAGGTAAATTTTTTCACCAAAGATGTGTTTGTCATGTTTTAAATTTATGTGTTCAAGCTGGTTTAAATTCTCTTAGTAGTAGTATTAAACCTATTAGAGATGTTGTTGTTTATTTGTGGAAGCATCCCAATGCTCAAAAAGAATTTAGTAGATTTTGCAAAAGAAACAATATGTCCCCAAAAAGATTTCCTCCAGATGTTCCAACTTGTTGGAATTCTACCTTTACTTTGCTTAGTAGTACTATTTCCACAACATTGAGATGTTTGTACGAAGATTTGTGAATTATTAAAAGAGTTTAATGATGCTACTTTGGCTTTGTCTGATGTGTATTATTCCAACTACACACTTATTTTTATTTATGTTGTAAATATTGTTGGTAAGCTCTTTGAATTTCGTGATGATCCTATATTGAGTGATGCTATTATATGCATTAAATCAAAATTTTTAGATTATTATAGAAATATTCCTATAATTTATTTAATTGCAATGTGTTTTGATTTGCGTTGTGAATTATTAGGTTTAAATGCTTTTTTACAAACTCATTATGAATGTTTAGAATTAAATAATACTGCTGATAATGAATATGTTAATATTAATTCTATACATAATGAAATAACAAGTTTATTTCATAGTTTGTGTTAAGAATATTTACAGATTTATAGTCTTTCGATGAATATTAGTACGTCTTCTCGAAGTACTTCACAAAGCTCGCAATCATCCCTACGAAGTAGAAACTTTAACCTGTTAACTAGAGCAGGTAAAAATCGTCGGACCAGTGGGGGTGGAACAAGTTCATCATCTCCAACATTATCCGAGGCGGAGATATTTTTAAATACTGATTTTGTATTTATAGATAATGATAATGATCTTGATATTTTGCAGTGGTGGAAAGACCATAGAATTTTTTTTCCCTATTTTATCTATTATTGCAAAACAAATTTTTGAAACTCCTGCTTCTACTGTAGCAATTGAACAGGAATTTAGTGCAGGTGGAAACATGTTGGACGAGACTCGTTCAAGAATGATGCTACAATCAATTGAAATTCAAGTTTGAACATCCGATTGGGGATTGGCAAAACTTAGAGCACAAAAAAAATGATAAATCAAGCATCATCAACGATTTCTTTTCCGATGATGCAACCACTACTGCAACCGAAGGGGAACAAACCGACTCCAATGTTTAGCAGAAAACAATTAATGAACACGGAGAAGTAGCATCATGGATGATGACTTAGATCTCAACAACATCTTTCAAATGCATATTATATAACTAATGTATTCTAGATTTATAAGGATTGAGTAGTCAATAATATATGAGATTTGGATTCTGTAACATTTTCATTGATTTTGTTCCAATTGTTGTACTTGTATACTTACTACTTAGCCACACAAATACACAACTGTGTTAAAATTTAAAACAAGACATTTAAAAATAATAGTCATGGATATTGTTAAAAATAAAAAACAAGACAACCAAAAATTTCCACGGGTTACAAACTTGCTATTCTAAAAAAATTTAAAAAAAAAAACACGGTTAGAACCTACTGTAACACCCCAATTTTCAACTCTTACATTTATTACAAATCAATAATAATACACTGCGAAAGCTTACATCTTATCAGCAGAAAACTGGGTGCTACCGCCACACCTAGAGTGAATTCTATCACCTCTTGACAAACTCCACTCTAAGTGCACGGGCTAAACTTACAACATTAACAATAATCCCTGTCTACATCAAAGAGTAGACCTCAACCTCAACTTCCATCCTATTCAAAGCTCTTCGGGTTGCAAGAGCCCACGCTAGACTGCATCTGATAAGGAACACATCGAAGTGTAGTTAGCACGACGGCTAAGTAAGGAAATCCATTGTCACTTAAAAGTAGACAAAGGTTTGAAAACATAAATAGTTTAGAAGTTTGTAAAGTTTTTCTCTGTTAAATGTAATGGCATAACTGCCGCTCAAAATCATTTTCATGTCCTTTCAAACAAGTTTGCAAAACTTTCATTTCCAGGTATTGCATCATTTTTGTCTCAAAGAGAGTTCAGCAGCACACTTCAGTGCTCGAGATTCATCACATTTCGCTTTTCGACTTAGTTACAGAGTAACTATAATTTTCATGGTCAGAAATTCACTTAGTTTCCCCTGAGTAAGCACGAGGCTTTCTTTTTGAATATTTCTCAATTCCCCACCTTTGGAGTATTTTCATAACTCCCTCTCTTCTCAGCGAATAGACTTCGCTCTGCAGTATGAATTGATCATACAAACCTCGGGCCGTGGCATTTCCAGCCTTCCCGTAGGTCTCCTTATCCTATCCTCGGGCCATGGCACTCCAGCCCTCCCGTAGGTCCACCCTTATTCCAACCCCGGGCCGTGGCATTTAAGCCTTCCCGTAAGTCCCCACCTTATTCCAGAAACTAAGGGTTTGAAAACATGATCCTTCCTTCAGTTTTTCTTTCTTAAATCATTTCTTTGGACATATTTCACAATTGAGTCCTATACTTAAAATTAGCTACCTCATTAGCCCCTGAAGGATTTACAAAATACTTTCAGTGCCCGCAGGCTTTTCAAACACCATTTTCTCATCATTCTCACGTAGAGTGCCCACTCAGTAAAAGTGGTATTTTTCCCTCAAAAAGATAAGGTCTTGACAACCTGTATAGCATACGTTCTTCAACGTAAGTTTTCATAAACATTTTACTTGCCCAAAGGCTTTTCAAGCATAGCTCAAGTACGAGCAAAAATTTGGAAGAAAACACGGCTGAACACAAGCTGGTCACTCATCGGATACTTATATATTCTACTAACACTACATATATCCATTCCCAATACTTATTCCTTATCATGAACTTCAATCCATCTTACAATCCAATCATCATCGGTAATCCATAATCATGGTTCCACCATTAACTAATAATAGATAGTTATCCTTGTCACTATCGACATCAACAACTTCCACCATGATCAACACCATTAGATCATAACTTGAGGATATCGCACATCCATAATCGATACTTAGTCACTCATAATCCAACGATTGACCTTAATCACTCTTAAGCATTATTTATTGTCATTAGTAACTACTAATCTTGTAATCCATCATCGACAACAAGTCAACAACATTATAACATCATTATCAAGTCATCGAAAGCATTAATAACCATAATCCATAATTATCCATTAATCTAAACCATTAATTCATAATCACCAATTCATAACTCATGTACCATAATTATAGCATTATATATCACCACCATAATTATAATTCAACATCTTAGCTCAACAACATAATGACATCACCATCATCAATAACGTTATCCATCATTCCATCATCCTCATTTAATTCCATCATTAATCCAATCTTTAATCATAATCCTTATAAGCTCATAATCTTCATAACTTTCCTTATTTATTAATAAGAATAATAGTTCCTAATCACCATTTTAATCACTAATCACCACCCTTAACCATAATTCATAATTGATTTCTACCTTAAATCAATAAACCATAACCCATATGCATAATTACCCTCATTAGTCTTAACCCATCAACATTGTAATCCTTACTTATTTATGATGCCCATAACTCATATTTAGTCCACAATTTCTCACCTTCAACAACTTACCCATCTATACTTAACATAAATCTTTAGTCCTTAGTCCAACATTATCCTCATCACTAGGCTTCAACGTGAACCAAATCACCATAATTAATCATTAAGTACTCTTAATCATCACCTTAATCCACCATCATTAATTAACAAAATTCATTATTGTCCATAAATCACCATTAAACTTTAAGTACCCCTTAAATCCATCGTTAATATACTCATAAGCTATTAATCATCCAAGAACCACCATCTCATAATCTATTTGCCAACATCCATATTCATAACAACTTTAACAACACCATTAATGAGAACTCACCAACACAACATTTTGTACATATATATTATGTAAAATACAATTACATATATATATTATACATACCACATGTACATAGCAATTTTACTTAGATCTCATCATATTTCAACCAAACAATCAATTATCCACTTTCAAGTGACTAAACCGACTTAAGGGATTCCTTACCTTCCGGGAGTGTACTAATACCGTAGGATGAATCTTGAGTCTTTTTCCCAAATTTCACCTTAAAACCCGCCCTAAGATTCCACCAACAACATAACACAATATTTAAGAAATCTTAACTTAGATTCATGTTCTAGGAGGAAAAATAAAGTTATTTACCGAATATAATTGAAGTTTTACCGAATAGTTTGAGAGATCTATGAAGAACTTGGCTATGTAAGCTAGCTTTAATGGAGGAAAAATGGTGAAGATCATTCTCTCTCTCTCTCTTTCTCACGAAATGGGAAATGGGAATGATAAGAATGAAACTTCAACATTCTTATCATATATATATATATATATATATATGTGTGTGTGTGTGTGTGTGTGTGTGTGTGAGAGATATTATAATAATAATAATAATAATAATAATAATAATAATAATAATAATAATAAAATATGAGATGCTTATCCATTCATATATATATAATAATAATATATATTAATAATAATAATAATAAAATATGAAGGCGAGAAGATGAAATCTTTAATCTTGTGACTTGTGCTAAGTCGTTTGCCAATTAGGAGTTAGTGGATTGATTAGCAGTTACCGCATAATGGATTTTGGTAAAGTTAGTTTATGATTAGGGAAGAAGAAGAAGACATGTTAAAGTTTTCTTTTTGTTTGGATTTGGCCATTTGGGAGTATTATTTAATATACTACGTAGTATTATTTAATATACTATTAGTAATTAAAATTTAATGTACTTAAAATTTATATTTAAAGGTCTGGTAAATAAATAAGAGAAAAAAAAATGCTTAGAAGTTAAATTTAAAAATTTAAAGAAATGTTAATTTGATTATTGAATAGTCAAATTTTAAATTAATATGGTTAGCACCTACAGTACATTTTAATTGAGTTGGTTCTGTACAAATGATGATTAGCCTGAGTATGCTAAGAATTTAATTAAAGGTGTCTTCTATAGTTAGAGTTTACTTAGAATATCTTGTGATCTAATAAAAAAGATAAATAAAATTGGACAAAATGTGTATATATATACCTAATTTTGTCCCTCATGAATACGTTTATCTGAATTAACATCCGAAATCCTTTATATATACTTTAATGAGGTTCAGAACTATATATATATATATATATATATATATATATATATATATATATATATATATATATATGCACAAGTTCCAGCCCAGAAACCTGCATGACACAAAAAAAAAAAAAAAAAAAAAAAGAAGAAGAAGAAGCATTTGATTTACATTTATATGATAATATGAATATATAAAGATTGACCGATGACGATCATCTTATCCTTTAACTGCTCTTAGAGTTTACAATGTTTGAGCACATGAAGAGGAGGCAGCTAAGATTTTCAGGCATGGAACTACAGTAACTTCTGTGCACATTGTGTGCAAGTCTAGTGCAAGCTAAGATCTATGTAAAAAAAAAAAAAAAAGATGTTTAATTTGCGCGTTTTGAGAATGCGAAATTAGATTTGGACCTAACTATTTAAATTCTCCGCCGTCGCGTCGATTAAGGTTTCAATACCATAATCTAGTACGTGCTTCGTTCTCAATTCCATCTTCTCTCCTCTTTTCTCACTTCGTCGGAGGCTTTCGTTTCTTCCCATCGGTAACTTCTTCAACCGAATTTAGTTTTATATACTAGATTTGATTATTTGTTCAATGATTTTGTACCTAATTTGTTTGTTTGTCTTTTTGTTCCACTTTTTGTTTGATGGTTTCTGTTTAAGTTTGGGTGTTACTTTGCTCCTTCAATCACTAATTTGGAAATTAATCTATTTACTTCTACATTTACATATACTAAGACATTATTAGAAATTTAAGGTTTTTAGTCGGAAACACGTTTCCGATCACTTTTAAGACCGATAAAATTGTTTCTCATTATCACTAATTGGTAGTTAATGCGGTCAACATTACCAATCACTTGATTGGCTGTCAAAAATTCCTACCATCGGCAGGAGCAGTAGGACATTACATTTTTCCAAAGTTATGAATTTTTCAACCACCTTTAAAAAGTGGTCAGAAATGTCAACAGTCTTTGTCGGATGGTTGTAGATTCAAACTACCACTTGAAAATAAAAACCCTAAATTTTCATCTAATTTTTTGGGTGGTCAAAAAATGACAATTTTTATATTAAGATTTTCAGTGTTACTTTAATTTGAGTTATTAAAAAAATTGAAGTTTTGGAATCTTTATTGATTGATATTTGATACAAGGTTATGTGAACTTCAGTCCTTATACCGTGGACCATAGATCATGGCTGATACTGCAGTTGTGTTGATTTGATACTGTTGTTGTGTTGAACGGATACTGCAGTTGTGTTGAAAGGGAACTGCAGTTGCACGGAACAGAGGCTGTGTCATCCGTCTGGAACTGCAGTTTTGTTGAATTGATACTACAGTTGTGTTGAATGGATACTACAGTTGCTGTTGAACGGATGAACGATCTCTGTTTCGCACAACTGCAGTTTCCTTTCAACACAACTACAGTATCTTTTCAACACAACTGCACTATCCATTCAACACAACTGTAGTATCAACCATAATCATGGTCCACAATGCATTGTGGACCATGGTCCACAATATAATTTGCGTGTGAACTTGCTATACTATATAATAGGAAAGGAGTCGAACTACTATAAAAAAAAAAAAACCTAGCTAAATTGAATCAAATTCACATCCAATCCACTGTTAATGCATTTGAAATTATATTAATCAAATTTATCCATATAATTTGGTGTTTTTTTTTTACCTTGATTTATTTGGTTTGTATGTTATAATTTAATTTATCAATAATCATTAATTATTTGTTTATTTTTTGGTTTTGTGTTAACCAGTCATGTCACAAATTGCCCAGTCTATCATTTACACTCAACAAGCTTAAGATAACTGTATAGATATCTTATAACTCTTTATGACAGGTGAATATTTTCAATGGAGCTTGGCAGTGGATCCAACAAAAGGAAGGTTCAAAACAAGAAGAGAAAATCCAGAAGGAACAAATTGGAGTTTCTTGGATGGGGTTCGAAGTTATTGATAGAATTTCTTGATTCAATTGGCAAAGAATCGAGGCAGTATTCTCAAGGAGAGGTTGATGCCATAGTGAAGACAACCATAGTGAAGACGTATGTGGCTTGTAACAACCTCATAGATCCAACATACAAGAGAACAATCCTGTTTAAGAAGAAAATAGTTTCAAGAAAGAGTGTTTCTCATTTGCTGGAAGTTCACTTCAGAGAGAACCATGTTTTTGATGATGATGATAATGCACCTCCAAAAAGCCGTTTTGCTGCCATAAGTGCACAAAACATTAGGCTTATTTTCTTGAGGTTGCAATTGGTTACGTTATAGGCCTTCTGAAGCAAAACCCGGAAACTTTCGAAGATAACGTGATGGGTAGCATTGTTAGAATCAATTCTAACCCGAAGAAACGTTCATATCAGCTTCACCAAGTTATAGGTATTTCAATTCTGTCAAGTTTCAAGTGTTTATCCTTAATTAAACCTCTTTCTGTTTTTTTTTCTACCAAATACTGCGTACTGAACCAGTAAGCTAAGTCTGTACGGACTTTTTCTATTTCTTTCTGACAATATTGAATGCTGTTACGTACAGGTGTAAGCCAATCTTCAGGAGAACTAAACCTTCGTCTCTCGAATATGGAAGCAGAAGTTCCAATCTCTGAGCTATCAGATAGATACTTCACAGAGGTAAAAAGGGTGCATTAATTCCATTTTCACTTGGTTCTTTGTTACTCTGTTCTTTACATACTGTGAGGAATTGGTGATGATTGTGTTGGCTATATTTGCAGGATGAATTAGAGGAGTTTCGTAAACAAATGAAAGCTGGGAAGCACAAAAGGCCTACTGTTGTAAGATTTCTTGCACTCCTGCTTGCTGAGCATATATAATATATATAAACATAAATGTGCAATCCAACTATCAGCTTTGACTTTTAGTTGAGATGAAACACATGCTTCAATTGTTACTCCAGAAACTTTTGTTTGTAACATTTTGGTTTTTTCCATGGCAGGAGGAGTTTGAATCCAAAGCCCAATCTCTGCACAAATTTCTTACTAAGAATGTAAGTTCACAGAAAACCTTAATTGCATTCTTTCATGAAAGAACAGAACTATATATATGTTGTAATGATTATTTGGTTCATCTTGTTACAGTGGATTGATAGAGAATTGGTGTCATTGAAACAACGCATTGATCTTGCACACGAAAAGGGACGGAGAGCAGAATATCCTTTATATATGTGCATAATATAAGTAGTTCCAGCCAGAAATACTCAAATAAAATGCATTTAATTTACATTTCCAGATGATCTTGTTTCCTTGACTGCTCTAGAGTTTACTATGCGTTATTTAATGGAAAAAAGGCGGCAACTTTTGACAAGCGCTGAGCAAGAAATATTGTTATCCCAGAAGCCAATTGTGGCAGTTGCAAAGCCAGGGACTGAAGAAGAAGAAGAAGGAGTCATAGCTCAGAAGCCAGTTGAAGCTGAGCTTGAAGAAAAGCCCTCGGGCTGTTCAGATAAAATAGACTAAGAAGAAAGAGTTGTATGTCAGGAGTCAATTGGGCCGGTGATGAGGCTGATCATGTAGAAGCGCCCTAACCAAATAATTCAAACTGATCCGAAATAATTTCATCTGAACCAAATATAACTGAATTAAATTTGGTTCGGATATCAGGTCATAAAAACATCACCTGGAATTTTCAGATATCCGAAATAAAGTTTGGATATCACTAGTGAACTTATTGCTATTTCACTATTTATTTGATTTTTAAGATATTTAATTTTTACTCCACAAACATTAATATTATTTAAATCACAATCTATTTAATTAACATTTATTTCTTCAAAATCTCCTAAGTAACATGTAATATTACTATATTAGTAAGATAATCACCCTACAGTAACTTCTGTGCACATTGTGTGCAAGTTCTGTCTTGTTAAACAAGAATGGCATGCAATTATATTCACACTGAAATATATGAATAAATTCATGTACCTTGCAATATCTTTAAGTGTATCTAATACAAGCTTGAAGTTATTTTTTATATTCTTATTTTTCTTTGTTTCTCCATATATGCACCCAAATCATTTTTTTTTCAAACACTTTTGGAGTTGAAATCAAAACTAATGTAAAAAAAAAAAAAAAAAAAAATTAATTTGTGCATTTTGAAAATGCGAAATTAAATTTAAAACTAACTATTTAATTCTCCGTCGCACCGATTAGGGTTTCAGTACCCTAATTTTCGATCACCGTTGTTTCGTTCTCAATTTCCTACGCTAATCTTCGATCCACGTTGCTTCATTCTCAATTTCATTTCTCTCATCTTTTCTCACTTCGCCTCAAGCTTCCGGCTTCGTTCTCAATTTCATTTCTCTCCTCTTTTCTCACTTCGCCTCAAGCTTCCGTTTCTTTCAATCAGGTAACTTCTTCAACCAAATTTAGTTTTGTACTACATTTGTTTATTTGTTCAATGATTTTGTACCTGATTTGTTTGTTTTTTTGTTCCACTTTTTGTTTGATGGTTTTTGTTTAATTTTAGGTGTTACTTTGCTCCTTCAATTCAATCACTAATTTTGGAAATTAATCTATATACTTCTACATTTACCTATTCTAAGATTTTATTCACAACTTATTTATTTTTTTTGCTAGCCGACACTTTTGGAAATTCAGGGTTTCTAGTCGGAAACACGTTTCCGGCCACTTTTAAGGCCGGTAAAATTGTTTCTCATTATCACCGATTGACAAGTAATGTAGTCGTCAACGCTATCAATAATCTTTTCTTTTCTCATTCTCATCTTTCTCATTATTTTTCTTCCTTATATAGAATTTTTTTTTTAAAGATTTTTGATTGAGTGTCAAAAATTCATACCACCGGCAAAACTGGTAAGGCATTACGTTTCTCCAAAGTTATGAATTTTTTCAACCACCTTTAAACAAACAATCTTTGTTGTGTGGTTGTAAATTCAATCTACCACAAGTTGTGCTTGACAAATTGAAAATAAAAACCCTAAATTTTTATATACTATTTTAGGTGCGTGGTTGAAAAATGACAAAATTTTCATACTAAGATTTTGAGTGTTACTTTAATTTGAGTTATTAAAAAAAGAATTTTGAAGTTTTACAATTTCTATCGATTGATATTTGATACAAGGTTATGCTAGCCGACACTATTGGAAATTTAGGGTTTCTAGTCGGAAACATGTTTCCGCCCACTTTTAAGTCCCGGGAATCCGCTCCTGGATCGTCGCTCTGCTCCGTCTGGCCCATCCTCTAGGCACTAGTCAGAAACATGTTTTCGCCCACTTTTAAGTCCGGGGAATCCGCTACCAGATCGTCGCTCTGCTCGATCTGGCCCGTCCTCTAGGCACTAGTCGGAAACACGTTTCCGCCCACTTTTAAGTCTGGGAAATCCGCTACCGGATCGTCGCTCTGCTCTGTCTGGCCCGTCCTCTAGGCACCTTTGGAATCGGTAAAATTGTTTCTCATTATCACCAATTCAGAGTTAATGTGGTCGTCAACATTACCAATAATCATTTCTTTTCTCATCCCCTTCTTACTCATTATTTTTCTTCCTTATACAGATTTTTTTAAAAAAATATTTTTGATTGGGTGTCAAAAATTCTTACCAGGTTTTTCCAAAGTTATGAATTTTTTCAACTACCTTTAAACCAACAATCTTTGTTGGATGGTTGTAAATTCAAACTACCACAAGCTATGCTTTACAAATTGAAAATAAAAACCCTAAATTTTCATCTACTATTTTAGGTGGTCGAAAAATAAAAAATGACAAAAGTTTCATAGTAAGATTTTGTGTGTTACTTTGATTTGAGTTATTAAAAAAAATTGAAGTTTTGGAATCTCTATTGATTGATATTTGATACAAGGTTATGTGAACTTGTTATACTGTATAACAGGAAAGGAGTCTGAAAGATTCTACTATGAAAAAAAACCTAAATCTAATCAAATTTACATCCAATCCACTATTAATGCATTTGGTATTATATTAATCAAATTTATCCATATACATATTTAGTGTTTTCTTTACCTTGATTTATTTGGTTTGTATGTTATTATTTAATTTGTCAATCATGAATTTTTTTATTTTTTATTTTTTGATTTTGTGTTAACTGGTCATGTCACAAATTACCAATGCTATCATTGAGACTCAACAAGCTTAAGATAATTGTATAGATATCTTATAACTCTTTTATGGCAGGCGAATATTTTCAATGGAGATTGGTAGTGGATCCAACAAAATGAAGGTCCAGAACAAGAAGAGAAAATCCAAATTGGAGTTTCTTGGATGGGGTTCGAAGCGATTGATATAGTTTCTTGATTCAATTGGCAAAGAATCAAGGCAGTATTCTCAAGTAGAGGTTGACGCGATAATGAAGAAGTATGTGAGTTACGTTCTAACAACCTCATAGATCCAACAACCAAGAGAAGAATCCTGTGTGATGAAAAACTTGAGAAGCTGTAGGTTTAAGAAGAAAACAGTTTTAAGAAAGAATGCTTATCATTTGCTGGAAGTGCACTTCAGAGAGAGCCATGTTGATGATGATGATGTTGATAATGCAACAGAAAAAAGCTGTTTTGCTGCCATAAGTGCACCAAACATTAAGCTTATTTTCTTGAGGTTGCAATTTGTCAAGGGCCTTCTTAAGGAAAACCCGAAAATGTTTGAAGATAACGTGGTGGGTTGCATTGTTAGAATCCATTCTAACTCGAAAAAACATTCATATCAGCTTCACCAAGTTATAGGTATTTCAATTCTGTCAAGTTTCAAGTGTCTATCCTTAAACCTCTTTCTTTCTGTTTCTTTCTTGTCCCAAATACTGTCTACTAAATCAGTGAGCTAACCTTATACGGGCTCTTTCTGTTTCTTTCTGACAATAAGGTTGAATGCTCTTACAGGTGTAATCCAATCTTCAGAAGAACCAAACCTTCGGCTCTCGAATGTGGAAGTAGAAGTTCCAATGTCTGAGCTATCAGATAGATACTTCACAGAGGTAAAAAGGGTGCATTAATTCCATTTTCACTTGGTTCATTGTTACTCTTTACATAATTGGTGGATGATGATTGTGTTGGCTTATATATATATTTGCAGGAAGAATTAAAGGAGTTTCATAAACAAATGAAAGCTGGCAAGCACAAAAGGCCTACTGTTGTAAGATTTCTTGCACTCCAGCTTCTTGAGCATATATAATATATAAACATAAATGTGCAATTCAACTATCAGCTCAAGCTTTTAATTAGTTGAGCTGGAGCACATGCTTCAATTAATGTTTTTTGTTATTCCATAAACTTTTGTTTGTAATATTTTGGTTTTTTCCATGGCAGGAGGAGTTTGAATCCAAAGCCCAATCTCTGCACAGATTTCTTACTAAGAATGTAAGTTCACAGAAAAGCTTAATTGCATTCTTTCATGAAAGAACAGAAGTATATATATATATGTTGTGATGATTATTTGGTTCATCTTGTTACAGTGGATCGATAGAGAATTGGTGTCATTGAAACAACGAATTGATCTTGCAAACGAAAAGGGACGGAGAGCAGAATATCCTTTATATATGTGCATAAGTAGTGCCAGCCCAGAAATACTCAAATAAAATGCATTTAATTTACATTTACAGATGATCTTGTTTCCTTGACTGCTCTAGAGTTTACTATGCATTATTTAATTGAGAATAGGCGGCGACTTTTGACGAGCGCTGAGCAAGAAAGATTGTTATCCCAGAAGCCAATTGTGGCAGTTGCAGAGCCAGAAACTGAAGAAGATGAAGAAGAAGAAGACGAAGAAGGAGTCTAAGCTCAGAAGCCAGTTGAAGCTGAGCTTGAAGAAACACCCTCGAGCGTTTCAGCTGAGCAGAAAGAAAAGCCCCCGGGCCGTTCAAATAAAACAGAAGGAGGAGAAGAAGAAAAAGAACAAAAACCCGTCAATCAGGAGCCAATTGTGACCGGTTATGAGGCTGATCATGTAGAAGCGCCCGAGGGCACTTCTGAGGAAGAAAATGTGTTGATGAGCCAACCAAATGCTGTAGCAGAAGAGCCAGAGCCTGAACCAACATTGATGGATACTTCTGTAACAGAAGAACAAGCAGAAGGGAGAGCTGAGGAGGAGAATAATGTGGCAAATGCAGTAGCAGAAGAACCCGAACCTGAACCACCATTGATGAGTGCTTCCACTCCACTGGATGATATTCAGAGAGAAGCACAAGCCAGAGCCAACTACACAAGAAGAATTCTTAGGGCAGCTTGTGAATTGTCTGCTGCAGGTAACCTATATATGCTTATTTACTCGACCTCCCAATTTGTTTCTTGCACAGATCAGCTACTTATTTGCACCCTATCATATCAACTCCCTGCAGGCTTGACCTTCGACGAAGAGGACTATGTCAGATTCGGAGGCAGCAATGATTCTGCCATGCACCCAAACCCTGCAAGACAGAACTATCTTCAAGAATTCTCTGCATTGATGATGAACAGTGTCAGGGCTCAAGCGCAGCAGCTTTAACAGCAAGGGGCTCAAGAACAGCAACAGCAGCAGCAGCTTCAACAGCAATGGGCTCGAGAACAGCAACAGCAGCAGCAGCTTCAACAGCAATGGGCTCGAGAACAGCAACAGCAGCAGCAGCTTCAACAGCAATGGGCTCGAGAACAGCATCAGCAGCAGCAGCTTCAACAGCAATGGGCTCGAGAACAGCAACAGCAGCAGCAGCTTCAACAGCAATGGGCTCGAGAACAGCATCAGCAGCAACAACTTCAACAGCAATGGGCTCGAGTACAACAACAGCAGCAACAGCAACAGCAGCAATGGGCTCGAGAACAGCAACAGCAGCAGCAGCGGGCTCAAGCGCTGCAGCAGCTGCAGCAATGGGCTGAAGCATATCAGCATCAGCAATCTTCCATTGGAAGAGGAGGGGTTACTACTATTCTGGGAAATAATAGAGCCAGTAGTTCTACAACTCAAGGGCTCCCAGGAACAGCTCCAGAGGATCCCACAACTGTTATTTGGATTGGAGCAGACCATAGAGGCTACATAGAAGGTCCTGTCTCCTTAAATCATCTGCGGATATGGCTCCAGCAAGGCTATTTGGGACCAGATTTTCGGGTATGGAAGACCGGCCAGGACCAATCGCAGTCCGTTCTTCTCACTCATTTGCTCAACAGCTAGAATTTACTGTAAAACTGTAATGAACGCTCCCGAGAAATATGGTGCAGTAGCAAAAAGGAGCTCGCAAATAGACAGGTTTATTTTATGGCTCTGCATTGCATATTGTCAATGTACCTCACCAATAGGAATTTCTCATAGACATTTTAAAATTGTCATGTAATTTGGATTTGAAAAATTCTGTACAATTAATTGTTTAATCCCTTTTGTTAGTTTGATCAATACTTTTATACAAATGCTAATGGTATTTTGTTAATATTAGCAGGATAATCCTTCTAAAAGTAGTTATGTGCATATTGTGTGCAAGTTCTGTGGTTAAGAAACATGGAAAACATTTAATTCGGACTAAAATACAAGAAATATTAGTAAGATACTCATCCTACACATTATGCGCAAGTTCTATGTCTTGTTAAACAACAAGAATGGCATGCAATTATATTCACACTGGAATATATGAATAAATTTATGATTCAAATTGGAGTTTCTTGGATGGGGTTCGAAGCCATTGATAGAGTTTCTTGATTCAATTAGCAAAGATCGAGGCAATATTCTCAAGGAGAGGTTGATGCCATAATGAAGAAGTATGTGGCTTCTAAGAACCTCATAGATCCAACAAACAAGAGAAGAATCATGTGTGATGAAAAACTTGAGAAGCTTTTTAAGAAGAAAACAGTTTTAAGAAAGAATGTTTATCATTTGCTAGAAGTGCACTTTAGAGAGAACCATGATGATGATGTTGATAATGCACCTGCACTCCGGTATTAAATAATCCATTTGAGAAAGGTTTTTTGTTTGGTCGGTCAGAGGAGAGAAAAGCGAAAGGAGAGGCGATCACGTGTAGCAGGTTGCATAGATCACGTCCAGCCCGGCGCGTGCAGTTCACGTGCCCACTAACGTATCAGGGCTTCTTCTTTTTTTTTTGCCTCAAATATGTCTTTCTCTGTTTACTTCTTCGAAGTTTTTTTATTCTTATTTTTCTTTATTTCTCCATATATGCACCTAGATCATTTTTTAACACTTTTGGAGTTGAAATTAGAACTAATGTAAAAAAAAAAGAAAAAAATTAATTTGCCCATTTTGAGAATGCGAAATTAGATTTAAAACTAACTATTTAAATTCTCCATCACGCCGATTAGGGTTTTAGTACCCTAATTTTCGATCTGCGTTGCTTCGTTCTCAATTTCACTACCCTAATATTCGATCTGCGTTGCTTCGTTCTTAATTCCCTACCCTAATCCTCAATCCGCTTCTCAATTTCATTTCTCTCCTCTTTTCTCACTTCGCCTTAGGCTT
This sequence comes from Ipomoea trifida, assembly GCA_003576665.1. Taxonomy (NCBI): domain Eukaryota; kingdom Viridiplantae; phylum Streptophyta; class Magnoliopsida; order Solanales; family Convolvulaceae; genus Ipomoea; species Ipomoea trifida. Next base: position 7,403,559 of record CP025649.1, on the reverse strand, counting down.
CCGGCTTTGTTCTCAATTTCATTTCTCTCCTCTTTTCTCACTTCGCCTCAGGCTTGGTTTCTTCCAATCAGGTAACTTCAACCAAATTTAGTTTTCTATACTACTATATTTGTTTATTTCCTCAATAGTAATGGTTTTTTGTTTGAGAAAAGTGAAAGGAGAGCCAATCACGCGTGCTTGGGTTGCACAGATCCCGCCCGACGGGGCGCGTGCAGTTCACGTGCCCGCTCAATAGTTTTATTTTTGCCGCCTTCTCTTTTTCCTTCTTCTCTCTCCCTCCTCTCTCCCCTAATTTGCACCTGAATTTGCCAAATGCATACAGTAGCAGAAGAACCTGAACCAGATACTTTCAGAGCACGTACTTCTAACCCAAAAAATCAAGTAACCAGTTATATTAGATGACTTGATATTCATATATATCATAAATGGTGATGTGTAATGTATATATATAAATAAATAACATTAATTTTTATTGTTTAATTGTTGGCCATAGGAGCGCTATCTTCTTATAGTCTTCTCCTAAACTTTAAGAATATAGTAGGGGCTGTCATGACAATGCTCTTAAAAATTTAAAAATAAATAAATAAATAAGTTGAATGCCTTCTTCCAAATTTGGAAGAAGACTATGGAGGTTTAAATTAATGGTAGTGTTTAAAATCTGGAAGAAAATTGTAGAGTTGTCATGGCATTTTTTTTTTTTTTTAAATTTTACGAAGCTATAGTTTTTGATGATGATGTAGCATGCGTGGCATCCGAGTCAATCCTAAGTCCTTAACCAGTTGTTTACGGGTAAAAATAACTTCAATTCATTGCACTTTTTCTTTTCTAGTTTAAGTGTCTAATTGAAACTTTTATAATTAAGGAATTAATTTCACATTCATCAATAGTTGAGAGGTTTATTTAACCATTATCTCTTAACAATAATGTTTAAGTTATTGAAATGATTGAATTTCCCCTACTCTTTGTCCAAATTTAATATAAGTTTAACAATTTGAGATAATAATGAAATAATTTTAAAACTTACAAGAAGAAATGTGATTAATGAAATTAAGAAAAAATAATATTGGTTATGTTTGGCAAACCTAGCTGAAAAGGTAGCTGAAAGCTGAAAATCTATAAGTTAGTAGCTGAAATCTGTAGAGTTGTTAATCCTGTTATGCTTAATAGTGTTTGGTAAAAATAGATTTTTGATATGCTGGTAAATATAAAAAGACTAAAAAAGACATCTTCATAAAATTTAAATAGTTTTAAATTTATATAGGCTTGTTTACATATTAAAATATAAAATAATGAAACCAATATATTTTAATAAAATATAAAGTAAGAATATCTATTTTTTTTGAAACCGTAAGAATATCTATTTGAAAATATATAAAGTAAAACAAAATATTTATTATTCATAAAATTAATTCATACAAAAATTAATATTCAAACACACAAATGTCAATTTGAAATTACAACTAAACATATTGAAGAGAAAAGACGAAAAAGATTTTGATTGGAAGAGGTAAAATACGTCATTTATTTAAAATAAGAACGATAAAGATAGAAAAAAGTTAAAATCTAATATCTTATTTTAAGCTACTAATTTATTTTGGAAACATTAAACAAATAAAATTTATAACTTATTTGTAGTTTAAAATAAATTATAAACTTTCAAATACGTTCGGTCAAACTATCAAAGTCAAAAATAGTCATTGTTATAATCGAGGGAATAAAAGGTTGAATTTACATGAAAAGTGAAAAAGTTTGGAGCTGTCAAATCAATCTCGAATCTATTTTACGCGTGACTTTTCTGGGGTCAAAATTCCTTCTCCTTAATCTAATCCTTGAGCATAGACGCATAGACATAGCCGCATATTGCCCAATTGTTATACCATCCACCATGAGTCCATGATTCATGTTGTATTATAAATCATGATATAAAATTTTATATCTTCAATTAACACATTATGTAATTACAATAAACAATTTTTATACATATAAATAAATAATTTGATAATTACTGACACATAATGTAATAGTTACAATTAAAGAAACTCTTACCTGTAGGTATAAAACATATCAACTATAACCAGCTTGGTTGGCGTGAGTGGCTTGGCACTCTTGCCCCTTAAGAGGAGGTTGGAAGTTCGATCACCCCTTGTATCAGTTGTATGGAGAAACTAATATGACCAGCACTTTGCCCCTTAATTGCCTCCTATAATCAGGGCCTGCTCGGACACCTCGTGGACCTTCCAAAAAAAAACATATCAACTATAAATATAGAATCTAAAAGTTATTTTTGGACTAGGGTCTACAATGCAATGTAAACCATGGTCCATGGTATAATTTGCTCAAAGCGCCGTTATTTAAAAATAGTTTTAAAAATAAATTTACCAGTCGAATAATTTATTAATTAATATAGTGCTAATTAGGATTAGTAATCTTAAACGCACTATATTTGTCGCCTTGTCGGTCACATGGTATAGAATTAGTGGAAACAAACAAACCATGTTTTCCACATTCTAATTAATTAGTGGTAGCCTGATTAGCACTAATTGCGAATTTCAATCTGCTGTGTTTGGTGCTTCTATAATTTTATATTGGAATATATCAAAAATATAATTGATTATACTTTAGAATTATTAAATGTTTTTAATGAATATTATAATGATAGAACAATATTATTAACAATTACGATCTTGTTTTTTTTAATTAGAATGTGTAAATAATGTTGAGAAGTTAATGTTTACTATAATTCTCAAGGAGGACAGTAAGTTTCAGCAAATGTTCTTCTTTGATTCTCAGCGTCATAGATTTGAAGTGGAGGCCAGGGGCAAGCTTCTAAATATCTATTATTTTTTTTTAATGAAAAAAATATATTTAAGGATATAAGGATTGATTTAGTAACTAATCTAATCTAGTTTCAATCACCTCATAATCAGGTTAGGGGTGTCCTTATAGATTGAAATATTCACAAATTTTGTGGGTTAAATTTGATAGCCTTAACATTTTCCATGCAAGTTGACAGGTCAGCCAACGAGCTATTTCTAGAAATGTTTTTTTTTTATTATATAAAATTGGTTATATTGTATGGCATATTATATGTTAATATATTATTATATTTTTGAAATAATATATTAATATATTAATATTAAAAAATATAAAATTTAATTTATACATACTATATTTTAATGAATAATACTTTCTTTTATTTATAATCACAACTTGTAATTTTTTTATGAAACCGTATTAATTTTTATTATATATAATGAATAATAATATACATGATATGATTTAAAGCATGTGTATTTTAAAAATATACAAATATACAAATACAAGAATAAGCCTGCAAGCATTTCATCTTTTTTGTTTTCTAAATTAAAAACTATTTTATAATGTTGGCTTGCAGGTTGGCCCATCCACACGAGTAAATGTTGCATGGCCCAAGCCAAAATTTTTGGCGATTTATATCGTGGACTACGGTACACAATGCATTATGCACCCAGTATTAAAATGAGTTTTGTGTATTCTAAGTAAGCGTTCTGTGTATTTCAGACAATCATTCTGTGTATTTTAGGCAACCGTTCTGTGTATTCATGTTAGTGACACATGTTGTGAATGTTTGTGCATTCGAATGTTTAGGATGATGAGTTCTGTGTATTGTGTATGTGTATCCATGTTATTAACACAGGTTGTGATGTGTTTGTGCATTCGAAAGTTAGGAGGATGAGTTTTGTGTATTTTGTGTCAATATTATGTTTATTCTGGGAAAACATTCTATGTATTCTAGGCAAGCGTTCTGTGTATTCTAAATAATTATTATGTGTATTATAGATAATGAATTTCCTAGAGTCATTCGCGTCCGCATCCACTAACATCGAAACGACGTCGTTTCGGACCAGGGTCCACGATATAAAGATTGAAATTTTTTTGACTTAAGCCGCCTTGGAGCAGTTTGGCAAATTATTGTGTGGACCATGATCCACATAGCTGTGTGGACTATAAATATAAAGTACATTATTTTTTTACTGAAGGTACATTATTTAATAGTAGTATATATAAATAATGTACCTTCAGTACTTAAATAACGTACACTTTATGTACAAAAATAATGTACTTTTAGTATATTAAAAATGTACTTTTTATTTATGGTCCACCCGACTATGTGGACCATGGTCCATGCAATAATGATTGGAGCAGTTTAGGGTCGGCTTACGGTATCAACCTACTTTGACACCTTTAATTTAGTAGTCATTATACCATGGACCACGGTACTCGTATTTCTCATGCTCTATACGTTGTATATATGAATATAATCTCAATGAAAGTCTCAATCGAAGTCATATAATCTCAGTCGAAGTCTCTTCGACTGAGATTATATTCATATATATAACGTTGAGGACATGAGAAATACGAGTAATAATACACTATACAGGTGAACGGACAATTCTACCCCTTCATTTAACCTCAACTTAACTAGAATTTGACAAAAGGACCAACATTGGAAAGAATTTGAAAGTCAATGGACTTAAATTGTCCAAATTAAAAGTCGGGAACTAATTTTAGAAAATCAACATAGTCGGAGGACCATTGCTGGAATTAACTCTAGTATATATTAGAAAGCAGTTATGTAATAAATCGTTGTCTATTAGTGACGTGGTATTTAAAATAATATTAGACGGTGGTTATTTCAAAAAACCGCCATCTATTAAGTGTCATAGTCGACTATATTTTTAGCAGTGATACTTGTATAAATACCCGCTTGGGGTCACATTGCAAGGGACTCTTAATTTTAAATACAAGTGCAATTATTCTCTTATGGTGTTCGAATATTTTCTCTAAGTTCTATGGTAGTGTGGCTTGTCGAAACGGTTGTCGCGCAATCGTAAAATCAACAAGCACCATTTTGAGTTTATTTTTTCAGCTTGTATACATGAATTGAAATTGAGACAAACAATTAGCCATCATATAATTTTTCAAGTGTTATTACTGTTCTTTTTATATTGTTTGATATCATGGTAGTTACTATTACTAATTTTTTTTTAGCAATTACTTTGTATCATTAACGCTTAATTAACTAGTAACAATTTCAGAAATCACAAATTTGTAATTATAATAGCTAGCACCACTTTCATCCTCTTGATTAATTAACAAGCAACATATAAATGCAAACAGAGAATACAATAGTGATGAGATAGAAACTTTAAATTGACCGTCTTCCTCGAGGTCGCTGCCGGAATCGAGAGGCTGGAATTCGACGATGTTGGAGGTGCGAGAGCGAACGCTGAGGAAGTTGGGGTTGGAAACGATGCCGAAGGACTTGTAATTCTCTAAGATGATTCCATTTTTTCCCACTGTGAGAAACGTCGACGACGGCTGCATCTCGGCTGAGAAACGTTATGGACGATTGCGAGTACTGTGGAGAGAACTCGACGACGGCTACAGCTGCTGTGGAGAAAAGTTGACGACGGCGTTGTAGATAGAAGTCGACGATGGTGTTGTGGATAGAGATCGATGACGACAATGGAGGTGAAGAGAAACCGAAGGCGCAGGCTATGGCGGGGGCAATCAATGGATGTTGCGACTTTGGGAGAGAGTATCGACTATTGTAGACGAAGTAGAATATTGGCTTGGCACGAAATAGGTTTTGCAAAAATTTTGTATAAACTTAGTGAAATTGTATTGTGGGTCTGTACAATTCAGCTAAAAGTTTCAACTTTATTTTAAAGGAAATATTTATCTTGTGAAAGAATTAAACTATAAAAACAGATAAATAAACAACAAGAAAATAAAGCGATAAAAATGGAACCAGACACCAGAATTGATCACGCAGTTCGGAGCTCCACTCCTACGTCTGCGGGGCACTTCACGTCAACCCAATCCACTAGATGATCACAAGGGTTACAAGGAGTCTAACAACAACCATCCTACACTAATGGTTACAAAAAAATACTCCTAGCTAAGCCTTTCTCATCTTAGAGCTGACACTGTGCAATACATCACAATTCACCAACACGAATCTTCAAGCAACCAGAATAAGAACACGTGAAGAACTGTAGAAAAACCAGTATGAAATCCTCTTATAGAATCTGATTTGAAAGAATAATGGAAGTGGGACTTTAGAATAGTAATTGGCGTGTTAGAATCTCATGTGATAGAGCTATATTTATAGCCAAGCCATTAACCAATCTTCCCTTAATATTTGCAGCTGAAAACCACTCCAAATAAGGATCAGCCATAAGTGTAGATCTGAGTAAAATGAGGATCATGATGACTAAATTCTGATTTGAATAAATCATGTCCACTGGACTACTCGCTGGCGCTCAGAGTATGTGAAGAAAAACTGCCTTTAAACAAGGAAACAGACAGACCACCCTAATAACATAACATATCTTTTTGACTAATAATTAAGCCAATAAAAGGTGGTTCAAATGTCTATCATTTGTACACTAACACTTAGCCTAGGGTTAATTGGTATATACAGCGGTTATTTTTTATAACCGTCGTATATACCTATAAATAAAAAAAAAAAGTTACAAGTAATATATACTCGGTTAGCTTATAAAATTTTAAAATTATTTAAAATAATATAAAATATAGTATATACTACGGTTATAAGCACACTGCCATATATATATATATATATATATATATATATATATATATATATATAAATGTAAAAAATTAGTTTTTATAGTATATACGACGGTTATTATATAAACACCATATATACTCTAAATATTTTTTAAAAAACAAAATATATTATATATGACGGTTAATGATATACCCATCATATATACCTAAAATAAAAAAATTAAAATAATGTATATACAACGGTCCTTACAAAAAAGAAGTATATAGAACGGTTCAATATATCACCGCCGTATATATACATAAAATTAAAAAAAAATACATTAGAGTATATATGGTGGTTAATTAATTAACCATCGTATATACATAAAGTAACAAAAAATTAATAAAATTTCATTATGTTTATACAGTTGTTAATTATATAACCGCCTTATATACATCAATTTAAAAAAGAATTAGGTTATGTACGACGCTAATTTAATAACCGCCGTCTATTCATTGCCGTAGTATATATTAGACGGCATTTGTGTACAGTAACGTTGTTCATAAAGTGACGTCGTATATATTATACGGCAGTTATGTACAAAACCGTAATCTATTAGGTGACGTAGTATATATTAATTAGAATGAAGTTATGTACTAAATCGCTGCCTATTAAGTGACGTAGTATTTAAAAAAATATTAGACGGTGGTTATTTCAAAAAACCGACATATATTAAGTGTCGTAGTAGACCATATTTTTAGCAGTGATTCATGTATAAATACCCGCTTGGAGTCGCATTTCAAGGGGCTCTCGATTTTAAATGCAAGTGCAATTATTATCTTATGGTGTTCGAATATTTTCTCTAAGTTCTACAGTAGTGTGGCTAGTCGAAACGGTTACCGCGCAATCGTAAAACCAACAAACACCATTTTGAATTTATATTTTCAGCTTGTATACATGAAATTGCGGTAAACAATTAGCCATCATATAATTTTTTAAGTGTAATTACTGTTTTTCTTATATTGTTTGATATCATGTTAGTTACTGTTACTAATTTCTTTTAGCAATTACTCTCTATAATTAACGCTTAATTAACAAGTAACAATTTCAACAATTTCGGAAATCACAAATTTGTAATTATAATGGCTAGCACCACTTTCATCCTCTTAATAATTAACAAGCAACATATAAATGCAAATAGGAAATACAATAGTGATGATAGAAACTTTACATTAACCGTCTTCCTCGAGGTTGCTGCCGAAATCGAGAGGCTAGAACTCGACGATGTTGGAGGTGCGAGAGCGAACGCTAAAAAGTTGGGGTTGGAAACGATGCCAAAGGACTTGTAATTCTCTATGATGCTTTCATTTTTTTTCCCACTGTGAGAAACGTCGACGACGGCTGCAACTTGGTTGAGAAACGTCAACGACGGTTGCGACTTCAGTGGAGAGAACTCGACGATGGCTGCAGCTGCTGTGGAGAGAAGTTGATGACGACGTTGTGGAGAGAAGTTGACAATGGTGTTGTAGATCAGATAGAGATGGATGACGACAATGGAGGTGGAGAGAAACCGACGACACGGGCTATGGCGGAGGCAATCAATGGATGTTGTGACTTTGGGAGAGAGTATCGGCTATGGTAGACGAAGTAGAATATTGGCTTAGCACGAAATAGGTTTTGTCAAAATTTTGTATACTTTGCCTACGGTTAATTGGTATATACAACGGTTATATTTTATAACGGTCGTATATACTTATAAATAAAAAAAAATTACAAATTATATATACTCGATTAGCGTATAAAATTTAAAAATTATTTTAAAAAAGTATAAAATATAGTATGTACTGCGGTTATAACCACACTGCCATATATATATATATATATAATATAAATGTAAAAATTATTTTTTATAGTATATACGGCGGTTATTATATAACCACCATATATACTCAATATTTTTTAAAAAATTAAAAAACAAAATATATTGTAGAAGACGGTTAATGATATGCCCACCGTATTTACCTAAAATAACAAAAAATAAAATAAATTGAATTAATGTATATATGGCGATCCTTTCAAAAATAATATTTATATACGGCGGTTCAATATATAACCAACGTGTATATATATATTTTTATATATACATATATATATATATATATATACATATATATATATATATACACATATATATATATACGTATATATATATATATGTGTGTGTGTACATATATGTATATATATATATATACACATATATATATACACATATATATATACATATATGTACACACACACATATATATATATATATACGTATATATATATATGTGTATATATATATATATATATATATATATATCCATTTTTGGTCTTACTGTTATTGGGGCATTGCCAATTTTAGTCCACTTCATTAATTTTTGCCACATTGCAGCCAGTTTTATTTAGTCCTTGCCACTTTTAGTCCACCGTTAAAAATTTTTGTCAAATGACCGTCCAAAACACGGGTATTTTGGTATTTTCATGCTTTGATCATCTCCTTTGCCCTTTGCAATGATTTTTCTTACACATTTTCATCCAATGAAGAGGTCCGGCAAAAGCCATGGCTTTGTAATGTGGCTCACATGGCTTTCGCCAGGCCCCTTCATTGGATGAAAATGTATAAGGAAAACCACTGTAAAGGGTCAAGGAGATGACCAAATCATTAAAAGGCCAAAAATACCCTTGTTTTAGACGGTCATTTGACGAAAATTTTAACGGTGGACTAAAAGTGGCAAGGACTAAATAAGACTGGCCGCAATGTGGCAAATATTAATGAAATGGACTAAAATTGGCGATGCCCCAATAATAGTAGGACCAAAAATGGAAATCACTCATATAGATATATATATATATATATATATATATATATATATATATATATATATATATATACACATATATATACATATATGTACACACACACACATATAGTTAATTAATTAACAGTCATATATTCGTTAAGTAGAGGTAGTTGTTTGTGGTGAGGTAAATGTCGGGTATGGAATGTGTTAAAACGAAGAGTTAAGACTCTCCGAGTGTCGTGTCTCTCATCAGACAAGTTTGGAGTCGAGTTAATGTTGGCATTCAGGAGGTTGAAGGAAAAGAGTTACGTGAATGACTAAACTCAAAGGCATTTATACAAGCGTTTTAAGGGTTGAAACGGTGGGTTTAGGAAAAGGTAAAAGTGGAGATTAGGGCTCGTGGCTAGCATAAGCGATTTACTATTTAATGGTTTGGCAAGCAAATGATTCGGATTCAACTAGGGACTTCACGACACTTCACCGAGTGGCGTCACACTCGGACTCCCACATTCTCATTCGGTTGGGGCATTTCATCGAACACCTTGTCTACCACTCCTCTCGGACCTCTTCCTTTCGGACTAAGGGCGGGGATATGGATGAGTTGGACTCGTGAGAGGCCCTTATCGCGCACACACTCACTTTCACAGGGTTTGCTACCTAATGTGGCCACACTTAGGCATAAAGCATAAAGCTCACAATTTTTAAAGCAATTCTTCAACAATTCAACCACATAGCTAGCTTCGGCGCCACCAATCTCCTATCTCATCTAAGCAAACATTAAAACAAAGAAAGAATAAAAAGTAATAGAAGATTTAAAGGAAACAAAAACAAAATGGAAATAGATAGTGAAAAGAAGAGTTACCATCCATAGAGAATGGGTTCTATTACATTTTTTCCTCCAATCTTCTACCCTTCTACCATTGTTTTTTGAATCTAATCTAAGGAAATGAAGTTTTCCCCCAAGAGGGGAGAAAATAAAGAGAACTTCAGATCTAAAACTATTTTCTAGCTGCTAGGTTTTTAACTTTTAGGAAAAAGGGGTTTAAGTAGGCAACATGAAGTCAAAAATCCCGAAATGGCCCATGTGGCCTGTCCACGCCACCTACACGCGTGAATGGAGGCGTGGATGGTTACTGGAATTAATGCACACCTTCCGCACGCGTGTTGGCTACATGGATGATTCCTGCTCGGCGACTTCCTTGCTTTCTGCTCTGTTTTAGTCTTGAATCCTTCTTTCGCCTGCGGAATGAACTCCAAAACATCTTCTAAAGTTGTGTTAGACGTTTTTTATCACATCTGAGTCTAAATGCACAAGATTGTTATAAACGGGTGGCAAAACTTTTCTATTCTATCGTATTTTTGACCCTTAATTTGGACTATTCCTGGTGCTTATCATTAAGTAACAAAAAATTAAAAAAAAATTACATTATGTTCTATTCGGTGGTTAATTATATAACCGCTGTATATACATCAATTTAAAAAAATTTAAATTAGGTTATATATGGCGCTTATTAAATAATCGAGGTCTATTAAGTGATGTAGTATATATTAGACGACGGTTGTGTACAATATCGCCGTCTATAAAGTAACATAATATATATTATACGGCAGTTATTTACAACACCACTGTATATTAAGTGACGTAGAATATATTAGACGGTGGTTATATACAAAATCGTTGTCTATTAAGTGACGTAGTATTTTAAAAAATATTAGACAATGGTTATTTCAAAAAACCGCCGTATATTATGTGTCGTAGTAGACCATATTTTTAATAGTGATTCTTGTATAAATACCCCCTTGGGGTCACATTACAAGGGGCTCTCGATTTTAAATACAAGTGCAATTATTCTCTTATGGTGTTCCAATATTTTCTCTAAGTTCTACGGCAGTGTTGGCCAGTCGAAACGGTTGTTCGTAAAACCAACAAGCACCATTTTGAGTTTTTTTTTTTCAGCTTGTATACATGAAATTGCGGCAAAACAATTAGCCATCATATAATTTTGTCGGTGTGATTGTGGTTCTTTTTATATTGTTTGATATTATGGTAGTTACATTTACTAATTTTTTTTAGCAATTACTCCGTATCATTAATGCTTAATTAACTAGTAACAATTTCAACAATTTCAGAAATCACAAATTTGTAATTATAATAGCTAGCACCACTTTCATCCTCTTGATTAATTAACAAGCAACATATAAATGCAAACAGAGAATACAATAGTGATGATAGAAACTTCAGATTGACCTTCTTCCTCGAGGTCGCTGTCGGAATCGAGAGGCTGGAACTCGACGATGTGGGAGGTGCAATAGTGGACGCCGAGAAAATTGGAGTTGGAAACGATGCCGAAGGACTTGTAATTCTCGATGATGGTTCCATTTTTTCCCACTGTGAGAAATGTCGATGACGGCTGCAGCTCGGTTGAGAAACGTCAACGACGATTACGACTACTGTGGATAGAACTCGACGACGGCTACAGCTACTATGGAGAGAAGTTGGCGACGGTGTTGTGGAGAGAAGTCGACGATGGTATTGTGGATAGAGATCGATGACGACAATGGAGGTGGAGAGAAACCAAGGTGCAGGCTATGGCGGTTGCAATCGATGGATGTTGCGGCTTTGGGAGAGAGTATCGGCTATGATAGACGAAAAAGAATATTGGCTTCGCACGAAATATATTTTGTCTAAATTTTGTATACTTAAGCTAGGGTTAATTGGTATATACTGCGGTTATTTGGTATAACCGTCGTATGTACCAATAAATAAATAAAAATTACAAATAATATATACTCGTTTAGCGTATACAATATTAAAATTATTTAAAAATATAAAATATAGTATATACTATGGTTATAACAAAACTGTCCTATACAATATAAATTTAAAAATTATTTTTTATAGTATATACGGCGGTTATTGTATAACCACCATATATACTCTAAATATTTTTTAAAAAATTATATATATATATATTATTTACGACGGTTATTGATATACCCACCATACATACCTAAATAACAAAAAATAAATCAAACTAAATTAATGTATATATGGCGGTCCTTTAATAAAAATGTTTATACAGCAGTTCAATATATAACCGCCTTATATATACATAAAAAAAATTTTAAAAAAATACATTAAAGTATTTACGGTGGTTAATTAATTAACCATCGTATATACGTAAAGTAACAAAAAATTAAAAAAATTCCATTATGGTGTATACGGTGGTTAATTATATAATCGCCGTATATACATCAATTTAAAAAAAAAATAAATTAAGTTATATACGGCGTTTATTTAATAACTATCGTCTATTAAGTTCCGTAGTATATATTAGACGGTGGTTGTGTACAATACTGCCGTCTATAAAGTGACATAGTATATATTATACGGTAGTTATGTACAAAACCACCGTCTATTAAGTGACGTAGTATATATTAGATGGTGATTATGTACAAAATCGGTCTATTAAGTGACATAGTATTTAAAAAAAATATTAGACGGCGGTTATTTCAAAAAACTGACATCTATTAAGTGTTGTAGTAGACCATATTTTTAGTAGTGGTAGTGTTTCATTAAGAACATATTTGAGATCTATCATTACAATGTAGTTGCATTATAGTTGTGAAAATTAACATATAGTATTTTGAAAATGAAATTGTAGCATTGTGAAAATGAACGTAACGGTAAAAATGTTACCGGTGTATATTTGATAAGTAATAGCAATAGTCTCAGTACAAGAGCTTTGCGTGTTCCCCTCCTCTTCAACCAAGTCCACTACTTATACTATAGATGCAACGACTCTTCTTCTAGTGAGTGTAACAAACTCATAATGGTGCGTCTATACTAAGTGTCGGGTAATAACAATATGGAGCCGCTGGAGCAATTCTTCTCTTCAATGTGTCATGTCGGTGTAACAGGTGACCGTTTGACTTCCCTGCGTCCGCTTGTCAGTTTTTGGTTCGGGTCGGATGCCTATCTAATTACCCTGTCACCAGCCCCCCACTCCCTAGCCAGCGAGAAAGTGGTCTAGGTAGCTTGGGAGTAATAACTTGTATCAAACATAAATCTTTTAATAGGAATCAAATTCTAATATTATAAGGAAATATTTCCTTTATATTTTCAAAATATTTCCTAAATCTTCAAAATATTTTCCATTCCTTTTATATGTTTCTTTTTTCATATAAAACTCTTCGCCATCAATTACTCATTGCCCCCTTCAATCCTTCCTCCACATTATTTTTTCTTGGTACATTTCTTTCCTCATGCTCTTTTATTATTGCAATTTTATATATATTCTTTTTCTTTGTGGCCGAGGCGCAACCTCGGCCATTTTTTTTTTGAAAATCGAAGTTTTTTTTTTTTTTTTTTTTGCAGGATCTCATGGACCTAAAGAAAACAAGTAATAAGATGTCAAAACGTCGCTCAAGACGCCTGATGGAGCAAATAGGAAGATCATGCTCGACGGTCCTGAAGTTGGGGATACCCTTAAAGATCCTTTAGCGATTATTTCCGACGGAGAGGAAGGGGTCATTGTGCCCTATGAACCGAAACAGGAAAAGGATTCTCCTCTCAATTCGGATTATGACTTTGATTGCGCGTAGTCTTGGTCTGAGATGAAGGAGTTGATCGAACATAGTTCCCCTTCAGCTGCTCCCCTAGCTGTGATTCCTCTCCGGGATGGAGAGCGTCCCCTTTCATCTAAATATTCTCCTACCATCTCTCCTTAGGCAAAATCTGAATCCACCGAGTGTACTCCTCGTCGTCTAAAGTAAAAGAGATGAAATACCATGTGATACCAAATGTACGCTCAAGGCTAATTTTGTATTGGAACGGTTATAAATAAAATATTTGTTTTGGTGCTCGCCTTTTTCGTTCGCAATTCTTCTGTTTTCCATGGTCATAGCGAGGCACGGCCTCGGCTGCCTTCTTCTTTCTTTTTTTTTTTTTTTTTATTTGTATGCACGCGTGTAACACCCCTAACTTTCAAGCTGAGATAAGCAATAAACTTAAGACAAAAGCTATCAAATCTCAACGCTAATAATATAAATGCGGAAGCGATAACTAAACCAACAGGGGGTGCTACGCCACATCTAGGCTAACCATAACCTAGATGCTAAGGAGAATTCAACATCCATCTCCCCAAAAGTCAAACAGAATCTAATCAAGTCATTACAGACATAAGTCTAAGGCACGCAGGCCCAATGTCTAACCACCTCCAACAATCACTAAGCTAAGCATAATAGAAGAAGTAGAACTACCGCTAGAAATACCGCTAGCACTCTCTCGTGCAGAATCTACTCCATACCTGGAAAACAGCTAGAAATATTAGCAAAGAAATGCTAAGTAATCCTCCACTCACACTCGTGAGAAATACAATAGTATAGCATAGCTTTGTAAATAGATTTTACACACGCATATAGAATATATGCCAATGAAACTATCCTTTGTTTAAAAACCAGATGACTCAACAACAATAGGCTGAATGAATCATAAACCAAGGACACCTCAGCGAATTCAATATCAGAGAATGAATCCACAATACCATAGTTCCATAATAAGATACTCAACCAAAGCACAAGCTCAACTGAACAACTCAAGTGAAACCAACCAATCAACAACTTCACACCACTCCCTTCAAGTGACCCAAACCACGAAACATGGGATAAGCTCCAAACCAAAAACCTCCCAACCATAACATAAATAACATACCACAGAGGCATATAAGCCCAATCAAAGAGGCATAAAAGCCCAACCACAGAGACATATGAGCCCAATCACAGAGGCATAAAAACCCAATCACAGAGGCATACAATGCCCAACCACAAAGGCATACAATGCCCAATTAACTCCCTCCCATACTAATAGATACATATAGAGTCGTAACTCGAATAACCACTCTCCAAAGGGTATACTAGACTCAAGAAGCCAAAGAATTACTCACGAGAGTTCAAGACGTCAACATATCAAACTCATGTTCATTTCCAAAGGAATTACTCATACCAAGGAATACTCAGATTCAGAACATGAATAACAGGGCATCATGCTCAGAACATTAACCAAAGAATCAACCAACAATACTCGATCAATAATCCAAGATAAATGACCAGCAACCATGACCCAATACACAATAGTCGGGGTAGTATACTCAACAACATATTCAGAATGTACTCAAGAATCAAAGGTGAAACCATCAGAGTCATTAGACCACAAAACAACTATTGGAATCAGAGAAGGAATTGACCTAGCGGAACACACCAGACTGCGACTCCCTTTCGCAAGAAGGGGTGGACCATCCCCACAGACCGCACCCTTCCGCCGAACCCCACCGCCATTACACTTACGGAAGACCCTAACTGGACACATTATACCGCTAAGATGCACCGCGAGAGCAATACCAATGCACAGAACCCAGACTCAGAACATAATACACGATAGCTCATTCCAGTACCCAGAATATGATCAAATTAGTCATTTCAGAAGCCAAATAACACATGGAATCCATCAAGACAATAACAATCATACCAACGATCAAGAATAGCTAACACAATCCAAAGATCTACAAGATAGGCTCAATGATCTAACAAAACACAAGCTATTCCCAAGAAATAATCCACAGGATTTCATAATACACCAAAACACATATATATGAGAGTGAAAGTAGATTTAGTGAGACATGGATGGTTACCTCTATGCTAGCTTCTCCAAACACAAACTCCTAGCTCACCCAATCAAGCCCCCATCATCAACATGATCATCTTGACCCAAGAAATACCCCAAAGAAATCATAAGGAATTATAAAGACTAAGGAAATGTAGAATGAAATGCAATCTAACAATGATCTAACACTACCCTAGCTTAGGAATCCTTAAAAGAGTAGTCTTGACTTGAATCCTTGCTAGGAAGAAAAGATGATTTGTGTAGGGCTTTAGGGATGAAGAAAATGGCGTGTGGAATAGTAGGGTAGGAGAAAGAGAAAACTAGATCAATTAATTAATAGAAAGCTTTTATATGAATCCCACAAAATCTATACATACATAATGTATGTAGCATTAGGGTAATTAAATAATTAAATGAGATATGGACTCTTATAATATAAATGAGCTAAGCCTTATTCAAGAATTAATTAAATAAATAGTTTCACCTTTTGAAGTAAAATAGAATGACATGCCATAATGTCAGTAGTTATGCCGTCCAAAAACGGCGCCGTTTTTTTTTTTTTTTTTTTTTTTTTTACTAAACATATTGGCCTGAAGTGTGGAACACAAACTCTACATTCACACACACTATACTCTACATTCACAATTTGTAAACTTCACATTCACACATTACAGGGTTATATGTTTAGTAACTATATTACCACTGTTATGCATTCACACATTCAAAACTCTATATTCACAGGTCCTATATTCCACATTCACAACTTGAGAACTCCACATTCACACATTACAGGGCTACAAGTTGCTAGAACTTCTTAACTCTATTACAGATTCACACATGCATAACTCTACATTCACAATTTCTATACTCCATATTCACAATTTGAAACTTCCACATTCACACATTTCTGGGCAACTCTACGTTCACACAATCATAAGTCTACATTCACGATTTCTATACTCTACATTCACACTTTGAAACCTCTACATCCACACATTTTTGGACAACTCTATATTCAGCAATATGTTTACTAATTTAAAAAAAAAAAAAAAAAAAAAAAAAAAAAAAAAAAAAAAAAAAAAAAAAAAAAAAAAAGAAGAAGAAGAAGAAGACAAAACGACGTAGTTTTGGACCCAGGTCCACCTTGCAAGGTGGACCTGGGTCCAAAGCATAATTTGCGTCATAATGTAGAAATTCTAAAGAGGATGAATAAATTTTGATTTATCAAACTTCAACACCTTATTCAAGTCACAAGAATCTTAAAATTAAAATTTACAGTAGTAAAAATTCATCGTAATTTTACAACTCTTATCAATCCTAAATACCAAGAATCTTAAAATCAAAATCTTCGGTGGTGATAAATTCTCATAATTTTACAACTTTATCAAACCTCATATATCAAGACCTTATTCAAGAAACAAAAATCTTAAAATGAACATTTTCGGTAGAGATAATTAAAGCATGTGCTTCATCTCAACTAAAAGCCTAAGCTGATAGTTGGACTGCACATATTATATTTATGCTCACACGCCCCCTCAAGTGTGCGGTGGGTTTCCGAGCGCAACACGTGGAAGTCTCTTTTTTGAGGGTGACGCGGAGATTCAAACCCATGATCTTTTGCATGGCTCTGATACCAAATTAAAGCATGTGCTCCATCTCAACTAAAATCCTAAGCTGATAGTTGGACTGCACATATTATATTTATGCTCACAGAGATAAATCCACATAATTTTACAACTGTATCAAATGTTAAGATCTTATTCAAGTAACAAGAAACTTAAAATTGAAATTCTCAGTGATAATAAATTATACTCCCTCTTTCCCATTTTACCTGTCTTATTTAATATTTATTGGTCAAACTAACTTTTTCTTCATTGCTTATTTTCTTTAGTAATTTTCTATTATTTTTAAATTTAATTTTTTGTGTTTAATAGTACTTTTAATGTAGTTTCTAAATATATAAATTTTATATATTAATGCTAAACTTAATATTATTAAAAATTGGATTAAAAATAAATTCAGTCAAACCTCGTTAAACGAACCAGACAACAAAAATGGGACGGAGGTGGTAATAATTTTACAACTTTATCAAACCTCAAGACCTTATTTGAGTAACAAAAATCTTTAAATGAAAATTCTCAGTGACATCAAGTCATAATAATTTTACAGCTTTCCAACAAATCAATAAATTCTCTTGTGAATGACCCATCACTAATAACCTCATTATTCACGCACAAGAATGTTGTCATAAAAATGACAACTGACAAGAACTCACACATGGAATGTACACTCCATATATCATATCATATGATCAAACAACTGTAGCATCTTTATATATACACATAGAAACAAACTAATGATAAAATAGGAATATTCAAAAACTTGTGAAGCAAATATGTTTCTTTTGAGTTGTGAAGCACACATGCAGGTGGTTGAGATTTGAAATCATGAAATATTCTTCTTGTATGCCAACAAATTACTTATAAAAGTGAAGAACTTTTTTCTATATTTTATCACAAAAGTGATTATAAAGCCAACTTGTGGATTATTATAAATCAAATAGAGCAAACTATTCGTATATTATCATCGATGAAACATAATCTAGATTATGTACAATTTATGCACAAGTAAGAATAAAGTTAAAACATAGAAATCCAATAAGGAACTTTAGTCAACCAATCACTACCTTAGCTTTGTTGATTTTGTGATCAATGTGAATTAATGTGAACCTCTCAATGACACAAGTTTCCATATTAAAGTTTTATATATCAAAAAGTGAACATGTCGAAGAATATAATCTTCAATCGATGTTGGCATTTAGCGTTCATATTATAAATTTCTTTTTAAATAATATGAATTACATTAAGAAAAAAGTATTAATAAATAGTCACAAAATTCTATGTTAAATTTTTTTTTCAAACAAGTGAATCATGTCGAAGACGATCGAATTTAGCCTATACCGACGTGATCGTGTGGCGATCAAGAATTTTCTTTTGGGTCTGAATAGCCAATTAGTGAATAGATCTTTTGACAAAATGACCCTTTGTTTAAAATTAATTCACAAATAAAACAACACAAAATTGAATGCGCAATAATATAAAGAGGCTAAAATAATATTTTTCCTATATATAATTATTTATGAAAAGTTATTTTTTCATGTTTTGGAGTTATTTGGTGATCAAGTTTTTCAAAAAACAATTATACTAACTTTTGAAAACATACTCAAAATGATGTTTGAAAATAAAGTCATTACCTAATGTTCAATTTCAATAATTATTTCGATTTTATTATTACCTTTTCGTACATATGGCATAACTTTTTTTCCAATTATCAGCTGTTAAACTCTTTGTTTCTTCAATAATTTATTTTTTTGGATATTAAAGATGGTAGAAATTAAAGGAGATAGTTTCAAGAAATTATCCAAACAAAAACCTGTATAATACCAACAAATACTTATTTAAAAATTACTGCCATTACCCGAGAGAGTTAATTACCGGTTTGGTCCCTCGACTATTGGAATTTTAACACTTTGGTCCTCAACAATTTTTCACCACTTTGGTGTTAAACAACCGTTAAATCGAGACTGGATTTGTAATTTTGCTATAGTCAAGGGACCATTTCGGTAATTAATTTTTTACTAAAATGGTCCCTTGACTATAATGAAATTACCAATTTGGTCCCGATTTAACGGATATCAAACGGTAAAATAAACGGAGGACCAAATTGATTAATTTTTTCAAAGTCGAGGACTTAATTAGGTAAGAAAAATTATCGCGGACTGAAGTCGTGAAATCCCAATAGTCGAGGGACCAAATCGGTAATTAACTCAAAAAGGAATATGGAAATCGGGTTTATCCTTTGAGGTTCTAGCCGGCAACCATTTGAATGGTCGCTGGTGCATTGTTTATATTAAGGGAGGCGCGGTGCTGGATGGAAAGAAAAGTGAAAGAGTTGAGAATTAGGTTTTACATAGGTTAAGTGCACCTGCATGAGCAGTAGTATGTCAGTGCAGGTCTCGTGCGTTGAAACCCTAGGATGGAAAGTGAAGTGAAATTATCCTTCATTGCCCTATTTGATTATAAAAATAATTAAAAATGAAGGAGTAAATTTTTAAAGTTGGATGAAGAAAAGAAAGAAAGAAATTATTTTGCACATAACATTTTAAACTATTTTTAAAAATTGACAAGAATTCTTTATAAAAAAGACTTATAAATAGCAATGTTGAATAAAACTTTTAGGTGCCCCCAAGTAATCAGGAGCGCCTAGGTACATGATTTTTTTTTTATAAATAAAATTTTATTTTTATTTTTAAAAAATTAACCTAAAATTGTAAATACCTAATTATCTAAAAAACATCTATAAGATTATAATTGATTAATATAATAATAAATTGTATACAACTTTAAAGAATTACAAGTGAAAACTTAAAAGTTAAAACACACTTTTACAAATTCACAACTCACAACTTCAAGTGGTCAAGTAGTCAAATTTAGATGAGCACAAAACAAAACAAAACAAAACAAAGAAAATTTACCTTTGAGATTTCCATGAAAAATGCCATTTCCTTCCAAATATTATCTAAGTTATGAGAATCATCACCATTATTTTGCTCACTACCATCATCCCCGACCTGTGTCAGGTTATAACAGAAGTGAACTAAAAGCACACCATACCGTACAGGAATATGCTTAATAGTGTCATGTTATAACAGAAGTGAACTAAAAGCACACCATACCGTACAGGAATATGCTTAATTACTGCCCAGGAGTCTGCTTCATGTTCCATTTGTGTACAATGACACAATGTTGTATTGGTTATTCTTTTTCTTGTCTCAGGTAACGAATCTGTTAACAAAAATTTAAAATTAAATACACACTAAGTGAATGAGTGCATTTTCTGCCGGCTACTACTCACATACATTAACAAAATAATAATAAAACATTTTTTATATGCATTTTATTTTTTGGAAAACTTGTTAAATTCTAATATGCTCTTTTCTAAATTTTCAATTGAACACCAAAAGTTTATTGCAACTATTTTCTTGTAACTCCAATCCCTATTGCAACAATATGCTTACATTTGGTATTAGAGTATATTTATCTCTGTCTAGTTGTTCAAATTGATTATGTTTTGCAATAGTATGTCCTGAAAATACTGCAAATATCCTATTTATATGCAATTTGATATAAAATGTTTGTTGTACATGCATATTCGTATTCTGTTGTATATATCATTCCAGAATAATTTTCTAATAAATGTATATAAAAATATAAGGATATGCGTGTAAATATATATTTATATATTGTACAGTACAAAAAAAAAAAAAAAAAAAAAAAAGAGTTAATTACCGGTTTGGTCCCTCGACTATTGAAATTTCACCACTTTAGTCCTCAACAGTTTTTCTTGCTCAATTAAGTCCTCGACTTTGAAAAATTAACTAATTTGGACATTTGGTCGTCCGTTTATTTTGGTGTTAAACAACCATTAATAAATCGGGACTGGATTGGTAATTTTGCTATAGTCAAGGGACCATTTCAGTAATTAATTTTTTACTGAAATGGTCCCTTGACTATAATGAAATTACCAATTACCAATTTGGTCCCAATTTAACGGATATTAAACGGTAAAATAAACGGAGGACCAAATTGGTTAATTTTTTAAAGTCGATGATTTAATTAGGCAAGAAAAATTATCGAGGACCGAAGTCGTGAAATCCCAATAGTCGAGGGACCAAATCGGTAATTAACTCAAAAAGGAATATGGAAATTCGAGGGACCAAGTCGCTGGTGCGCCTCTCTTTCAGGCAACCTCGACCGTCGTTGGGCGGCAGAGAAACAACGAAATCATTAAAAAAGAAACAAAAAACCTGGCCACCTGATTTGTTTGCCAACTTTTGGGCTCCGATTTGTCGATCGGGTCTGGTCCCGTGACAGCGACGGCGAAGCAGGGTTTCCCAGCGGTGGCGTCGTCGTTGCTGCTCTTTCCGGCGAACGGCGAGGCTGGCAGATGATGCGGCTGGGGACGGTAGAGGAATGGCGGCGATGAGTCTCAAGATGGCGAGCAACGTCGGCTTCGACCAATCTCTCTTCCGATTCGGTGATCTCTCTCTCTCCTTTGGCTTTGATTTGCAGCTGCTAGGTTTAATGTTTTTGTTAAGCATTAAGAAGTTGATAAAGGGAAGTTGGACCGTGATTTTTTTATTAATTCTTTGTTTATTTAATTAATTGGGCATACTATTTGCATTGCTTATATTAAGGGCAGCGCGGTGCTAGATGGAAAGAAAAGTGAAAGAGTTGAGAATTAGGTTTTACATAGGTTAAGTGCACATGCACGAGCAGTAGTATCTCTGTGCAAGTCTCGTGCGTCGAAACCCCTAGTATGGAAAGTGAAGTGAAATTATCCTTCATTCATCCCCTATTTAATTATAAAAATAATTGAAAAGGAAGGAGTATATTTTTAGAGTTGGATGAAGAAAAGAAAGAAAGAAATTATTTTGCACATAACCTTTGAGATTTCCATGGAAAATGCCATTTCCTTCCAAATATCATCTAAGTTATGAGAATCATCACCATTATTTTGCTCACTATCATCATCCCTAACCTGTGTCAGGTTATAACAGTAGCATATATATAAAAGAACAGAACAGAAGTGAACTAAAAGCACACCATACCGTACAGAAATATACTTAATTACTGCCCAGGAACTAAGTCTGCTTCATGTTCCATTTGTGTACAATGACACAATTTTGTATTGGTTATTCTTTTTCTTGTCTCAGGTAACCAATCTGTTAACAAAAATTTAAAATTAAATACAAACTATGTAAATGAGTGCATAAAGAGTCACAAAATCTTTTTTTAAAAAAATAATCATTAGACAACTAAAAAAAAAAAATTAATCAAGCCCAATTTCAAATCATTCCATCCCATCTTTACGCATCCACTTACTAACATTACATTAATTAATAATATTAAGACTGGAGTAAAAAAATTAGAGTGAGTGAACAATAATTATTCAAAACACGCACAATAAATGTGATAAAGTGACTATATGAAAAATTTACCAAATTAATGCATGTTAGAAAGACTTGCATTCGCTTTTGGGTTATTCACACATTTAAGTCACTTTTTCATAATACTTGGATGCCTTTTAATTTTTCAAATACATGAGAAAAAGTAATGTTAGCGGTTGCCGAGAAGAAAGAGAGAAAATAACAACGATTGTGAAGCAATAGAGATTAGATAAGGGTGGTGCGGCAGCGGATAGAAAGCAAAGTGAAAGAGTTTTTTTTTTTTTTTGAATACTACTAACTCTATTAGAATGCAGTATCTGTTCATAACTACTTTCTCAATTAACCTATTGAAGCACAAGAGTCAGTATTGCCTCCACTGAGGCTCGAACCCACCACCTCCCGTATAAAGGGAAGGGTTTGATGCCACTGGACCACAAGGTCCTTGGCAGTGAAGTGAAATGCATGTGCGGGGCTCGTGCGCCGAAACTCTAGGATGGAAAACGAAGTGAATTTACTCTTGATTCAATCCGTATTTAATTATAAAATTAAATAATTAAAAAGGAATTCGTAAATTTTTAGAGTTGGATGAAGAAAAGGAAGAAAGAAATTAATTCGCACATAACATTTTAAACTATTTTAAGAGATTGACTAGAATCCTTTAAAAGAAATGTAACATTTTTCATTAAGAAAAATGATTATGGTGCAAGTTATTATGGCCTTCAACGGTCATTAAGTGGTGTCATAATTAGTATTGTAACGATTGTAACGAAAACTGTTACAAAGTCTATATTGATGGCATATATATAGACTATATATAAAATGATAGGTCCCCCACTGCACAGGTCATTGTCTTTTGGCAAACTATACACCATCTATACTGAACCTTTGAACAAGTGGGAGACACTCTACATACTACTACAGCAACTACAGCAGATCAAAGGCAATTCTAAAGAACAACTATGACCGGAGGTTAGTCATATTTGCAACAATATGCTTACATTTGGTATCAGAGTCTATTTATCTCTGTCTAGTTGTTCAAATTGATTATGTTTTGCAACAGTATGCCCTGAAAATACTGCAAATATCCTATTTATATGCAACTTGATATAAAATGTTTGTTGTACATGCATATTCGTATTCTGTTGTATATATCATTCCAAAATTATTTTCTAGTAAATGTATATATACATATATAGGATATGCGTGTAAATATATATTTATATATTGTTCAGTACAAAAAAAAAAAAAAAAAAAAAAAAAAAAAAAAAAAAAGGAAGAGTTAAGTACCGGTTTGGTCCCTCGACTATTGGAATTTCACCACTTTGGTCCTCAACAATTTTTCTTGCTCAATTAAGTCCTCGACTTTGAAAAAATTAACCAATTTGGTCCTCCGTTTATTTTGGTGTTAAACAACCGTTAAATCGGGACTGGATTGGTAATTTTGCTATCGTCGATAGACCATTTTGATAATTAATTTTTGACTGAAATGGTCCATTGACTATAATGAAATTACCAATTTGGTCCCGATTTAACGGATATCAAACGGTAAAATAAACGGAGGATCAAATTAGTTTATTTTTTCAAAGTCGATGACTTAATTAGGCAAGAAAAATTGTCGAGGGTCAAAGTGGTAAAATTCCAATAGTCAAGGGACCAAATCGGTAATTAACTCTTACCCGAGATGTATCATATAACTATGTATGCGTACTATATCATTAACTATGCGTTTGGTTCATAAAATATATCAAGATCGAAATAGTATTTCTAAAAATATAAGTATTTTTTTTGTTTGATAAGTCATTCCGAGAGGGGCCTAACATTAAGCTATTCTTGATGTTAAAGGAATGATTTTCTTTTCTGTAATACCTAATTTATCCATATTTGTTATGTATTATAAATGTATTCTATAACATTAACCACATCTTCCCGTGAGACCCTTCATAAATGCACACAAGTTACTACATGAATGTCTACAATCTAGTGATTAGAAAAACGCGTTGTGACAATTTGGTCGTTTTGCACCTCTTCCAGTGAGACCCTTCGTAAATGCACACAAGTTACTGCATGAATGTATACAATCTAGTGATTAGAAAAACGCGTAGTGACAAGGTGTGTGGTTTTCCTTCTTAAAGTGCGTGGGTTTTGTGCTTAAGGTGAGTGATTTTGGTACTGTGTGGCTTAAGGTGCATCAGGTGCATGTTGAAAACTCGATATAAAGCTTTAGGTGTGTGATTTTCTTTCTTAAGGTGCGTTGTTTGTGTGCTTAAGGTGCGTCAATTGTTGAAACTTACGTCTGGCTAAAGCTTTAGATGCGTGATTTTCCTTCTTATGTTTTGTTGTTTTCCTTCTTAAGGTGCGTGATTTGTACGCTTAATGTGTGTCAGTTGCTAAAACTTAATGTGCGTTTTTTTGTGCGTGTTAACCGCACGGAAATATATATTTGCACATGATCTACTCCCTCTATATATATATATATATATATATATATATATATATATATATATTTATTTATTGGTGTGAGGATAATTTTGTCTTTTAAATGCTTATTGCATTTGTATCCCTTAATTTAATCAAATATTATAATACAATATTGAAGTCTATTACTTCTACGAACCAAACAATGCAATGAAATTTCTATTATATTCATTGCCTATTCTATTTTGTATGGAATATGATTTCTATCCCCTAAAATTCATTTGTTGAACCAAACATGCTATATAAAGGACAATTCACAGAACTCGTAGGAAAAGAGAATCTTGGTAAAATTGAAGTTCACATCTTTGCCCTTGTTTATCCAACATATGATTAAAAGACAATTCACGTGGTTCTCTTAAAAAGAGTGATTGAATGGGTAAAATATGATTTTCATACATAAAGGTCAAATTTATTACAAAGTGGAACTAATTAGTTACAGAACAACTACAATTTTTATATGTCTAAATTAAATTGCCTATAATCGTTCGTCTCAAACTAAGAAGATCGATAACTTATATCCTAACCAATTTTGTTGGGTAGCTCTTGAGGTTTGAATTTTTAGTGGTGGGTGTTGGAGTGACGATAGCCATGCGTCTCAAAAAGTATTCTTATCTGATCTCCAGTGCAAATGGCAGCAACAACTAAGATGTTTGTGGGACGAATGTAGACGTAATGAATGATAAATCAACTATTCTTAACACCATTTACGTTCCATATATGGCTTCTGTGGATGCTGAGTCCATATTCATTTATTTGTTGTAATGGATTCTGATATATAGCAGAAAACGATGGTAATTATATGTATATGTTCTATTTTAATTTGGGCACTACAAATATAAATTTCGTGTATGCATGTATATATGTCCATGTGATGTTGAATTTAATGATGGATGATACGAAAGAGATGTAATTCCACACATTGGATCAATATAAATGTATTTTGTGAAGGGGTGTAATTATTTGAAAATGTTAGGAGATGTCTATTTAGAACCCCAATTAGATGGATGTGGACTCCCATTAAAAAATATTTAGAGCAATCCACACAAAAGATAATCTAAATTTGAATTTCTTGAAGATATATATATATATATATAGATTTTGGTTCAAATGCGGCCGTGCTCTCCCGTGCGGCCGTGCGGTCACACACCACTCAATGTTACGAAATACACCACTCAATGTTAAGAAACACACAACAATGAAACACAATGAAACACACCACAATTTTAAGAAACACACCACAGTGCATATTTGTGTGGTGTGTTTCTTAACATTGAGTGGTGTATTTCGTAACATTGAGTGGTGTGGACCGCACGGCCGCACGGGAGAGCACGGCCACACCTGATCATGACTCTATATATATATATATATATATATATATATATATATATATATATATATATATATATATATATATATATATATAATGTATTTTAACTTCAATCCCTTGACTATAAAAATAACTACTAATCTAAATTTGAATTTCTTGAAGATATATATATATATATATATATATATCATTAGAGTTAATTCCACCTCATGTCCCTTGACTTAATGTATTTTAACTTCAATCCCTTGACTATAAAAATAACTACTAAACATCATTAACCCTACAAAGTTGGGTCCTAGGAGCGTTGCACTCAAACTGGAAAACAATCCGTCCTGCGAGGCTAAGGCTCATTTTGGGATTTGTCAATCAGCGAGCCCGGTAAGCTAAAGTTCATTTTGGGATTTGATTTGCAACCCTCCTACAAGCGAGAGAGAATCTTTATACTATACAATTTATTGATTCAACCTTCTTCTAAAAAGTTCTTGTGTATATAGTGGTGCAAACTCACTTCCCAAGTCAATGTGGACAAGTGGAGTTAATTACCGATTTGATCCCTCGACTATTGGGATTTCACCATTTTGGTCCTCGACAATTTTTCTTGCTCAATTAAGTTCTCAACTTTGAAAAAAATTAACCAATTTGGTCCTCCGTTTATTTTGGTGTTAAACAGCCGTTAAATTATGACCAAATTGGTAATTTTGCTATAGTCAAGGGACCATTTCGGTAATTAATTTTGACTATAGTAAGAATTACCAGTTTGGTCCCGATTTAACGGAGATCAAATAGTAAAATAAACGGAGGACCAAATTAGTTAATTTCTTCAAAGTCGAGAACTTAATTGGGCAAGAAAAATTGTCGAGGACCAAAGTGGGAAATCCCAATAGTCGAAGGACCAAATCGGCAATTAACTCTGGACAAGTGCTTAGTACTTTTTACAAAGCCTTTTCACTTTCATTTTTCAACTCAAATTGATTTACTTTAAGAATCTCATTATCTATTTTGAGTATACAATATATCAATTCTTTCGTCTCACTACGAAGAGTGCGAATTCACTTCGACCCGAAGCAAATAAGATTGGACCCCACATATATTTATAACACAAAATAGTCACTTAAATGTCCCTTGTAAGCTAAAAATTCCAACAGTCATCTCATGCCCTTTGAACTTTGTTATCTTGTTTGTTCATTTGGTGTCAAATATGTGGCTTGTTTTGTAATTTTCACATGCTGTTTGAATAAAAAAATTAAAATAAAACAACATTAACTCCACCCAATACGCATATTTGCAGTCCACAATAGATTGTGGAGCGTGCATCAAAATGATGTCGTTTTGATTAATGAAAACAGACGGATGAAACGGTCTTCGTTCCGCGCCATTCACTTTCAGTTCATATACACTGCAGTTACATTTCAACACAACTTCAGTATTTGTTCATATACACTGCAGTTACATTTCAACACAACTACAGTTGCATTTCGATATAACTACAGTTTCATTCGATAATATAAAAACACAAATGTGAAACTGTTATTCAGTATCAGTTCATAAACACTGCAGTTACATTTCAACACAACTACAGTTACATTTCGATATAACTACAGTTTCATTTGATAATATAAAAACAAATATAAAGCAGTATCTTTTGAGATGAACTGTAATATCAATTACGGAACTCCGTCTTCCACCTACCGAAACGACGTTGTTTTGTGACCATGGTCCCCGGTATAACGATTGCCACCCAATACCCCTTGATTTGAATGTATGTGTTTCCAGTTTAACCCCTCGATTATAACCACCAGATGTTCTCGACTTTGCAAAGCTAGTGACCTCATGCCCTCTATTAGTTTTTCCATTTATTTGGCGTCAAAGATGTGGGTAATGTTGTAAATTTGACTTTTTTTTAAATAACAAACTATTTTGACATTTTAGAGAGAAAGCAATGAAGGACATTCGAGAAGCCTTTGATTGTCACCATTGTCACTGAATGTTGCAAAAATTGACTTATGGTATAATGTTAGTGTGGTCCGCTTTCGATTTGAATCGAGTCAATCTAGATAATATGCGAATGATAAATTGATTCTTAAAGTATACTCATTTGAACTGATAAAAATGGAGTTGGGAAGACTTTTATGTAGCCTTTGTATTGCCTTCAAGAAAAACAAAAATAAAAACAAAAACAAAAAACAAAACAAAACAAAAACAAAAACCAAAAAAAAAAAAAAAAAAAAAAAAAAAAAGTAACCTTTCTTCCACATTGAAAAATGGGTGTGTGTTTGACGGTTTGCACTAGTATATATATATATATATATATATATATATACAATTCATTTTTTTTTTAAGATGTTGAATTGTATAGCATAGAATGATCTCTCTCGTGGGTAGGGGATGCGGGCAAATCAAATCACAAAATGAGCCCAAAAAACTTGGACTCGTTCACCCGGGCATGTAGTTTGTTCATCCTAGACAAGTTAATGTTTTGTGTACTTTTTGAATGTTTCCTAGCAACATGGGATTTGCGTAATTTTTGAATATTCCCCAACAACATGAATTTTGTGTAATTTTTGAATTTTTCGAGTAACACGAGTTTTGCAAAACTTGTATTGTTGTAACACTCTTACTATTCTCAAACTCATATTGTTGTGTTTCCTCTATTGCATACAACATACTAGACGTGAGTTAATTATGAATATTTATGATCACTTATGAAACTAATTATGATTCATTTCAATTGTTATCTAAAAATTAACTTTGTAACATCCTATTTAATCTGATCAATTTTCCAGGTATGAGAGTTGCACGTTTGAATGTCATGAATGCTTTTGAATTTCATTTCTCCTATAAATACCTTGTATTGGACATAATATTTCACTATTTTTTGGATTTTTTGAAACCCCAAAATACTTTTTTTTCTCTCCCATGAAAACTCTCTCCTCTTTTTTGAAATTATTCTGGCAACACTTCACGATTAATGCAAATTCATTCTGAAAGCAATATATTTGAGTGCTCGAATAGATTGTTATAATCCATTGTATCCCGTGAAATCAACGCTTCTAGCACCCTCGAGAAAAAGCAAATCTATTTTAAGGAAAGGTATCACATGCCTTGGATTTTCGTTGGTATTGAGACTGAATATTTTCCAAGAAATTATTATTTTTGAATTTCTTGTGAAAATTCCCAACAATAACAACTGGCTAGATAAAATCATTACAATGTAAGTCAAAAGTTCTAGACGACATCATCTTGAGCTACCACTAATTTTGCGTGTTACAAAACTCTATGAGCCTTTGATTATCACCGTTGTCAATGGTGACTGGTTAGATAAAATCATTACAATGTTAATTGAAAATTTTGAATGACATAATCTCAAGCTACTAATAGTATTGATTGCTTTAAACTTCAAAAACTATGATATGCCATCAAAGATGTGGTGAAGGCCGCTCAAGAGGGTGCTTAGAAAGTTCAAACAACAAACCATCTCTTTTGTCCCAAAATGGTATGCATGTTTTAAAAAACGAGTGAAACTAAATTGAATCAACTTGTTCAAAAATATTAGTTAGTGTTTGAAGTAAGACATGTAAGTATTATATTCGAGTCCTACTTTCCTGTGCTAATGGAGTTATCAAAATGTCACTCTTTGTGTGATGCAGTGGTGACTATCTTTCATATGAGTTGATTGTTGAAGGCTTTCTTCAATTAGATCAAAGTGATGTTTATGCTTTAGAATATGTTGCAAATTGTGGCTAGATTTGAGGAATATAGAGAGATTGTGAAGAGTAAAGTCCATTGTAATGGAGGAGAATACTATATGCAATGCATTGCGGATAAGAGAATGAGATTTTACTAGCTAGGTCCCATTGAAGGATTAAAGTGGCAATATTTCATTGGCATAAATGAGTGAAAATTACAATGTTATCATCATATTTGGCAAAAACAAAAAAATTTACAATTAACATAAGATGACTTATTTCGTAAAATCAAAGATATTTAACAGTCACTTTTACAGCACGTTTGGTTCACGGAATGAATTTTAAGGGAATAGGAATACGATTCCATAAGGAATGGAATAGGTAAGGAATAGAATATGAATTGTATTCCACCGTTTGGTTCGCGGAAGGAATAGACTTGGGAATTGTATTACATCATTTGGTTCGCGGAAGGAATAGAAATGGAATATATATTTAAAAGACATAAATGCCCTTGTACAAAATTATTATTATTATTATTATTATTATTATTATTATTATTATTATTATTATTATTATTATTATTATTATTATTACTACTACTACTACTACTAATATATAATATTTTTATATAATATTATTCTATAGGAATTACAATATTAAAAAATGATCTACAAATTATGTAAAAAAAAATATTCATATAAATAACAAACAAATTTAAAGAGCATTTAATAATATTCAGAAGAAAAAATTATTAAGTATTCAAGAAGTTGGTTTGAAATGTGTGTCTCTCCTTATTTCAATGAGTCTTCCTACAACAAATAATTAGATATTCAAAGTCCTAATATTACTATAAAATCTAAGATTTCTCTTTTCCTATGTTTCTTTTGTTCTTGAGATGTTGAGAACTGCTTATATTATATTGTTCATGCAGATAGCACGGATATATATAATTGATGAAGCAATCACATTCTTTTGAGCGAATGTCTTCTTCAAAAACTTTGGGGTCCCAACTTCCCCCACGTTTAATCTCATGAAACCTGTTAATCCTCAGCGCGTCCCCTCCAACGATGCCATGATTTTGGATAAGGAGAAAAGCGTGGATTTTGGGTTCGAGAATGTGGCAGTGAAGGCGTGGGAAAGGGAGAGGATTCACGAGGTGGGATTGGATGATCTGGAGCTCACTCTCGGCGGCGGAACCACTCGCATATGAGGGCTTGATTCTGCAGATCTTGCATCATATTTGGTTCCTAGTTCCTAGTAGAGGATTGATTCTTGTGCAATTTCTTTCTTTTTAACTTTGGTTAATCATAAACCCTCTTCAAATATTTCTGGGTCTTTTGAATTCTGCTAGTTTTTTTAATTTTTTTAATTTTTAATGTTTTGATCTCTAAATTTTTACTGTTGGCGTTGATTAAATGTATAAACCCTAACAATATACATAAACCCTAGACAAAGAGAAAGGTGGTGTGATCATAGAGAGAAAAATGATCGTAAAAAATTAATGTTTAAAAAAGGGTAAAATTGGAAATAAAATAAAATACCTATTCCTGATACATGAGTAATAGGCTAATACCTGGGAATACAAGTGTTTACCAAACAACGGAATAGACTATTACTGGGAATGCTATGTCATTCCCTGCCTATTCCGTGAACCAAACATCCCGTTATAGTCTATAGAAAGCCAAGAGGTTAAAATGAAAACGCGCTAAAGTCAATAGGCATGTGGTAGAATTAACTTTATCGATGATGGTATAAATAAGTGAAATTACAATTTTGCCATCATATTTGACAGGAAAAAACTCAGGAAAAGCACGCAAATTATATCGTGGACCGTGGTCCACAATGCATTGTGGACCGCGGTCCCAAAACGACGTCGTTTTGATTAATGAAAACAGACGAATGAATTCGCGTCACTCACTTTCTTTTCATATATACTGCAGTTACATTTCAACACAACTTCAGTTATATTTCAACACAACTGCAGTTACCTTTTGATATAACTACAGTTTCATTCGATAATATAAAAACACAAAAGTGAAACTGCTATTCAGTATCTGTTCATATACACTGCAGTTACATTTCAACACAACTACAGTTACATTTGGATATAACTACAGTTTCATTCGATAATATCAAACACAAATGTGAAACTGTTATTCAGTATCTTTTCATATACACTGCAGTTACATTTCAACACAACTACAGTTACATTTTGATATAACTACAGTTTCATTCGATAATATCAAAACAAATGTAAGGCAGTATCTTTTGGAATGAACTGTAGTGTCAATTACGGGGCTCCGTCTCCCACTTACTAAAACGACGTCGTTTTGGGACCGCGGTCCCCGATACAAGAACTGGGAAAAGCATGAGGTGGCTAACTTTTGCAAAGTTAAGGATATCTAATGGTTTCTTTTACAGGGCGTTTGGTTGGGAGGAGGGAATTAGGGGGGAAAGGAATTGTAATTCGGTGGAATTGCAATTCAATGAATAAAGTAGAAATTGCAATTACAGTGTTTGGTATGCAAGAATAGGAGTACAGGGAATTGAAAGGTAAGAAACGACAAAATGACTAAAATGCCCTTGTGTTATAGTAGATGTTGTAGTTATAGTAGTAGTAGTAGTAGAGTAATAATAATAATAATAATAATAATAATAATAATAATAATAATAATAATAATAATTTCTTAGAGAATAATAATAATTCTTTAAATAATAATAATAATTCTTTCAAATTTATTTAAAAAAAAAAAACAAAGGGTATGTGAGGAGGGGCAAAATTGTCTTTACACCAACAAAATTACCCCTCATCTCCATTGAATTGCAATTCATGGGGGGTACCCCATGAATTGCAATTCATCATTTGGAAGGAATTGCAATTCCGCGGAATTGCAATTCCCTCCAACCAAACAATGTAGTTTGGGAATTCATTGAATTGCAATTCAATGAATTCCAATTCCCCCCAAACTACACCCAACCAAACACCCCCTTATAGTCGAGGGAGGGACAGTAGTAGAATTATATCATCATCTAATTTATTATTTGATAATTACATGTGTTGAATTTAGAATGACAAGTAGAGAGTAGTGTTCTTATATTTGCAGGACAGGGCATTTTGGTCTTACGGAACAGTATCAAAAAGCAGAAAAATGGTTTATTTTGGACTTTCCAGGCTTCTACTCTTTCAAGATCCTCACTAGGGACAGACAGCTAGAGCATATGAAGAATTGATATGTAACGGTGGAAGAGGAAAGTGGAAAAGCAAGAATAATAGTAAAGCAAAGAAAAACAAAAAAGGGGCCTTTATTAAATTTATTACAATTCTTTTTGGCAAGCCTAAAACCCTAACTCCAGGTTGGTGCAAAAAGCTTAAACCCAACTCATATTCCTTTCATAGGTAAAGATTTGTTTTATATCTGAAAGTACGTATTCGCATGTTTTATTGGTTTATCTATGGACTCCCCTTAATGGGTATCAATGAGTTAAGCTAGAAGTTGAGCAGGTGCCACATTTTGTTGTGCATAGCATATGAATGTGAAAATGAGAATAATCTTTTTCTTGAAATATTCTTTGGTTTAGTTGGAGTGCTTTTCGTTTTCAGTCTGTGTAAAAGAATTTGATTCTCTTATTTAAGTCTCAATGGATTCATTGGAAACTTACCTACGGTGGTTAATGGTGTTTCTTTGATCTGGGTGGATTCAGAAGTGTAAAGCCCTTTTGTCCTTTTTTGACATTCTGTTCTTGGGTTCCTTCCTTTTTCAGATTAGCTTTTAGGAAGTTTTAGGCCGGGTGTAACTGGTGTTTGCCGCGTCCATTTAATGGTTGTATTGCACATTCCACCCTTCTAAAATGGTTATAAATAGGAGGAGATAGCTAGTTTGTGATTTGTGAACATTGAAAGTGCTTTAATTTTTTGTGTTATACATTCTGGTGAAAGCTAAGGTTCTGTATTCAAGTGCCTATCGAAATCCAAAACATGAGCTTCGGTGGCTCTTCGGGTTAGTTCCTTCCTCTTTTCTGCAATGTGGATCCCTTTCGATGATTATATAGATGGTCCGGGAAATATGACCCCCCGTGTGTTCTAACCTTTCTCAGGTAGCAGAACAGCACAAAGGGCATTCGAGTTTGGGAGGACACATGTGGTGAGGCCCAAAGGGAAGCATCAGGCAACTATTGTCTGGCTACATGGTCTTGGCGATAAAGGCTCGAGGTATTGTTATTGTTATTTTGGTATATTAAAGGGGAATGGTGGGCTTCAACTCTTGACTTTAGGTTTAGTAGGCCTCACCTTGGCCAGTTGAACCAATGGGCACTGGTGGGCTCAAGATATTATTGCCTTTACTAATGGAGCTAACATTCCTAATCTCAAATAGAGTGCTGTTAGTGTAATATCCTTAATTCCAAATATTATCAATCAAGTGACGAGATCGACAAATTTATTCATCAATTGGAATTTGGAAATCATTTTTATTATCAATGGATGTGTTGTTTATCTTTTTTTTTATATGGTTTCAACGGTCCATCTTGCCTAAACCTTTTTCCTTTGCTTTGTACTGTACTTGACGAGATGTAGGCCAAGTATTATTGATAACCTCTCATCTGCATTTTGTGTAATTACTAGTTAGTATGTTGCTCACAATGATAACCATGCTAAACTTTGGCTCTTTTATTTCATCGTCTGCCACTAGTTTATATTGTTTTCTCTATAAGATTAAAGACTGAAAGGGTAAGAAATGTCAATCTTTGACTAATTTCTTTATATTAGTTCGTTGGATCACCTAAGCTGTTGAGTTGACCTTCATAGAATATTCTCTCTTTTTCTATCAATACAAGAGAAATTGTTTTTGTCCCTTGATGCAATGTTGTTGCCAGTCATTCTCTCCAACCTTTCTGTTTTTTTCTGAGGGGGACCACAGTTCACTTCATGATTTGTCTTTTCAACTCAATTTTTATTCTTTATGGATTCTGGAATTAAATTTTTTCATATAACATGAAACGAATAATTATTTTTTTTATGTTGTATATTATATGATTTTTAGGATTGCAAAGACCTCCTTTAAATACTTGCTTTTCATGTTCTATGTGGTCCCAAAGTTAAATGGATGATTATGACCCAACTTTTGTTTCTGTAATTTGTATGGAAAAAAAAATGGTTTCTCAGATCCTAAAAAAGCTTCTGCCACCTGTTATTCACTATTCAGCGGACATGTTTTCTTAAATTCGTTCACTTTTCTTCCTAAGTAGCTGCTGCTATTAACAGAGGTTAATGTTTTCTTTATATTTTTTGTCATGCAGCTGGTCCCAGCTTTTTGAGAGTCTTCCACTTCCTAATGTAAGAATGTTTTGTCATTAGTTTCTTCTTTTAATATGAAATGAAAACAATGCAATACTATGATCAAAAGCTCGATGCTTATCAAATGACAACAATGCAATACAGATCAAATGGATTTGCCCAACTGCTCCAACTCGACCTGTTGCTGCATTTGGTGGATTCCCCTGCACTGCTTGTAAGAGTCATTTATGATCTATGGCTTCGTTTTTTTTTTTTTTTTTCGGGTTAGTTTATAATCACCACCGTAGATACTAAGTGGTTACACGGTTAATAGTTAAGGTGCTCAACATGAGCAAGAAATCTTCTGAATTTTATTGTTCTATTATATTGCCATAGTTTGGATTTCGGACCCCTGATCCTCTTATTTATTTTATACATTAGGGTTTGACGCGGGGGATCTTTCAGAAGATGCTCCTGATGATTTGGAGGGTTTGGATGCTTCAGCAGCACATATTGCGAATCTATTGTCTACTGAACCATCTGATGGTAAGTTTTTCGAAACAAGTGTGTACATGAAAGTATATGGTATGGGATAAGTAATATATGGACCGATTAATCTGTTCTATAGTTGTTCTTAACTTAACTGCATATGCATTGTACAGTTAAATTAGGTGTCGGGGGATTTAGTATGGGAGCTGCAATGGCTCTTTACTCCGCAACATGCCATGCTCTGCGACAATATGGGAATGGAAGCCCATATCGGGTGAACTTGAGTGTAATTGTTGGTCTTAGCGGCTGGCTTCCTTGCTCAAGGTATAGTTTTACTTGTACCTGAACGTAGCATATAGAAATCTACCCTGCATTCTTGGTCGGTCGGTCGGTCGGTCGGTCTGTGTGGAACTAATTCCTTCAAATGGATGTTTTTTCCAGGACTCTAAGAAACCGAATGGGGGGATTAAATGGTGCTGGGCGACGTGCAGCATCATTACCGATTCTAATTTGTCATGGCACAGGTAAATTTATTTCTAGAAATCAAGTGGGCTGCCTTATTTGTTTTCTTGCCTTTAACATGGCTCTAAAGGGTCAAAGAATCTTAATTATCATTTTAGAGACCATCAGAATAGGGTCTGATACCGTGTTATTAGGCCAAGGTCACTCATCTGGGCTATAATAGCTATGGGTCAAACCACATCAATTAACTAGTCTAACCCATGGCCCCATATTTTTTCTCATATTTTATCAATGTGGGACTCTTAACAGTAAATATATTTGCAAACCTTGTGTTAGCTTGTAAATTTCTAAGCATTTAAATTTGATTTTGGAAAATGCCTATTAACTTTTAAACTCTGCATTACACTCTTCTGAGGAGTTTTTGGTCATAGTGGGTAGAAGTTGGTGCAAATTTCTTCTAGGCAACTCGGAACAATGACAACAATAGGACCAGTGATGTTTTACTGCTAGGGAGGGTATTGAAACTATGGCACACTGATACTGCAGAAGAACCTTAATTTGAACAAAAAACACAACTGTTTTTCCAAGCTTTCCCGTCTATTTTGGAACCAAATCATCATAATAACTTATATCGTACATATATTATTGGGTCATGGATTTTCTTTCTTAATTTGTGCCACTGCCTAGGCTACTTCACACACTGCTACATAACCATGTCTGCCGACACTAGTGTTTGTATATGTTTTTTGTTCCCGCAAATTTCTATGGCAAAGCAAGCAATCTCAACCTCAGCTTGTGTTCAGGTGATGATGTGGTCGAATATAAACACGGGGAGAAATCTGCACGGACCTTAGTCTCAGCCGGCTTTCAGAATCTCACATTCAGGACATATAACGGGTGGGAATTCGTGAGCTGCTGAATTTAATTAGCAACTGTAATTATTTCTGAATGCTATATCTGCATACCAATACTTACTAACTAATGTTAAGCTCCTTCGTTTCGTTTCGTTGTAGGCTGGGTCACTACACAGCTCCCGAGGAAACCGATGAACTCTGTCGCTGGCTCGCTGCGAATTTGGGGCTCGACGGGGCGTGATTTTGAAGTGAAGAAAAGCAAAGCAGAAGGAATAGAGATAAAAACAGTGTTTAGAGAGGATGGGTTATGGTATACTTGCATACTGTAGAATATGGTTTTTCATTTTTGTTTATCATAATAAAATAAAATCACTGTGGGTTCTTTAAGGATCTCTGATAATAATAACATCCATTTGTTGTACACTAACATTAGTAGTTTTATTTATTCACATGATAAGATTAGTAAGTGAATTATTAGGGTTTTGGATTTGTACTATTAGCCCCATGGACATGGGGTGCCATAGCTTACATCACATCATTTCTTCTCCATTTTTTACATCCACCTTCACATGTACAAAATGGAACATCATTATTATTATTATTATTATTATTATTATTATTATTATTAGAGTTTATTACTGAAATGGTCCCTCGAGTATTACAAAATTATTAACTTGGTCCTTGATAATTTTTTGTACCCAATTAAGTCCCTCGACTTTGAAATTTTTAACCAATTTGGTCCTCCGTTTATTTTGTCGCTAAACATTCGTTAAATAGGGACCAAATTGGTAATTTTTCTATAGTCAAGGGACCAAATTGGTAATTAATTTTTCACTGAAATGGTCCCTTGACTATAGTAAAATTACCAATTTGGTCCCTTGATTATAGTAAAATTACCAATTTGATCCCGATTTTTACGGATGTTTAACGGCAAAATAAACGGAGGACCAAATTGGTTCAAATTTTCAAAGTCGAGGGACTTAATTGGGTACGAAAAATTGTTAAGGACCAAATTGGTAATTTCACAATAGTCGAGGGACTATTTCGGTAATACTCTTATTATTATTAAACAATGTTAAATTGGCAAATTATGGTTCACACAGTGTTGTGTGGACAATAACAAAATGTACATTTTAAATATACTAAAAGTACATTATTCGTATATTAAATGTACATATATAAAATAATGTATTTTCAGTATTTAAATAATGCATTTTCTTTTAATATAATGTAAATTTTTACTATACTAAAAGTAAATTAATTATGTACTAAATATACATTATTTGATAGTATGGTCCACACAATAATGATTGTGTTAAATTGCCCCTAAGTCCATTAGTTTTTTAATTGAAATTTTTTTTAATGAAAACCTTAAACGGATAAAATAGTGTAATTATACTCCGTAGTAATTATACTATAATATTACCTATTTAGTGATTGGTCAATTAGATAGACAGTCATGTCTAGATCTAGACATCTTTTGAGACAAAATAATTGAATTGATAATTAAAAAAATTAAAGCCTTGTGGGATGTAGTGGCTCTCCCATATGAGAGGTCACGAGATCGAACTTTAGTGGAGTTAATACTAACTTTTTGTGCTTCAACAGGTTGAAAAAGTAAAATCTAAGCCACTGTCTACAAGGATTCATGGGAAATGATGAACTAGTGGTGGGGCGTTTCGGAGTTTTTTTCGGTTTTAAAAAATTCAGACCATTCGGTCAAACCATTCGGTTTAACATTAGAGTTCAGTTTCGGTTTAAGTCCCCAAATTTCAGCATTTTCTAATTTTCCAAACATACTACTCCCTCTGTCCCATTTTATCTGTCACACTTACTATTCATTGGTCAAACCAACTTTTTCTTCTTTGTTTATTTTCTTTATTATTTTTTACTTATTTTTAAATTTGATTTTTTGTGTTTAATAGTACTTTTAATGTAGTTTCTAAATATATAAATTTTGTATATTAATACTAAATTTAATATTATGAAAAATTGAATTAAAAATCACTTCAGTCAAGCCTCGTTAACCGAACCCGACACATAAAATGGGACGGAGGGAGTACTAAATAATAATTGTGAGGTAAAGAACAATTGCAGCAAACAACAAAAGCGCAAAGTATAGAACAAGCAATAAAAAAAAATCAAATAAAAGAATTTAAAAGAGAGATACCAGTGAGAATATGAATTAAACGGCCGACGGAGCAGACATCAAGGGACTTAGATTTACTTCTTTATTATTATTTTTATTGTTGTTGTTATTGTTGTTGTTGTTATTATTATTATTATTATTATTATTATTATTAAAACCTAAGAAAGTTCGGTTCATTTCGGTTTTTACTAAACCGTTCGGTTCGGTTCGATTTTGCATTACTAGTTCGGTTTGGATCGGTTCGGTTCAAATAAACCGAACCGAATTGGCCACCCCTATGATGAACTCATTTGATCATGAGTCAGTGATCAAATGTATTAACATTTCATCTGGGCAAAATCTCTTATAAAATCATCTCACGGATCCTTATTCGTGAGACCAATCGAATTTTTCATAGGTATTACAATTTTCTTCAAGTATTATAGTTTCCTTATAAATAATCTTTTAATTCCTAAATATTATATTTTGATTTAAAAGTATTACAGGGTACATTTATCAAAAGTATCACATCTTTCCTAATAAGTATTAACCAATTTATCTATGACTAATATTTATTCATAAGTAATAACCAATTTATCTATGACTAATATTTATTCATAAGTATTACATTTTTCTTCCAGAGTAATAATCAATTAAGAGTTAATTCCATTTTTTGTCCTAGATTTAT
This sequence comes from Ipomoea trifida, assembly GCA_003576665.1. Taxonomy (NCBI): domain Eukaryota; kingdom Viridiplantae; phylum Streptophyta; class Magnoliopsida; order Solanales; family Convolvulaceae; genus Ipomoea; species Ipomoea trifida. The sequence goes on along the minus strand of CP025649.1, from coordinate 7,363,106 downwards.
AGGTGACAATCCACTTTTAGTCATTTTTTATTAGAACATCCTCATTTGGTCCTAGTATTATCGTGGCATGACCAATTTTAGTCCTTCAGCAACAAAATCATTGAAATATCGATAAATACAAAGACATTTCAATCTTTTTTATACAAAGTATGTTGAACCACTCTATTTTTTATGTTTATTTTTTTGAAAACATTCATAATTAATACCGAAATGTCCTGTATTTAATGATATTTAAACTAATTTGTTGATAAATGACCAAAAATGGTCATGCCACAATAATACTAGGACCAAAAGTGTATGTTTTAATATAAAAAAAAAGGACTAAAAATGGATTATCACTTATAAATTTAGGACAAAAAATGAAATGAACTCATCAATTAATTACATTTTAATCTTAAAATATTACATTTATCATCAAAAATATCATTTTTTTTCTCATAAATAACAAATAATTTATCTCTAATTAGTATTAAATTCCTATCTAAACTCGACCCGTCTCATGGAACTCAAGAGACTCACCGTTACATATTTAATGAGTAAACATTATATATGTGCATGTGCAGAAGTGATTTTACTACTTTAGAGACAACACTCCATTACTAAATTTGAAATAATAATGGCAATAGAAACTACAAAGCATAAATTAAAACCATATATGAAGTACAGAAACATTATTATCAAACTCAGATGAAGCCAAAATTTAAGCTCCAATTCAATCATGGCATACACAATAGTTAGCTGAAGAATCTGAGCCCAAGTGCTTTTTTTTTTTTATCTATATTCAAATAAATAAATAAAAATTCCCTAGCATCTAAAATCCAACATGGGAAAGGAATTGGGAAATTGGTCTAACATTCACTACTATTCATTCTAAGCAAAGGTACAATGTTGCCTGCTATCATCAGTTACAACTGTAGAAATAATACAGCAGCATATGTATCGACTAATATAAAACCGATAGCTGCAGGCTATAAAGAATCACAATAGATACGATGAAGAAAAAAGTGCGCTACTAACCAACTTGAGCATCTTCGTTTTGACACTTGAGTTTGATCAATACAAGACAACCTCCTTTTCAATCAGGTCACAGGGCTAACACTGCACCTTGGATCCTAGTACACATAATTCATGCAAACATAAATCAAGCTCAACGTGAAACTACAAAATCAATGTATTACTATTATCTATTTTTTCACCATAGTTGTAACTGAGCATGCATCATTTAAGCAATACTACCCACCTTTCCTGGTTTGAATCAAGGGCTGCTACTAGGTTTCTGGGTATCATTTTTAATCTGATCTTCACTGCTGCCTTTAGAAACAAAGCATGGCGTAAGAGGGGGGAAAGAAGGAACAGACCCTAATTTATATTTCCGGCCAGCTTTCAGGCGCCGTGCTGATGAGCTACCATCATCAGGATCTTTCAGGCGACCGTGAGGGGGAGAAACCCGCTTCTTATTTGGGGAGCTTACTTTCACGCCCACGGGTGGAGTAGAAGCATCCTTCAGTATCTCTGGTGTGTCATCTTCAATCGCATTAAATGAACTCTTACCAGAGTTGATAGACTCATAAAACTCTTTGCTCCCATCATACTGAGCCATTGGGGTCATTGGTGAACTACGCCAACCAAAAGAACTTGTAGATGAAAGATGGCAAGGTCCAGCATATAATCGTTCCCTTGAGTCATTTACCCATTGCTGTGAATTAGGCAACACGACAAGTTGGTTCATCTCACCTGGTGAGTATTCATTTGCTGCTGCTGAATTGTTATCTTCCATCTCTGGATCAAAAGAAACAAGATCCATAATATCTGTAGTTTCTTCAATCGACTCAGGATTATCAGAACTTTTGGTGAATCCCTTTTTTGATACTCCATAGCGTGGTATAAGAGTATGACCAGATTCTGGTGACTGAGAGCATCTTCCCGATGTAAACCAAGACTTTGATGCATCATTACGATGGCTAATAAAACAGATCAAACAGTAAACAAATTTAATATAGTTCTTCAATCCATTAAGAACAAGTTAAAGCATTAAACCAAAAGAGATTTACTCTGAGCACTGAAATGATGGTGTCAGTGGAGTCAGATTGTGTGGATTGCTGAGTTCAGTCTGCTCAAATGTGCCAAGCTTCTTCACTAAGGTCTTAATCCTACCATACTCTGAAGAAATATAATTTAGAACAAAGGAAATCTTAGGAGCAGATTCAGCGTCATCAGTCTTAAATAAATAAATAAATAAAAGCAATTAAATAAAGATGCACTGCTAAGATTACTACACTACTCATACTCGATCTTCAATTAAAAGTGTCCCACTTTCTACTTTGGAAAGTCCTTTAAATACCATCCTCCAAGAAAATTCAATGGATTTTCCAACAATAGCCCTTTTTCTTAGTATTTAATGATTTATGAAAGAGAATATTGTACTTGTATATGAGGGAAACAATGGAATTATACAATTTACTTAATGGTTAAGACTGCATAAATAAAGTTGCCAAATTTTGCTGAGCTCTTTTGATAGGATACTTTTTGTGAGACAGAAGATTAAAAAATAATAATAGGCATTGGTAAGTTAACACTCCGTTAAAAAACAAGCAACAAACTAACAATGAGGTAAAACATCAAAGCACTGCTCTTCCTTTGTTATAAGAAAGATTTTAAGGAAAAAAAAAATCACAGAACCTTGAAGGTTGCAGGATCACCCACCCCTTCAAGGCTGGTATCTCTATAATAACTAACTTCCCAATAACAGAACTATTAGCGCATATGTCAAAAAAATAGACAAAATAAGAGAGACATGTAAGAAAATAAAACCAGAATGAAAGAATTGCTTTCTGACATATAAAGGCTGATTCTGATTCCATTGAAGGGGGATTGGTTTGGTGGAAAAGGGAGCCACTTGGGGAGGGGGTAGGAGTTCTCACTAAACTAAAAGAACAACATAGTAGACTAGTAGCTAAGGTAAAGAGATCTGGTTTTGTCCAGAGAAATTTGAAATTTGGAATAAAATACAAGAGAAGAAAAGATTTGCATTAATAATGCTTAAGCATTGTAATGAAGCATCACATCTTTACAAAATGTTGAAAATATCTCAAACCAGCAAACAGAATAAAACAACAGCAGCATTGGCAGAAAGATCCTCTACCTGTAAAGTATATTCATATCACATTAAAGCCAAAACTGTCATCTTAGGTTTTTGGATCACTTACACTATGCACAGCAAATCATTGGCAAACAATAGTATAGTAGTATACCATGTGATTTGTTGTCCATAACTGACATTCAGTAAGCATACTTAGTAACAAGCATATGGCAAGTCAATTATCATGCTTATCATTAGCATTGCATAATAATAAGGTAGCAAGCAATCTTCTAGCTTGGATCCATAATACTCAACAAGAGTTCCATAGACTGGGATGCTTTAAGGAAGTTGAATCCAAGATCACACCATTCATATCCTTAACTCTTAAGACTGGGATTTTCCATAAACTCTAGGTTTCAAACACTTCTATGCATTGATAGAATTAGGTAAATGAAATAAACTTTCCATAAGATATGATTTGCAGAGGAAATTAACAATGCTTGAAGTGTCACTCTGATTAGTTTTAGGGCATACATCTATTGTCATGTCCATTCTTGTCATTATTTGATGTACCATGTATTAATTTGTATACTAAACAAAAGAATCATCAAGAAAAGTTACACTTGATATAGTTAAACCCAAAGGCATACAACTTTAGCAATGTATGCACCAATTGACAGCATCCAAAAGTGTCTCGATGACATATTGTATAGAAGGATAATGTGCTAACTATACCTTCCTTCTGACCATAGACGTTCTTACATCCTTCACAACGGCATCCACTAGAACATCCAACATTAGCCTTGCAAGATCAAGCAGGGAAAAAAAATTCTACTGAGATTAACTAAAAAGTCCAAAAGGGCAAATAATAGATTTAGCAGTAAATATACCTGATAGCACTCACAATACTTTTTCAAGCACATTGATCTCTTGCAATTGCAACCTCTTTTGTGCCTTGCAGAGGATGGTGTGAAACTGACACCAGTGTCCTGTAATATAAGTTTGAGCCAACATTTCCTAGTCACATCAAGGTATTTCAAAAAACTAGCAATAATACAATAAAATCCAGAAGGATCCAATACCCCAACAATATTTGAATGAGAATCTGTCATGTGCTGTACAACTTTTGGGGCAAACGCAAGTGGATTTCGAGATTCAATTTGTTGCCGAGTCTCCAGAACTGTATCTTCATATTCAGGTCTATTGAAACACCCTTGGCAAGCACAAGGCTCAGCACAATAGATTCCAGCAGCAAAGCAATCACAGTAACTGAATATAAATGAAATTCAGGGACAAGTCATACTATTAAGAACTTAGACTCAGGTAAGCAAAAGAACCATACTTACAGTTTCAAGCATTTACTCCTTTTACAATTGCAACGTTTGCAACCATCCCCATCATTGGCATCTGATGTTTTCTTCCTGAATAGCACAACCAGTAGTTGGAGTTTTTTCTTTTTAAAAAAAAAAATGAGTAATAAATCAACAACTTGCTAAGACTACAAATAAGCTTGCCTTTTCTTTTTTGGGCTTGACTGATTAGATGCCATAGTTCCATCAATGTTTTCAGAACTAGACTTCCTTTTATTACCAGGAGTTGACAGACACTTCATTGGCTTCAGGGAAGCAATGCTATCAATAGGTTTCACACTATGAAGGGGCAAAGGGGCAGAGCTTTCTCCCTGCAAGGAACTTTCTTCAATGCTTGCCAAAATGTCTTCCCCCACATTTGATGAAATCAAGCATTTCTTAGACTTCTCCAAATGACTAGTCATGGACATTAATTTCTTCCCCTGTAGACTGAAGTTTCCCCTCTCTGCAGTCATGCTTACAGTGGCACCACTACCACCTTGAACAGTACTTACAATGCTATTTAAGTGCAACCCAATACCTGAAGGTTTGGGGGTTTTAAATGAAGAATTTTCTGTATTTTGAGTGTCACCAAACTGCCTACTGCTTTGGGCTGTAGGTGTATTTAAAGGAAATGACTCTAAAGCCTCTAAAGCAATAGGACTAACAGCAGAATTCGAGCAGTTAACACTCTCTGACAAATTGCAAGGATCTGGGGTTAAAGCTGTTTTTGGTTGAACATCTTCAAATTGTAGACAACGCCTGAAAACGCCACGTTGGTGTTCACCAGCCTACATTAATTGTTCAACTATTCTAGTGAAAACCCAAGAATGAAAGGAACAATAAAAGATTTTAAAAAATAAAAATAAAAATAAAAATAAAAATAAAAAATAAAAAGATAACTTAGAATGCATTGATATCCAATGCACAAAAATAAAAAAAGGAAAAAGGAAAACCTTTCTCTTTCTTATTTAGCTGATGCAACTGCCTATAGGAATTGGAAAACCGAAAGCAACTACCTTCTGAAGTTTTCACAGTATCATAAGCATCCATAAAATTGCTAATTACCAAGTAATTCTATAATTTGACTGCAGGGTGGATCTTATAATACCAAGAAATAAAAATAAAATATTTTTTCTTTAAAAAAAAAAAAGGTATCTGATGATAATTTCCATTCAAAAAATTTTAGGCAATCTTTTGCAGCTATAATATATCTGAGGAATAGTCTTCAAAAATTGTTAAGTGTTACAGATTTAGGTATATCAGCTGTTCTGAACTGGCTGATTCCAGGTTAACCGAGCATGCTAAGTATAATTTTCACAATCCCGTATAAACTGCTCAACTTCCAAATTTACAAAGGAGCTACCAACTATAGCAAACTAGTCTGCTCTATTGTGTAATTTGAAATTGTTGACATTAACATGAAAATTACATGAACAGTACTCTAACCATTATCAAATGCCAAGCTTTTGCACAGATAAATCAATACTTACCTCACTTGTGCCACGATGATCATACTGGTTCTCCAAAGATGAATGAGGCTGCATCTTTGAAGATGGAACAGATTCAGCATCATCAACTCTTTTCTTCCCATTGGTTTTCATAGAGTTGATATCGCCTGTTGCCATCTCAATCTCATTATTGTTTTTATTTTCTTTACCTTTGAGATCAACAGATTCCTTTGAACCTATCAAACCATCAGCTTGCTGAAGACTTGAATTTTTAGAATCTACAGACCCCAGTTTAGCAGCATCAACTAAGAAATCATCAACACATATTGGCTGACTTTCAGTTTGTTCCTGCACAGGGCTATTATTATCAGACACTTTATCAGTACGAGGCACAAATCCGCTGTTCAACTGAGTATTTGATGATCCAGCTTGATCTCTCAATGTGGAAACATTGTTCTGACTGTCATCCTTTACTGAAAATTCTTCATTGGGCAGTTGAAGGAACGGACCCCTAACAAACATTTGATATTATAATGCAATTAGTTCTGTATGCAACCTAACTAGGCCATTCAGTTAATTAGTTTTTTTAGTTACAAATATTTTTCACTATTACGATTTACGCCTCGCCTCAAAATACAAAACGCCTCAAGGCATGCCTTAGCCTTTTAAAACATTGCATATAACTAAAATTTGCATAATCAGCCTTTAATCATACAATTCAAACTTCATGTTTGAGTCCCTACTATTGACAAAACTGCCTGAAACTAATCGCAAGCTAACTAAAGTCTGCATGTAATAATGATGTGAGCTGACAGTAAAGTTTGTGCAGTAAATCTGTCCCCTTTCTGTTACAAAAAGGGTAATGGCATATTGTTTATGAGTTTTGCGTGTGTTGAAGGCTTTTTGGCATATGTCCTAAAGTGCTTGTGTTGTCATGTTATCTTAAGGTTGTTCGTGTTCGGCTCTGTCCTTGGTGCTTTCACCTTCATTCCCAAGGGTCGTGAAATGCACCATGCATTCCAAAGCCATCCAGCACTGTTATCCTCTAACTGCATTTAATCTTCATTTGTAATTTTTAGTAAGGTGGCGTGTTTGTTTTAATTAAAGCTTGCCAGCTTGAAACTTCTAAATGTTACAACTTGAGGGGGAGTGTTGAATAATAGGAAACCCTAGTACTATTCCTAGTAGGGGTAGGCTTAGTTTCCTATTCTTAGTAAGAATGTGTTTAGCCTAGTGTTCTTATAATATAGGAACTCCTAAGAGACAATCTATTGTAATATTTTATTATAATATATTTTTTATATTCTCTCTTTATTTGGTTTCTCACATATTTTGCTCCCACTTAATTGGTAGCCACGGTGATGGCTATTCGCCACCTGCCAAACCTTTCAATCTCTCAAATTCAACACCATTAAAGGAAGGAGTTACAACTATTTTTACTGTTCTCACACATCAGTGACAGTGTCAGTGTGTCACATATGGCTGGTCTAATTTGAAGTTTGTTTAAAGGGACTAAAAGCATCCAAATTATGCAAGTTATAAGGGTTTGTATAAATTTGATTCCATGAAGATTATAAATGCACATTTTTAAAAGTGCAGGGGCCACCAGTGCTGATGATCCTATTTTTGTCAAAATGAAGTAATGAACACAGTTAAGGTCACAAACCTTTCCAGAAAGCTGGACGCAATGCGTGGATTGATTCGAGGTGATGTAAACACATGAGGGGGAGTAATGATTCCTGGGAAATCTTGTACAACTATTGCTGTCTTCACAGGTCCTATGGGAGAAAGACTGCTGAGGTAATTAGAGAAAGGCGATTCCTGAAACAAAAGGTGCAAGTGAGATAGAATAATGGGGGGAGAACATTTCATTTCCCAAGCATTTGAGCATTTCCTTCAAATGCAACACGTTCAGTTGGATGAAAAGATGAGTCTGCAAACAAATAAGTTTATCCAATGTAAATTTAATTAATCCCCTTTTCCCTGTCCCTCCATATATTTCCCCAGTTAAGTGAACCACTCAAGAATCATCTCCAAATCATATGCCACCCCCCAAATTTAAGTCAATTACATAAATTCAACAGTTCAAAGGGCAGACTTAGTTTCAGTTGCATGAAAAGATGAGTCTGCAAACAAACAAGTTTACCCAGCAACACCATTTATAAGTTATAACAATGCAAAATTGCTTAACCCCCATTTTCCCTGTCCATCCATATACTTCCCCCAGTTAAGTGAGCCACTCAAGAATCATCTTCAAATCAAACTCCAAACCCCAAATGTCAAATACACATTTTTATTTTTATTTTTTATTTTTAATGAGGAAAATTCAACACTTTAAAGAGCACATTTCATTTATTGAAACAAATGCAGCCATTACTTCCACATCTAAGAAAAGGTTGAAATGTACTTGAACTGCGGCAGATTCTGATACTGAAGAAGAAGAAGCGGCAGCGGCGGAAGTTGGGGTGGCGGTGGTTTTGGAAGGTACAGGCGAGTCCATTGGAGAAGGGCGTAACCCTAGTTCTGAAGCATTCCTCCTGCATCCGCGTCCTCTCTAACTGTCTGTCCCCCCTCTCTACTATTTACTCTCTCTCTCTCTCTCTCTCTCTCTTGTTGATCTCCCTGAAAGGAAGTTAAGATGTGAAAACGATGAATGCAAAGTAAACTTTCACACAACCAAAAAAACAAAAACAAAACAAAAAATGGCGACAAAATTACTATAGAAAATTAAAAATCGATCAGTAAATACTTTACTCTACTCCAGAAATTTCTATGGCGCCGTATATCAGTCTTGTGCTTGAAGTTGTTGCATATTCTCCGTATTTTACCCGTAGATAAAGCATTTAATGCATACGCTCTCTCCCATTCAGTACCATTCTTACCTCTTCACCTGATACAACCTATAATGGGTTTTGTTCAATTTAATTTTTGTATTTTAAGAAGTGATACAATTAAGAAGTAATATTTAAAATTAATCACTTTTATCATTAATATTACAAAGTGGTATTTTTTATGCTCGGTGCACAAAAATTTATGCTCAATATTAATATTTTATATTAAAATGTTATATTATTTTAAATAATAATAATGTAAAACAGTGCAAATAGGCCCCTAAACATTTCGCGAAAAGTCAATTAGGGTTACGAACTTTTTAAAAGTGCAATTGAACCCTTGAACCCATGAACCCATGATTTTGAGACATCCAACCCCATTACCCTGTTACCTCTTAGGTAAGAGCCGGTAAATGCCTACGTGGCTCGCCACATAAGCTTTGGAGTGAATACTTGGCCGCCACATAAGCGAAAATTTAAAAAAAAAACAAAAAAAAAAAAACAGAAAACAAAAAACAAAAACAGCCTTTGCGGCGTCCTCTGCTTCTCGATGAAGACGACCGACGATAGATGAACTCCCCCGGTGTAGTAGTTTCTTCCCCCGCGTTCCTTCTAGCTAGTTGAGGATGATTGGAATTTCCGGTAAGGCATCAACCTCAGCTTATCCTTTTGGCCGACGGTGATGGCGAACAACAGCAGCACGGATGTATATATACGATTGTTTTAAATTTATGATGATTATGTTTCGTTAATAATAATAATAATAATAATAATAATAATAATAATAATAATAATAATAATAATAATAATAATAATAATAATAACCGTGGCCGAAGGCGAAAGAGAAGCATTGTACTGGTTGTGGAGTAGAAAGAATATGAGGAATAAGAATAAGAATGTGGAGTACAAAGAAGAAGAAGAAGAAGAAGAAGAAGAAGAATAAGGAGTCACAAAGAAGAAGACGCAATACACTAAAGAAGATGAAGTGAATAAAATGTAGACGAAGAAGAAGACGCAGCACACCGCCACGTCGCCATTACCGAACTGCAGTTCGCCGGAGAATAAGTTCTAGTCGCTGCCTGAGTTGTCATCGCCAGGGAGGGGGAAGTCGATGGTTGCCTGCCGCTATTTGAGCTCACCAGGGAACGAAGTCGCCGGATCTGCCGCCAAGCTCCGTCGAGAGATATTGCATCGTAGTATCACCAATCGAGAGGAACCGAAGATAGTGTCGTTGAAGCTACATAAGTGGCTTGCCGCCAGCGTACTCAAGTGCGGCCGGAGGCAAGGTTGGCTCGACCCAAATGAAGTTAACGAGATCTCCATGGCCAACTCTCGACAAAACATAAGGAAAATGGTGAAGGATGGTTTCATCATTAGGAAGGCAACCAAGATTCACTCAACCGAGACTATTTTTTTTTTGTTTTTTTTGTTTTTTTTTGTTTTTGTGGCGACCAAGTACCCACTCCAAAGTTTATGTGGCAAGCCAGGTAGGTATTTACCTACTCTTACCTGAGAGGTAACCGAGTAATGGGTCGGATGACTCAAAATCATGGGTTCATGTGTTCAATTGCACTTTTAAAAAGTTTGTAGGCCTAATTGACTTTTCGCGAAATGTTTAGGTGCCTATTTGCACATTTTCTCTTATAAATTTGATAATATTTTAAGAAATAACTAGCATATAACTTCAATATATATATATATATATAGGGTCATGTTCAAGTGTGGCCGTGCTCTTAGGTGTGAACAGTGCGGCCTCACCACTATGTATACAGATATACACCACTCAGTGTTAGAAAATGCACCACACAAATATGCATCGTTAGGGACGCATCACCCAAAAACACACCACTAGGTATGCAAATATACACCACACAGTATTAGCAAATGCACCATTAGGGACATGGGAGTTATGGTGCATTATTTTGGGTGTGTGGTGTGTTTTATGGTGTTTTTGTATATTTTCATTGTGGTGTGTTTCTTAACATTGAGTGGTGTATTTCGTAACATTGAGTGGTGTGTGACCGCACGGCCACACCTAAGAGCACGGCCACATTTGATTAATATTCTATATATATATATATATATATATATATATATATATATATATATATATAGTCAAAATCAGATGTGGCCGCCCCTTTACGTGCGGTCAGTGCGGCCGCACCACTATGTATACAAATATATACCACTTAATGTTAAAAATGCACCACTCAAATATGCATCATTAGGTACAAATCACCCAAAAACACACTACTAGGTATGCAAATATACACCACACAGTGTTAGCAAATGCACTATTAGGAACATGAGAGTTATGGTGCATTATTTTAGGTGTGTGTTGTGTTTTTTTGGTATTTTTGTGTATTTTCATTGTGATGCGTTCTCTAACATTGAGTAATGCGAACCGCATCGACCGTACGGGAAGGTGCGGCCACATTTGAACAGATATATATATATATATATATATATATATATATATATATATATATATATATATATATATATATATATATATATATATATATATAATTGAAGAAAATAATAAAAATATATTATGGATGTATGTGCATGGTAATAATATTAGAAAAGATAACGGAAGGGGAAAATTACACTTTTTTCCCCCGAGTTATGTGCGTATAGCAGTTTTCCCCACCGAATCATTAAAGTGGTGGTTTCCCCTGTGATGCTATTGACATTTTTGCCCTTAAAAATAACTATTTCATTTACAGAAAACAAGTTTTCTAAACAGAAAACATATAATGAAAAACAGAGAATGAAAACTGACTTAATTCAACCTAAAATGAGTTGTTGACATGATGACAGGGCGATTACTACTTAAAATGAGTTGTTAACATGATGACATGGTGATTACCAAATCTAAAAATATTTTAAAACATTTTATTTTAATAAATTTAAATAAATAAATATTTTAAAAAAATTATCAAGGCCGCCTTCTCATCGGAGAAGGTAACCTTGTTGTTGAGAAGGCAACCTTGTTGTTGAGAAGGCAACCTAGTGTTCGCCTTTTCCCCTGGTTTTTTTTTTCTTTTTTAATATTTAATATTTAAATTTATTCAAAACAAAAAACATAAAATAATATTATCTCATTTTTAAAAATTATATATATCACTCATTTCTATTTATAAAAATAAATGTGGTCAATATTGTAGAATTTTATTTTAGGTGTCGAGACAAATTCGTAACTACTACTCAAAAGTGTGCAGTAGGTAAATCATGCTCTTGTGCAATAATGCACAAACTACACATTAAAAGTAAATCACATTATAAAGATTCCGTGCAACGATCAAGATGGTGTTAATAATAATAATCAAATATTGTATAATTTTTTAAATCCATGTGAATAATTTTGTTATGGTGTCAATAGATCGAACAACTATATATATAACTATATATATAATATATATATATATATATAAGATTATACGGAGTATTAGTTGAACTCAAAAAAAAATACGGAGTATTAGTTATTATTGATAATTGTGTCAATAATATTCTAATACAACAAAAATAATATAAACGATAATATTTGCATAAAAAAATTCGTGTATGAATAATCACAAATTATATGATTTGAGTATATTAAAAAAGTATTTTTGGAATTAATGGAAAACGTGAAATTGTAATGTGAAAAGAAAATAGATGTGAATAGAGTGAAAGAAAAATCTTAAATCTCTCATAAATCAAATTGGGGCTAGGCGGGAAAGTTGAGTTGTAGATAAATGATAATCGGGTTAAGCTGTAGATTGGTCTGGGCCTCAATTAGTTTGATTGGGCTGAGCCTCAAATGGTTTGATTGGGCTGTTATTATTAATGTTAATGATGATTAACTTGGTTGGCCAATCATGGACCATGGTCCACACAGCTGTGTGGACCATAAATAAAAAGTACTCATTCTGTCCAATTTTAAATCCTACCTACTATTCATTTGTCAAACTAAATCTTTCTTCTTTGTTTATTTTTTTTTGAAGGTAAACGTAGCTATTCCATTAATTAATAACATAAAACGTTTACATCAACGATCAATGAAATGGTAAACCATTCCTTACAGTCAGACATAGAAACAATTTTTCTAACTATGCTATAGAAAACTTGAATCGCAGACTGTTTCATAACTAGGAAGTTATGTTCCTTCAAGGAGCTTAAAGCTTCATCAAAGATCTGGGTCTTCATCATCATTCTTTTTTGCTCGCCCATGATAAGATCAACACTTGCCGAAACTAAACTAAACGATTTATGCTAATGATAATGAAAAGCTCGTGAAAGTAACGAGAGGAAAAAGCCCGTGAAAGTAACGAGAGGAAAACACAATAATAGAGAAAATAAAAAGTGGTAAAGCCAAAGTAGGGTTAGGAGTTCAAGACTACCAACACAAACCCCAATACCTACCTACTATTATTTTATTCAAAGGGAAAGAAAACGGAAGAAGAAGATCTGTGGCGGTGGTCGGAGGCGGACGGAGCTGCAACGGTGGTCGGGGCGAAAGAAGAGCGAGAGTAAACGTAGAAGGTGACCAAAACCGCCGGCTCAAAGCTCCATTAGAGCTCCGGCCGGAGGCCGGCGGTGGAAGCCGAAGTTGAGCAGCAGAGAAAAACTTTTTGTTTTAGAGAGAAAAGGGCTTCTTTGTTTATTTTCTTTATTATTCTTTTCCTTGTTTTAAATTTGATTTTTTTGTGTTTAATAGTACTTTTAGTATAGTTTCTAAATATATATAAATTTTGTATAATAATACTAAACTTAATATTATAAAAATTGAAATAAAAATAACTACAATCAAACCTCGTTAACTGAACCACATATAAAATGGGACGGAGGGAGTATATTATTTGTGTGGATCATGGTCCACATAGTGGTGTGTGAATCATAGCAAAAAGTATATTTTTAATATACTAAATGTACATTATTTATGTACTGAATGTACATTATATTAAAAATACATTATTTGGATATACTGAATACAATGTACATTTTTAATATACTAAAAGTACATTATTTTTATACTGAATGTGCATTATTTGATAATATGACCCACACAGCTGCATGGATCATGGTTCACACAATAATGATTGATATTTGTACGTAAAGAACATTATTTGAAAGTACATTTTTTTTTTTTTATATATACTATCAAATAATGTATATTCAGTATAAAAATAATGTACTTTTATTATATTAAAAATGTACCTTATATTCATGGTCCACACAATAATTTGTCAGTTGGGGTTGATATTCTATCAGCAAATTATTGTGAGGACAGTGTCTCACAAAATAGCTGCGTGGACCACGTTTCAAAAAGACATCACTGAATTTTATAAGTTAGAATAATGTACATTATGTGTTAGACTAATGTACATTATGTGTTAGACTAATGTACCTTATATGTTAGAATAATATACATTATATGTTAGAGTAATATACATTATATATTAGAATAATGTACATTATGAGTTAGAATAATGAAACTTCTGGTGCGATATACCGCAGACTTGTAAGCAGAATCCTACAGACATCTACGCGGTATACCGCATACTAGTTATAAAATTAACTTAGATCAATGGACAAAATTTGTAATCTATATGCTACTTTTTTCTTTCAAGGAGATTGAAAATAATGTGCTCGATATTATTATGTTTAAATCCTAATCAGAAACTAGGATAATACTTCACCAAAAAAAAAAAGAAACTAGGATAATAGCTCAATAAATATGACAGCTTTCATAATAAATGGAAAAAATTTGTAATTTATATGCTACTTTTTTCTTGGATAAGATAATGTACATTATGTGTTAAAATAATGTACTTTATGTGTTAGAATAATGTGCACTATGAGTTATAAAAATGTATACTAGTGTATTACCCGTGCGCTGCACGGAAAAAATTTTGTTATTATAAATTTAAATAATAAAATTTAAAAATACAAATATATTATAATGTACAATATAATAATATAGTTGAATTTTCGTATATTTGGTCAAGTATCTATTATCATAACATACAAAATTAAAATTTTGTATGATTAATATAATCTCTAATCATATACATATTTATATAAATTTATAGAGAAAAATTTACATTATTAAATTGAATTATTCCTAATCTTATTTCATATATATTATAATTCTAACAATATGAATAATAACTAAGAAATTATATTTAGAAATTAAAAAAATGTAAAATTTAAATTTTGTATATGTGATTGTGTAATACAGTGTATATACAAATAATATTTATTAATATGTATATATGTAAATTCTATAATATACTTTTTGTAATTATAATTTATATTGATATATTATAATTAAAATAATTAAATTTATAAACTGACAAATAGAATTTTTATTTTGTATGATTAATATAATACATAAGTATATGTATGTATGTATGTATTTTTATAAATTTAAATATTTATGAATACACATTTTGTTAATTTTATAATTTTATTTTTAATTATATTTATATTTTATTAATTATAATTAAGAAATTACATTTACAAATTAAAAGAATTTAATTTTTAAATCTATATGGATTAATGTAGTCAATTTGAATATATATATATATATATATATATATATATATATATATATATAATATATATATATATATATATATATATATATATATATATATATATATAGATTATATTTCAATTTGAATGCTATCATTTTTTGGAATATTTTGTCAATTTCAGGCATAAATAAAGAATGATAAGGAAGGTTAGAATTTCTGATAAGGAATTATTATATAATATTATGTTGTGAGTGGGAAAACTATTAGTTCTGTTTTAATATATATTATTATATAATATTATGTTGTGAGCGGGAAAACTATTACTTCTGTTTTAATATATATATATATATATATATATATATATATATATGAGATTAATTTAATTACGTACATTGACATAATATAGTAATATTTTTTTGGAATGCTATAATATAATCACATAGTAATTTGATTGTTGGAATTTTATTTTTTTTTGTTGGAATTTTTTTTAATATCATCATGAGAGGAATTTAATTATATATATAAATCATAATGAGAGGAATTTTATTACTTACATTAACATAATATAGTAATATTTTTTAGAATATTATAATATACATCATATAGTATAAAATATTTCATACTTTTTATTTCAGCACCATTTTCAATATAAATAAAATATAATTTAAGTAGTTTAATTATATAGATTATAGTTCAATTTGAATGCTATGGGGTGCAAGGAACAACTTTAATTATATTAATTAATTATATTTCAATTTGAATGCTATCATTTTTTGGAATATTTTGTCAATTTCAGCCATAAATAAAGAATGATAAGGAAGGTTAGAATTTCTGATAAGGAATTATTATATAATATTATGTTGACTGATTTTAAATTTTTTGGACTAAAATGAGCGGGAAAGCTAGGGGTCGTTTACTTCATTTTTCTGTTTTTCCTTTTCCAGTTTTCCATTTCTCCATTTTTCCAATTTTCCATTTCCATTTTTCCAGTTTTCCATTTCTCCAATTTTCTGATTTCATTTACAAATTTCATAATACCGAGCACAAGTAATAATAATAAATAATAATAATAATAATAACAATAATAATAATAATTTACAAATTTAATTTTTAAATAAAAATTCAATTCCACTAATACTAATTAAATGCACAAAATTCAAAACTCGATAAGAACATATTACTCTGTACTACATAAATTACAACTATTTCAATCATTTTAGTACATAATTTGAGTACATAATAATAAAAATTAATATAATAATAAGTAATAATACTAATTAAAGTAAAAAAGGTAAACATAATAATAATAATAATAATAATAATAATAATAATAATAATAATAATAATAATAATGATTAAAGTAAAAAAAGGGTAAACATAAACATAATAATAATAATAATAATAATAATAATAAAAATTAATAATGTTCCCTTTTTGCGCAAGGGAGGGGGAAAGAACAAAACAAAATGGGGAGGGGAAAGAACAGGAAAACGGGAAAAACAAAGCTAAGAAATAATGTCAGCTTTTTGCGCTCGGCCGGATTCGAAGCTCAGATCTCGCGGAAGGAGTGCACTGTTCACCCGCCTCATTCCATTCTTCCATTTGGAAAGAGTGGTTTTCAATCACTCCAATTTTGTATAGAGTTAATACCCAAAATTGTCCTCGACTATAGTGGTTTTTCTTAATTTTGTCCTAAACGACTTTGGTCTCATAAAGTAGTCCCAGACTTTTGTGTTATCGCTCAAAATTGTCCTCCGTTAGTTAAGGTGTCAAATGGGTGTTAAGTACAGGGGCAATTTTGTCAATTCATGTTAAAGTCAATTGAAATTCATGTCAATTTTGTCAATTGAAAGGAGCTTTCTATTTAATTATTTATTCATTTATTTTTGTTTTACACACATTAACTAAATTAAACTTGTTCCAGATATCTAGAACAATAAGTTGTGTTTCTGCGCATTGACTGAGAGAAGACTTCAACATGAATTGACAAAATTGCCCCTGTACTTAACACTCATTTGACACCTTAACTAACGGAGGACAATTTTGAGCGATAGCACAAAAGTCTGGGACTACTTTATGAGACCAAAGTCGTTTAGGATAAAATTGAAAAAAACCACTATAGTCAAGGATAATTTTGAGTATTATCTCATTTTGTATAAGATTTGGAAAAAATGAAGTAGAGAATGAATTTGGAAAAATGAATTTAGTAAACAACTTTTCTAATTTTTCTTTTTCCATCTCTCCATTTCTCTAACTTTTTGGAAAATTCTCCATTTTTCCAAGTTACTAAATGACCCCTTATCTTCTAAAATTGGTCAATGAGCTTTTTTTGAAGGTTTGAAGACTGTTGCCAGTCCACATTGGTGACATGTAATTTTATTAAAATAAAAGGTTTTGTTGAGGTGAAATTTAGTTCATAAATATGTGTTGATTTATTAAAGCAAGAAAACCCTTGTCTTCTAATCAAATTGCCATTGTCCCATTCATTCTTCACAAGGTTCCCGTCACCATTCTTCAACAGGATGTGCGAAACAATCTAGTAACCTGAGCTTCCTCGACATATTGAAATCATCATCAACTGTGCAGAATAACTTGGATTATGAGCCAAGTAAGTACTGTCAGTGTGGATTAAAAGCTGCAATTTGCACTACGCGAGATAGTGGGATGAAATTTTATGGCTGTCAAAGATGGAAGGTAGGATGAATATTGATAATTGTCGATTAACCAAAACACAAGAATTGAGCAGTACCTTAATGAGAGCCAGCATAAGACTCTCCTAAGGTGTAGGTACTAGCTATTGACTCTAACCAACTATTGCTCAGTAAAACCTATAACAATAATAATAATAAACATATACTATGTTACATGGCTAATACGCCCCCTCAAGCACAAGGTTGTGAGGAGACGACATTGAGCTTGGAACGCAGAGAAGCAAAACGCCGAGCAGGTAACGGTTTGGTGAAGATGTCTGCAACCTGCTCTTGAGTAGAAACAAAATTTACCACGAACTCGCCTGAGGCGACCTTGTCACGAACAAAATGATAGTCCACCTCAATATGTTTAGTACGAGCATGAAAAACTGGATTAGCAGCCATATAAGTAGCACCCAAGTTGTCACACCACAACGTGGCCGGGTGACTGGAGTGCAAACGTAACTCCCGCAGTAGAGAAATAACCCAGGTAAGCTCAGCTGCTAAATCCGCTAAACCCTTGTATTCGGCTTCTGTCGAGGATCGAGCAACTGTGCGTTGCTTGCGAGAAACCCAGGAAATCAAATTTGAACCAAAAAAGACTGCATATCCACTTGTAGACTTTCTGTCAATCGGACACCCAGCCCAATCTGAATCTGAGTAGCCATGTAGGGCAGAGTTAGACGACGGAGATATATAGAGACCCATATGTAGTGTACCCTTGACATACCGCAAAACCCGTTTTAGTAAACTCCAGTGGTCAGCAGTAGGAGAGTGCATGAATTGACATAGCCGATTAACAGAAAATGACAAGTCAGGCCGTGTAATAGTCAAGTATTGCAATGCACCGACAATACGGCGATATTGAGTGGGATTATCAAACAATTCAGGAGAAGGTGACACCGACTGAGTAACAGCAGCTGGAGTAGCAAGAGGCTTGCAGTCGGCCATGCCAGCCCGCACTAGAATATCCTGCATATACTTGCGCTGGGATAAAAGAAGCCCCTGATTATGCTTTAGTGTTTCAATGCCAAGAAAGAAACCCGGTGTTCCTAAGTCCCGAATCTTGAAGGCTGTAGAAAGGCGTAGTAGTAACGATTCAACCAAAGCCGTGTCATTACCCATCATGATTATATCATCAACGTAGACTAGGAGATAGACCCGAGACTTGCCTGAAGTATAGTGAAAAAGTGAGATATCTGTCTTGGAGGATACAAAACCCGCAGATGTTAAGAAGTCTTGGAGACGTTTAAACCAGGCACGGGGTGCCTGTTTCAATCCATACAACGAACGTTGTAATTGACAGACATGGTTCGGATGCTGAGGATCTTCATATCCGGGAGGCTGTTTCATAAAGACTGTTTCCGCTAGATGACCATTTAAAAACGCGTTATGAACATCTAACTGCCGAAGCACCCAAGAGTGTGTGACTGCAAGAGAAAACAGAAGGCGGACTGTAGTCGGTTTAACTACCGGACTGAAGGTGTCAAAAAAGTCTTCTCCTGCTACCTGATTAAAGCCTTTAGCGACAAGGCGTGCTTTATACCGTTCAACAGTCCCATCAGCTTTGCGCTTAGTGCGAAAAACCCATTTGCAACCGATTATATTCATCAACGGAGTGGGAGCAATTAGTTTCCAAGTATTGTTGTGTAATAATGCATTGAATTCTTGATCCATTGCATCTCGCCAATGAGGGTGTTTTACGGCTTGAGTATAGCAAGTTGGATCAGTAGTCGTATTGAGAGCATAGAACTGCTCACCAGTGCCTTTTGTTTTCGTGCGTGTGCGCATAGCATGACTAGGTTGTCTTGTTACACCCTGACTCTCGGGGATTTGATTGGTTTGAGGACCAGACGAGTCGGAGGCAGTCAGAGTCCGAGATGAGTCAGACGGGTGAAAAGACGAATCCGGAGCAGATGGCACTGATGGAGAAATAAGGGGAGCACTCGGACACAGTGGGGCAGAAGCCCAGATTGATTCTGCACAATCGGTTGGCATTTTCTCCTGTAAGGCATCCTGAAAAGGAAAAGTAGTTTCGTCAAAGCGAACATGACGGCAGGTGTAGATTTTACCAGTGTTTAGGTCTAGGCAACGATATCCCCTAAAGGTGATTGGATAACCTAAGAATACACAGGGCACAGATCTGTACTCAATTTTGTGTCGATTATACGGACGCAGATAAGGATAACACCGACAACCGAAAACACGGAAAAAGGTATATGGAGGGGTAGTGTTATAAACTTGGAAATGCGGAGTTTTGTAACCTATAGCTGACGAGGGTAAACAATTAATTAGAAACGTGGCTGACTCGAAAGCAAAGTCCCAGTATTTTAAAGGTGTAGAACTTTGAGCTAGTAAAGAGAGTCCGGTTTCTACAATATGTCGGTTACGACGCTCTACCCTACCGTTTTGTTCATGGGTATGAGCACAAGATTGTCGGTGAGTAATCCCTAACGACTCAAACACATTGTGTAAATGACGGTATTCCCCTCCCAAATCAGACTGTATGGCTTTGATAGAACGAGAAAAACGTCGTTCTACCATCACCCGAAATAAAGTAAAGATTTTATAGATATCCGATTTTACACGCAGTGGATAATACCAGGTATACCTGGAGTAATCATCTACAAATAAAACAAAATATCTATAGCCGGAATGGGAAATAACAGGGGACGGACCCCAAATGTCCGTAAAAATCAAATCTAGTACATGAGTACTATTATTTTGGACTCTATCTAATGGAAACCGCGAGGACTTCCCAAGCTGACATGCTGAGCACATTTCTAGAGTGGCTTTATTAGACGTGACCGGACAGTGTTTGAGAATACGTTGCAAGACTTGGTTGTGAGGATGACCCAGACGTTGGTGCCACACCCTGGACGAAGCACGGGCTGAAAGGAAAGCTTTATGAGGTTGTGTAGGCGATAACTGGTACAACCCTCCCGAGGTGACACCCTTAAGAAGAACTGCCCGCGTTGTGCAGTCCTTCACAAGAAAGAAATCCTTATGAAACTCAAAGAACACATTATTGTCATTAGTAAACTGATAAACAGACAATAATGAAAGCGATAAATTTGGGACATGCAAAATATTGGGCATTTTTAAAGAGTGCATCCTAGAGGGGATAGTCGTGCAACCTACACTAGTTATATCCAAACCTGAACCGTTACCAACTCTGAGCATGTCAGTCCCCGTGTACGGCTCCGATTGATCCAACATAGAAGCGTCCGGCGTAGCATGCGTGGTTGCTCCGGTGTCGGGAAACCACGAGTCCGACACTGCTGCTGGAGAAGCCGGATCGCCGGCGAAAGCAGCGTTCACCTGCGGCGCTGGTTTCTCGTCATAACGACGGAAACAATTAACGGCGGTGTGGCCGTAGTTTCGACATATCTGACATCGAGGGGAGTTCCGGCCACCTCCACGACCGGAGTTCCCTGAGCCGCGGCCTCTCCAATTCCGACCGCCTCGACCGCCAGAACTGCGACCTCCAGTGCTGTTGGTGTTCCGGCCACGTCCAGCGTAATACGCTGCGGGCATGGGCTGCGGCAACGACTGATCGCCGCCACCGTAATCCTCTGCATGGAGAAACTCCTGCGCCCGGAGATGATCCGCCAACTGCGGAAGAGTGATTGGCGTCGCAGCCGCCGTGAGGGTGCTCGCCATGGCGCGAAATATATACCTTATAAAATATATATAATTTCTAGCTCTTTGTCCTTTCAAATTTGTTGTTGACCGAAATGCCCTATAATATACTCTCATAAGGTCAATTCAAAAGAATAATAATAGTTAATAATAATAAATAAATATTATTAGGAGTTACTTACACATTCAATGGGACCTTAATCTCAAGGTCGCGGTTACATGACATTGGGTCTAATACATAGACCGCTTTTGATTTAACGCAGATCACCAAAAGCAACCAATGACTTCTACATTATTTAAAAATAAATATGTTAACGCAATTCAAAAATAAGTCAATTAATTTATATAAATAAATAAATAAAAATATAAATTTAGTTTTTCTTACTCTTAATGGTGTGGAGCCAAAATAAATGTCTGGTGCTTCTCTTTTTCAATCGCATGCAAGAGATAAAAAACGACCGCGTTGTAATTTGTTTTGATACTAGCTTTTGAAATCTTCCTTGGGCATACAAATCCAATTGATGGCACTCCAATTTTCTTGCATAGCCGATAAAAACATCTAAAATGTAAATAATTAGTAAATCAAATGATAAAAGATAAAAGATAAAAGACTAAAGACTAAAGAAAAAAAATACTTACACTATAAAGACTTGTATTATGAACACATCGAGCCAATTCATTGTCAGCAAGTCTTTAATGTCGTCAAACATCACGATACCAGCCATATTTGAATGATAAAATATTTCCTCCGCCTCCTCTACCTCCAACTCAACATAGTTTAAATTGGTTGGCAAGTGTCTTAGATATGAAACCATCTTCTTGGATTCATCTCCCAAGTGCTCCAATCACATCTTCAGAAACAATGGCGGATTGTAACTCTATGGCATATTTATTATCACTTTGAAAATTCCTCATATTTTGAACTTTTGGAATTTCCTACGTGCCAAGAAAATTTAAAAGCTTAACAACAATTAGAAGATATTAAATTGAACAAGATATTAAAGATATTCAATATTACCTGAAACTTGTTCACTGGATCAACAGACTGACAACTACTCCAAAGCGGTGTGCCTAACCTTGGACTAGCTTGTGCATTCTTCATAAAAGATTGGAGCTGAGATTGCATATCCTTAAACTTTTCCTCCATTTCTTCCCTTGTTTCTTTTCTTATTTTGTCAGCCAATTTTTCATAAAGATTTTTCTCCATAGCCTCAAGATCAACACCTGAAACACCCCCAGATGATTTCCCATGGCTAGGCATACCAAACACATCCCGAATCTTGCTATGCACTCCAACGCCTCTCACATAGCCATCGTGCTCATTGGTGCACAGAGCTGCTGATAATATATCATTTTGACAGGCAGGTTGGAGTGATCCTTGAGACATCTCTTCACACTTCTCGATCTATTGCAACACAAGATATATAAATTACATGTTAGCATTCTCATTAATATATATATATATATATATATATATATATATATATATATATATATATATATATATATTTAAAGTATTTGTATTACTTACAATTTTACCAAACACTCCCATTGTTTTTTTGTTGGGAATGTAATAACTTCCATCTTCAGATTTTTTAGACCTCGCTCGAACCCAATCCAAGCTACGATCACTTGCTGCTATTTTTGATATAATAGAAGCGCAAGAAGATTGTGAAGACAATGGGTCAGATAACATCCACTCAAACTGCTTTCCAATATAACCTCTGGAGCCTAAATAGTGAGGATGCTCATTTTGAGCTTGCAACTCCCTATACTTCTGACTTTTGGCCTAAAATACAATTTGTTATTAAATAATAGCATGTTAATAGTAATAAAGCATTAAAACTAATAAAACATGATTGTTAAGTTCACCTAGAACTCCTTAGTTTTATGATATCCTCTGCATGGAGAAACTCCTGCCGCCGGAGATGATCCGCCAACTGCGGAAGAGTGATTGGCGTCGCAACCGCCGTGAGGGTGCTCGCCATGGCGCGAAACTCCGGTCGTAGACCCCGGAGAACATAGAGAAGCTGTTCGTCGGCGGTGAGTGGACGCCCGGCGAGCGACAGGGCCTCGACGATCATCTGCGCCTGCCCGAGGTACTCCGCCGGAGTGGAGTTATTCTGCCGTAGCGTCTGGAACTGTCCGAGGAGACTCAAACACCTCGTGCGCGATTGGGAGGCGAAGGCGGCATTTATCGATTCCTAGACCTCCTTCGACGTTTCCTTACCGACGGCCAAGTACATGACCTCGGAGGTGAGCGATGAAACGATGAGGGAGAGGATGCCCTGATCCTGCTGCACCCACGGCAGGTACGCCGGATTCGGAACGGGCGGGGAAGAAGCATTGGCCGACGTCGTCGCGGATGGGATCGTCGGCGATGGGCAAGGAACGGTACCATCGAGGTAGCCGATCAGCCCTTGGCTCCTGAAGAAAGGTAAGATTTGGGTTCGCCAGTGTATGTAGTTACGCGACGTTAGCTTGATGGAAACGTGGTGGTTGGCGGTGGAGATTGTAGCCGCCAGCGGTGACGTTACGGCAACAAGAGGTGTGATCGCACCTTCTTGAGATTGTGCCGCCATCGGATTAGGGTTTGGGTTGGGTGGTTTAGGGTGGTGAAGGGTGGTTAGGATCTAACCTAGGCTGATACCAGATGAATATTGATAATTGTCGATTAACCAAAACACAAGAATTGAGCAGTACCTTAATGAGAGCCAGCATAAGACTCTCATAAGGTGTAGGTACTAGCTATTGACTCTAACCAACTATTGCTCAGTAAAACCTATAACAATAATAATAATAAACATATACTATGTTACATGGCTAATAGGTAGGTGTCGTGCGCTTATGTCTGTAGTTATGGAAATTTTATTTCTACTGGAAATTTTATTTACTGATGCAAAAATTGATTTCAATTTTATCAGGAGGGTGTTGGATGTCGTTTTTTTTTTGTTTGGAAAGAAGACGAGAATGCATCTGGAATGGATGAATTGAAGAAATTGGTTACATCAATGAGAACTGACTTGATGAGTGAAATACATGTTTTACGAGCAATAAGTAAAAGTGAATTGCAGTAGAAGAAATTGAAAAAGAAGGAGTTTAAGAGAAAGTGTGTTTTGATCTTGGTTGTAATCGTGTGAGTTTTACTTTGTGTAATGAAAGTTTGTAACTGCAATGACATTTTAATTCAAGTTATAAAATTTTCAAAAGTCAATTTGTTACTGTCAATTCACATAGTTTGGTTACTTTGGTTACTGCCAATTCATGTAGTGCATTTGGTTAGCATTTACAGGGCGTTTGGCTGGGATAAGGGAATTAGGGGGAAAAAGAATTGTAATTCAGTGGAATTGCAATTCAATGAGTAAAGTAAGAATTGAAATTACAGTGTTTGGTATGCAGGAATAGGAGTACATGGAATTGAAAGGTAAGAAGCAACAAAATCACTAAAATGCCCTTTATGTTGTAGTAGATAGTAGTAGTAGTAGTAATAATAATAATAATAATAATAATAATAATAATAATAATAATAATAATAATAATAATAATAATAATAATAATAATAATAGTAATAATTATTTCAAAAAAAATAATAATAATAATTCTTTCAAAATAATAATAATAATAATAGTAATTTTTTTAAAAAAGAATAATAATAGAACTAATAATTCTTTCAAATTAAAAGAAAAATAAAAAAAAATACAAAGGGTATGAGAGGAGGGGCAAAATTGTCTTTAGACCAACAAAATTGCCCATCATCTCCACCGAATTACAATTCATCATTTGGATTGGTTTGCAATTCCTCGGAATAGCAATTCACTCCAACCAAACAATGTAGTTTGGGAATTCATTGAATTGAAATTCAATGAATTGTAGTTTCCCACAAACTACACTCAACCAAACATACCATTAGTGTATTTGGTTATTGTCAATTCACATAGTTTAGTTACTTTGGATGCTATCAATTCATGTAGTTTATTTGGTTAGCATTTTGTGTATTAGGTTATTACCTAGAAAACACATATAAACAAACTCCTATAGCACTACTAACCAAGTTCGTTACTGCCAATTCATACACATAAACAAACAGTATAACACTACCAATCACATGGTTTTATACCAATTAAAATGTTTACCAATATGCAATTATAAATAGCCAAAGTACTACAAAAAATAGTGCTACTAAGCAATTCCTAATAGCCACACCACACTAGCAAAAAGTTATTTACTTAGCACTGTCAAAATAGCCACACAACACAATCAACTACTTATATATTCTTGTGCATTTAGCTACAGAGCTACACATTCAAAACACACAAACAAAAGAGTAACTAAACAATTCCAGATAGCCACACTACACAATCTATTTCAACATTGTGAATTTGCTCCACTTGAACTGTTGGCAATGGTACTTGATCTTGTGGTAGGTGTGTTGTTTCTCCCTCTTCTAAGTTTATATATTACTCTTTCACTTGGTAGTCCACGCTATACAAAAATAAAACAATATGTTAATTATTTCAAAAGCTAGACAATATTGCAATGATAAAGGCAAAAATAGCACACTTACATTGAAGATGACTTCTCCAGTGTCTGGGTTTGTATATATACCCAGCCCAACTTGAGTTGTTGTTTGTCTCCCACCGCTTACAACACCAGAACTGCCTCTTCTTGCACTAGACCTATCTCTTGCACCACCAAAATTGTCTCTTGCATCACTAAAACTGCCTCCTCTTATAGCATTAACATTAGAACTTCCAGCTTGGCTAGGTTGAGTAGGACAGTAACGTTTATTGTGTCCCTTTTGGTTACATAGAGTGTAAGTCATAACTCTTTTCTTTCTAGACAAATGTGTACTGGACTGTGAATGCCTTGGTTTTGATTCTTCTAGTTTTTTTTTTCTTTTCTTAGGCATCCTAGTCATCTTCTTGGGAGCATGTGCATATATCTTCTCACTTTGAGTTTTTGGCCAAAACAGCTCACCATTTAAGGGTTGAATCACATGTGTATATGTTTTGATATACACATCATTAGAGTAGCATCCATGAACAAACTCTTCTGGTTGTTCCACATCCCTCTATCTGCCTTCAACAACTCCAGAAACCATCTCCAATAAGAGTTATTCTCTATCTCAACAATAGCCCATGCAATAGGATACATTTGGTTGTTTCCATCCCTACCAATAGTTAATATCTCTCCCTTCAACATACTTTTCAAGAAACACCCATCTAACCCTCACTTTCTGTCCCATCATCAGTTTCACATTATGGCCCATCTTCCCCTCCTAATTCAGCCCCACCATCTGACCAATCTTCCCTTCCTAATTCAGCCCCATCTTCAGCTTCAAATTTTGGCCCAACATCCCCTCCTATTTCAACCTCAACATCAGCCTCATTCCTAAATTCAAACCCATCAAAGTCCAATTCAATATCACTTAAACACCTAAATTGAGCCATATTTTATGTTTCTATAGTTTCAGGCCCAAGTAAAAACAAGAGTTAATTCCAGCAATGGTCCCCCGAGTATGTTGATTTTCCAAAATTGGTCCCCGTCTTTTAATTTGGACAATTTTAACACTCAACTATCGAATTCTTTCCAATGTTAGTCCTTCTGTCAAAAGGCAGTTAAGTGGACGTTAAATGAAAGGGTAAATTAGTCCTTTCATCGTCCTTTTTGCATCATCAAACCTAGATGAGTAAATTAGTCCTTTAAATGAAGCTGACATCATTTTTGCATCATGAACCGATCTGGACATCGCCGCAAAGCCCTCCCGCTCCGCCTAAACAACACCATCTTGTCAAAGCACTGCTGTTGATCATCTTGTCGAAGTCCTTGAGTGTTAGCGAGAGAGAGTGTTGCTTGGGAGGGTAGTCCCACGCACTATAGTGCAGATAATGGTTTATTGCAGTGCTACAAAACCCATCAGTGTTGCAAATGGTGGTGTGGAAATAGCCTTTGGGTGAGGATACAAAATTAGCTTAGTACATGAGAAGAGTTCGCGGAAGGTTATCCCATCCTCATATGCAGTACTTCCACTCACACTCTGGACATAATTTTTGCATAATTGAATCGATCTGGACATCGCCACAAAGCCCTCCCACTCTGCCTAAGCAACACAAATCTCCAGTGTGATGGAGATTTCTCGATTGCTCGTGCGTGCGTCGATCTCCTTTTGTGTAGATCAATTTCTGTGCGAACATCCCCTTGCGACTCAATTTATGGGAATCGGTCACAAGCAGACGCATGATCAGCAATCAGATGTTGAATCCGGCCTTCTGGGAATCGGTCACAATCTGCGAAAATCTCCGTCGCCGGAAACTGCTTCGCTGCCACCGCCCCAGATCCCCTATGTTCACCTGCTTAGTCCTCATCTTTCTCCCTTAGCTTTTCCTATCTTACTGGCTTCCGCTGCCAATTTGTAAGGGACGCACACAGGGTCGCCGGAGCCATAGCAGGTTCCTTCCTATAGCATGTGAAAGGACTAATTTACCCTTCATTTAACGTCCATTTAACTGGCTTTTGACGGAAGGACTAACATTGGAAAGAATTCAATAGTTAAGTGTTAAAATTGTCCAAATTAAAAGACGGGGACCAATTTTGGAAAATCAACATACTCGGGGGACCATTGCTGGAATTAACTCTAAAAACAATATAGCCGATCCTGGATCATCTAGCCCATGTTCAACATATATCTCACACTTTTTACCATTGAATGTAATATGAACTAAGTGCATACTGCTAGCATCATCATTTAAAAGCTTCAAGCACTTAAAGGATTCTTCAGGTAATTTGTATGTTAGTGATACAATTTTTTCATATCTTTGCTCTTTTATGTACTTCATCAAATGTGGATAACATACCAAGTCTGGGTTAATTATTACAGATTCTACTTCTCGTCCTACATACTTAAAGCTTTCAACTGTCAACAAAAACTTTTCACATCTTTTTTCACAATTAGTAAATGCACAATTTAAAAATCACAACAACCACCAGACAATATACTTAAGGCTAGTGTTTTGTAGGACCCCCCACAAGAGCTTTACCAGACATGGTATATAGAAAAGTAGGACCACAAACACTTCCACTTCCGTACATAACAATAAGCATCTTTAACAGTTAAAAAACAGAGCATGATCACAACCACTTTATCACTTTACAAAACAGTAAGCATTTGACAACCTATTTATTTGAATTATAAATCCCATTGGATAATGCAATGGTTACCTAGTTGCTTGTATTCAGCTTCTTAGTTGCTTGTTGTAAACGCGAACAACTTGAATTGTATATTTCAAAATTCAAAGTGTCGATTACAAGTAGTAGTATGTATCAAACGAGAAGGGGTACAATCTCTGTGTATAAGAAGTCAGTTGATTCTTTACTAGAAGTATGCCAAACTAGGAGTATGTCAAATTGGAAGTGTGTCGAGTTCAGAGTATGCTGAACTGGAAGTATGCCGAGTTTGGAAGTGTGCCGAGTTCAGAGTATGCTGAACTGGAAGTATGCCGAGTTCGGAGTATGCCGAACTGGAAGTACTCCTTGCTGAAGAGCCTACGAAGTTAAGTAGCTTGTTCTTCGATGGAGGACTTATATGCAGCTTGATCTTCAAAGAAGAGCTTTCTGTATTCAAATGGCGTGCTTCTCGGTGCAGTTATACTGCGGGTGTGTTCCAAATGATATCCTAGCGAGATTTCGACAAAGCTTCGGTATGCAGATCTTCAGAGCTCCCTTTCCTTGAAAATGAAACCACTATTTATAGTGGTGAGTATGTAGAAGAAATCTAACAAACTCTATCCCTTTGGATAATTCCTATATTTAATTTAATTATTTGAATTAAATATAAGGAATGTATCGGGACACCATTACGTCCAGATTCATGATTTCATATTATTTTCAAACCAATTTATATTATCTACATCTTTCCAAAATTAT
Organism: Ipomoea trifida; assembly: GCA_003576665.1. NCBI lineage: Eukaryota > Viridiplantae > Streptophyta > Magnoliopsida > Solanales > Convolvulaceae > Ipomoea > Ipomoea trifida. Next base: position 7,333,617 of record CP025649.1, on the reverse strand, counting down.
ATGATCCACATGTATTCTTGATAGGCCAAATCAAGTCAAAATCCGTCAATTTAAGCGGTCCAATTGACCCAATAGTCTGGTCTAACTCAATTTCAATTTGGGCCGAGCAATCTAGTAGACAATTACTCTTAATTAATTAATTAGACCAATTAATTATTTATTAAGCCATTTAATCAACCTAATTAAATAAACATTAGTCCAATTTAATTAATTAAAGCAATTAATTTAATACTCAATTATCCGTCACGACCCAATAACATCATTTAAATTTTTAATGCTTACAAATTGCACATTCGAGACTTGCTTGGCGTGCTCCAAGTGCAAAGAGAAGGAAGTCTCGAAATTAATATAGTTCAAGAGACTAAATTTACAATCCATGTTTGTAGGTAGTAGCTCAATAAATGTCATTTTGACTACAAGAGTCCATATTTGCATATAGATGCCCAATCAATTGATTATTGACTGCAGATGCCTACTTTGACAGTAACTCAATATTCAAAATTCATAATGTGTCCAACATCACATAAAGGCCCATTCCATCATTTTTTAACTTTAGCCAAATTTCAATTTCAATTTTAGCTAAAATGAATGTCTTTCCAAAATTTGAAAGAAGCTGAAACTCAGCACATGTAAGTGAAAATATGGTGACTTGCTAACTGATTAAATCCAATAAAATCAAGTCGAAGTTCGTTTCATTAAGATATCCTTAATAGGTAGAATATATCTCTTTCAAATATGATCAAGATAGCTACTTCAAACTAAATTTAAATGTTTCAAGGTAATCTCCCACTCAAACTCAAATACTGTGTACCACTATAAATAGCCTTATATTCATTCTTTGGAATACTCGATCAGCCGAGAGGAGAGCAAACTATAGGTAATTTCCAACTTTAACTTATGCCCCATTCATGCATGTATACATATTTGCCTTTAATTTTGCAGCTTTCATCTAAGAAGCGAAACAAAGCTCGGACTATTTTCACAAATGCTTAGACTCGCAATCTGAGGTGTATTTCTATAAGTGCAATATTTACAATGCACATTAGTGTTGGCATAATTAATTGACAAACCTTAGAATAGTTTAATTTATTTTATTATTCTAAGTTGACGTGTTCAAAGCTCAACAAAGGCAGATTTGGTTTATCATGTGTTATGGGTTTGTTTTTAAATATGTGGACAGTTTTTATTCAAGGAGTTGATCTAGCTTTTGGAAGCTGCTTTGATTTTCCTAGTTTGTTGGGTTTGATTTAAATAAGTGGACAATGTTTATTCAAGGAGTTATTCTAGCTTTTGGTTGAGGAAAATTTGCTACGTGGGATGCTATTTAAAGGAAGGCTTATGAAGTTTCAAAAAGCAACTTTCCTATTCAGTTTTACGAGAGATATTGAGTTAAGATTTCCTAACACTATTCCAGCAGAATTTGGGTTCTTTCTACCTCGGTTTGTTGTTTATGATCTGGTGCTGATTCAGAATATTGAGGCTACACGAATCCAATCACGTGAATATGTTTTGAAGATTTCTCTTATTTTGATGAATGTTAATGTAGTAGGTTTTGGACCTTGTGTATGTTTAGCATTTCATCTCCCTGTAATCTTGGCAAACATCTAGTGGATTGGGCTGTCGTGGGTGCCCCGCAGACGTAGGAGATTTGGCTCCGAACTGCGTAATCATTTGTTGTGTCCTGGTTTTACTTTCTTTATCTTTTATCTTTTTATGTTTTAATCAAACTAATTAAAGGTTAAGATAATATGTTTTAAAATTAAGTAGAACTTTAAGGTTTCGTACATTCAAGATCCACGATTATCAATTTCAATTGGTATCAGAGCACGGGGACTTAAATTATTAGTCTAACCGATCTGGCTTCAAAATCGTGCTTCTTGAACTTACGAGTTCATCTTGTGTTCTTGTTTTCGTTGCTTTGGTTTTGTTTTTGTATTTCACTGTGTGTTAAGTGTTTCAGAATGAATAGTTCTCCTCCAAAACTCACCGGAGATAATTATGCCTACTGGAAAGCCCGCACCCAAATGCATCTTAAGGCTCAAGGTGTTTGGAAGACAGTACTGTCCGGATGGGATCATCCTACCAAGGGTGGTGAAAAAGAAGGAGATTCACCAGTGATAAAACCTGAAGTTGAATAGTCTATGGCAGAAACAACTACCGCAAACTATAATGCAAAAGCTCTTGATATAATTTTTTCTTTAATTCACGAAAGCCAATTTAATTTGATTACAGGTTGTGCCACCGCCAAAAGAGCTTGGGAAATTCTAGAAACAACATATGAAGGCACTACTTCTGTCAAACAATCGAAACTTCAGCTGGTTCAAAGTGACTTCGAAGACTTGCGAATGAATGAAGATGAAAATATTGTATGCTTTAATGAAAGAGTTCAAGAGATAGCCAGTCGTGCAGTCACTCTAGGTGAACCATTTTCACAACAGAAGTTAATCAAAAAGGTGTTACGTTCTCTTCCGCCTCGGTTCAGAATGAAGGTAGCTGCCATACATGAACACTCCGGGTGGGAAAAACAAACCTTGGCTGAGCTAATGGGTAATCTCAGAACCTATGAAATGGAAATATTGACTGACCATTCTAGAAAACAAAAGAATGTTGCTTTTATAGTTGACGAACAGGTCCCTAAAACAGATCCAGACGATATTGAGGATGATGATCCAGTAGTTTTATTAACCAAACATTTCAATAAGATCTTGAAACAGGTCAAACAAAAGAAAAGCTTCCGCGGCAACAACTCTCAAAACTTCAAAGGATCAAATACATCAAAACCCAATTCCACGTCTAATGGATCAAATTACAAACCAGTTGGATCTCGTACAACACAACCATCTGCAACACGTACAACTCAATCTAGAGAAAAAACAGGTGGCAAGGGCATTAGGTGCTACGAGTGTGAAGGTTTTGGACATGTTCAGGCTGAATGTCCCACTTACCTACGAAGAAAAAAAATCAATGGCAGCACTAACATGGAGTGATGATGAAGCTGACCCAGAAGTTGAAGTTGATCCAAAAGAGATAACCGGCAACTTTGTAGCGTTCACAGCCAGGATTGAAGCTGATCCAGAAGTTGAGGATGAAGATATAGATGATTCAGAAGGCTGTGACTACAACTCTGCAGAAGATCTTGATATTCCTCATTTTTCTTATGAAGTAGAGTATAAAAAATTGTATTCCAAGTGGGAATGTTTGCTTAAAGCTAATCGGTAGGGATATTAGAAAACGCCAGCAAAGTGTACAAAAATAAAGTATCTGAAAGAGATCTTCTACTCGAAGCTGCTTCTGCACAAGAAGCTAAGCTGAAACAGGAAGTGCTCAAGCTTACGCAGGAACTGACTACACTCAAGAAACAGATCCAAATGATGGATACTACTTCAACCCTTGATGAAATTCTGGACACAGGCCGGCAATCAACTACAAAGTTTGGTCTCGGCTTCACAGGGGACAAAAACAACAGTCAAACTGTTTTTTGTCAAAGCTGTTGGACCAGATCCAAAGGATGTGCCAGAATCTAGTGTAGCAAGGAAAATGGATTCAACAAGGCATCGTCGCAATATGGTCCTGAAGTATAAACGTATTTCTAAACCTTATAACCCTATTTGTCATTATTGCAGGGTTCGAGGACACACTAGACCAAAGTGCTATTACTTTTACAAGGATCAAAGAGCCGAGAAATACACTCACAAGCGCATTGAACCTTTTGTAAAACAAGTTTGGGTCAGGAAATCAGATTTTATATCTCAGTTTATACCACATGCAACGCAAGGGAAAAATGGTTCTCATGAACTAGTGGAAGATAAAGAGATTGGATTGGAGAATCTACATTGACAGATCATCATCGAAATAAAACTAGGTATTTTATAATTCAATAAGCTAATTTTGCCTAATAAGAGTTTGCTCTCTTTTCCAGATCAAGAACTTTGTTCAGATGTGGAATCTCTAAGTTTCGGACTCAGTGCATTATTAAAAGCTGAAAGGAAAACCTCTTTGGGAGTTTTGGTACCTTCTAATTCTTTTTTTAGTTGGTATTGCCTTAATACCTGAGTCTTGGAATCTATTTACCTGTTTTTTATGCTTTCTTTATGCCTTCTTTAAATAATGTGCATAAGTTTTTTTTTATGTGTGCATCTCCTTTATTTATTATTTTGTTCTCTGGACCTATGCTTGCTTTATCTGTTTCTGAACATGTTCTGCTTGATATGCGCGTATCTGTGCCAGAGTTGATCTATGTTTTGTTCTTAATTGATATCCAATCTGTTTATGCTATTCTTGTTATGTGTTTTGTGTCTTTGTGTTACTTGTTTGGTCCGGTCATGACCGTATGTGACTTTGTGCGTGTGCTTTCTATGCTATCCGTTATGAATATGTGCCTAAATTTGCTTTATCAGAATGTGTTTACTGGTTTATGCGCTTTGTTTGACTCCTTTTCACTTTTTTTTTTTTGCAATTGTGGCTATAAGTGCTTTTTACATTAATTGTTAAATTGTCTTCTAGTTCTGGTTTTCTCGTTTCCATCTCACTTATGTAGGTTCCTGCTACAACTTCAAGGAAACTAGCGCTAAGATTTTATGGTGATATTGTGATAAACTAGTCACGATGTACATATTGAGGGGGAGCATGGTTTTCTGATTATCATACTCTTTGGTTATCTTATTCGGATTATCATATTTGAATCATCATATTATTTGAGTATTCTCTACTTTGGCAATCGGTTTCTCTCTTTGGATTTTTGGAATTCTTGGATAATCTATAAATATATCTATTCATATGGATATCTTGAGTTGTTTTGGGTATTATTTTTGGATGAGATATGGATAAGTCTGGATTATGGTTTGCTTGGAAGTTTTTTAAAGCTATTATTGATCATAATGCTGAAGATAGATTATTTGGTGTATTGGATATGAATATTAATCATGATGATTGATCCTAGTGATATAAGCCACTCAGGCACTCTCAATAGCTGTTTGCCTTTGTCAATTATTTAACAGAAAGGGGGAGTGATAATTGAGGGGGAGCTTTGCTGCTAGTGCTGTTTTGCTGGTATTCTTGGTAACTTTTGGCGTTGGATGTAAGTTGGCTATCTATTATCTTATGGTAGTTGGATGGTTTGAATGGTTGGATGGTTTGAATGATAGTTTTGATTATTATATTACTTGGTTAATCAACCGGATTCTCATATTATTTTGAATCCTCATATCATCTGGATTATTGTCTCACACGAGCATTACCGCAAAATTGCTCGCTTGGAAACTCGTCATGCTGAAATTCTTGCGTCTCAAGGTGTTTCTACCTCTGATTCAGATCCTGATGAAGACTCCTTTGCATTCGGATCCCCGGCAGCCCACTAGATGTTTTTGCCCTTTGTCAGTTATTTGCCAAAACAGGGGGAGAAAAGTTGTATGCTAAACATAGGGGGAGTAATGGTTATGGTTTGATGGTTATGGTTTGTTGGTTTGTTGGCTGGTTTTTCGTTGGTTGATGACTGCTACTGATTTTCTGGAGTTGATGTTTTTGTTGGACTGCTTTCATTGGTAATAATTTCGCTTGCTCTTGCTTAGTATATTTGATTCGCACTTTATCTTGGTTGTTATCTCAGCATGGTTTTGGTTAATATATTTGGCTTTATCTATATGATGGCTTATTGGTTCTGCATACAAGTATGATTGGATATATCTCTTTGTTGAGTATCTGCCTTGTTATAATGAAAAGTGGTTATGGGTTTCAAGGATGATCTTTTGGTATAATGAGCTTTGAAACATGTCTTGTTTTTGTCTAGGCTTTGATTGTAAACAAATATACCTGTGGCTTTTTATAATAAAATATGTTGTTATTTTTGTTTGGCCCAAGGTATATTTGTATGTTAAGGTTTTGTCAAATAATTACCAAAGGGGGAGTTTGTAAGTGCAATATTTATAATGCACATTAGTGTTGGCATAATTAATTGACAAACCTTAGAATAGTTTAATTTATTTTATTATTCTAAGTTGACGTGTTCAAAGCTCAACAAAGGCAGATTTGGTTTATCATGTGTTATGGGTTTGTTTTTAAATATGTGGACAGTGTTTATTCAAGGAGTTAATCTAGCTTTTGGAAGCTGCTTTGATTTTCCTAGTTTGTTGGGTTTGATTTAAATAAGTGGACAATGTTTATTCAAGGAGTTATTCTAGCTTTTGGTTGAGGAAAATTTGCTACGTGGGATGCTATTTAAAGGAAGGCTTATGAAGTTTCAAAAAGCAACTTTCCTATTCAGTTTTACGAGAGATATTGAGTTAAGATTTCCTAACATTGTTCCAGCAGAATTTGGGTTCTTTCTACCTCGGTTCGTTGTTTATGATCTGGTGCTGATTCAGAATATTGAGGCTGCACGAATCCAATCACGTGAAGATGTTTTGAAGATTATTTTGATGAATGTTGATGTAGTAGGTTTTGGACCTTGTGTATATTTAGCATTTCATCTCCCTTTAATTTTGGCAAACATCTAGTGGATTGGGCTGTCGTGGGTGCCCCGCAGACGTAGGAGATTTGGCTCCGAACTGCGTAATCATTTGTTGTGTCCTGAGTTCAGGTGGCAAAGGCATTAGGTGCTACGAGTGTGAAGTTGCAGTTTTTTGGACATGTTCAGGCTGAATGCCCACTTACCTACGAAGAAAAAGTCATGGCAGCACTAACATGGAGTGATGATGAACCGATCCAGAGTCGAAGCTGATCCAAAAGAATAACTGGTAACTTTGTAGCGTTCACAGCCAGGATTGAAGCTGATCCAGAAGTTGAGGAGAAGATATAGTGATCGAAGGCTGTGACTACAACTCTGCAGAAGATCTTGATATTCCTCCTTTTTCTTATGAAGTAGAGTATAAAAAATTGTATCTCAAGTGGGAATGTTTGCTTAAAGCTAATGTTCTTTGTGTAGTCAGGTAGGGATATAGAAAACGCCAGCAAAGTGTACAAAAATAAAGTATCTGAAAGAGATCTTCTACTCGAAGCTGCTTTTGCACAAGAAGCTAAGCTGAAACAGGAAGTGCTCAAGCTTACGCAGGAACTGACTACACTCAAGAAACAAATCCAGATGATGGATACTACTTCAACCCTTGATGAAATTCTGGACACAGGCCGGCAATCAACTACAAAGTTTGGTCTCGGCTTCACAGGGGACAAAAACAACAGTCAAACTGTTTTTGTCAAAGCTGTTGGACCAGATCCAAAGGATGTACCAGAATCTAGTGCAGCAAGGAAAATGGATTCAGCAAGGCATCATCGCAATATGGTCCTGAAGTATAAACGTATTTCTAAACCTTATAACCCTATTTGTCATTATTGCAGGGTTCGAGGACACACCAGACCAGAGTGCTACTACTTTTACAAGGATCAAAGAGCCGAGAAATACACTCACAAGCGCATTGCACCATTTGTAAAACAAGTTTGGGTCAGGAAATCAGATTTTATATCTAAGTTTATACCACATGCAACGCAAGGGAAGAATGATTCTCAGGAACTAGTGGAAGATAAAGAGATTGGATTGGAGAATCTACATTGACAGATCATCATCGAAATAAAACCAGGTATTTTATAATTCAATAAGCTATTTTTGCCTAATAAGAGTTTGCTCTCTTTTCCAGATCAAGAACTTTGTTCAGATGTGGAATCTCTAAGTTTCGGACTCAGTGCATTATTAAAATCTGAAAGGAAAACCTCTTTGGGAGTTTTGGTACCTTCTAATTCTTTAGTTGGTATTGCCTTAATACCTGAGTCTTGGAATCTTTTTACCTGTTTTTTATGCTTTCTTTATGCCTTCTTTAAATAATGTGCATAAGTTTTTTTTTATGTGTGTATCTCCTTTATTTACTATTTTTATTCTCTGGACTATGCTTGCTTTATCTGTTTCTGAACGTGTTTTGTTTGATATGCTTGTATCTATGCCAGAGTTGATCTATGTTTTGTTCTTAATTGATATCCAATCTGTTTTTGCTATTCTTGTTATGTGTTTTGTGTCTTTGTGTTATTTGTTTGGTCCGGTCATGACCGTATGTGTCTTTGTGCGTGTGCTTTCTGTGCTATCCGTTATGAATATGTGCCAAAATTTGCTTTATCTGAATGTGTTTACTGCTTTATGTGATAATCTTCCTGTTTTGTTTGACCCTTTTGACTTTTTTTTGCAATTGTGGCTATAAGTGCTTTTTACATTAATTGCTGAATTGTCTTCTAGTTCTGGTTTTCTCTTTTCCATCTCACTTATGCAGGTTCCTGCTACAACTTCAAGGAAACTAGCGCTAAGATTTTATGGTGATATTGTGATAAACTAGTCACGATGTACATATTGAGGGGGAGCACGATTTTCTGGTTATCATACTCTGTGGTTATCTTATTCGGATTATCATATTTGAATCATCATATTATTTGAGTATTCTCTACTTTGGCAATTGGTTTCTCTCTTTGGATTTTTGGAGTTCTTGGATAATCTATAAATATATCTATTCGTATGGATATCTTGAGTTGTTTTTTGGTCATTATTTTTTGGATGAGATATGGGTATGTCTGGATTATGGTTTGCTTGGAAGAATTATTAAAGCTTTTATTGATCATAATGCTAAAGACAGATTATTTGGTGGATTGGATATGAATATTAATCATGATGATTGCTCCCGTGACACAAGTCACTCAGGCACTCTCAATAGTTGTTTGCCTTTGTCAATTATTTAACAAAAAGGGGGAGTGATATTTGAGGGGGAGCTTCACTGCTAGTGCTGTTTTGCTGGTATTCTTGGTAACTTTTGGCGTTGGATCTTGGAAACTCGGATCCCCGGCAGCCCACTAGATGTTTTTGCCCTTTGTCAGTTATTTGCCAAAACAGGGGGAGAAAAGTTGTATGCTAAACATAGGGGGAGTAATGGTTATGGTTTGTTGGTTTGTTGGCTGGTTTTTGGTTGGTTGATGACTGCTACTGATCTTCTGGAGTTGATGTTTTTGTTGGACTGCTTTCATTGGTAATAATTGGTAATAATTTCACTTGCTCTTGCTTAGTATATTTGTTTCGTACTTTATCTTGGTTGTTATCTCAGCTTGGTTTTGGTTAATATATTCGGTCTTTATCTATATGATGGCTTATTGGTTCTGCATACAAGTATGATTGGATATATCTCTCTGTTGAGTATCTGCCTTGTTATAATGAAAAATGGTTATGGGTTTTCAAGGATGATCTCTTGATATAATGAGCTTTGAAACATGTCTTGTTTTTGTCTAGGCTTTGATTGTAAACAAATATACCTGTGGCTTTTTATAATAAAATATGTTGTTATTTTTGTTTGGCCCAAGGTATATTTGTATGTAAGGTTTTGTCAAATAATTGCCAAAGGGGGAGTTTGTAAGTGCAATATTTATAATGCACATTAGTGTTGGCATAATTAATTGACAAACCTTAGTATAGTTTATTTTTATTTTTTTATAATAAGTTAGGTTGAAGATTTCAATGCTCATTATGCTCCTGACAAAGTCTGCTTTGTTTAATCAAGTTTATTGGTTGTTTTGAAATGAGTGATATTATATTTCAAGGGATTTTAAGCTAATGATTTTTAAATGAGTGGATATTATATTTTCAAGGGAGATTTTCAAGCTAATGGTTGGAAAGTTGGTTACGTGACTTTCTATATAAAGGAAGGGTTATGAAGCTTTAAAGAAACAATTTCACAAGTAAAATTTCAAGATCTTTGAGCTAAGAATTTCCTAACACTGTTCCAGCAGAATCCTTGTTATTTCTACCTCGGTTCTTTGTGCATGATCTGGTGCTGATTCAGAATATTGAGGCTGCACGAATCCAATCACGTGAAGATGTTTTGAAGATTATTTTTATGAATGTTGATGTAGTAGGTTTTGGACCTTGTGTATGTTTAGCATTTCATCTCCCTGTAATCTTGGCAAACATCTAGTGGATTGGGCTGTCGTGGGTGCCCCGCAGACGTAGGAGATTTGGCTCCGAACTGCGTAATCATTTGCTGTGTCCTGGTTTTACTTTCTTTATCTTTTATCCTTTTATGTTTTAATCAAACTAATTAAAGGTTAAGATAATCTGTTTTAAAATTAAGTAGAACTTTAAGGTTTCGTACATTCAAGATCCACGGTTATCAATTTCAATTATGTATTAAATTATAAATATATTATTTGAAGGAATAAGGGTCAAATAGGCCACTGAACTACACACTAAAATGCAATTAGGCCATAGAACTAAACAATAATGCAATTGGGTCCCTAAACTACACAAAATCATGCAATTTGATCCAAAATGACTTGTTTTACCTGCTTTGCCGGTTACCAATTTTAAAAATAATATTTTAAAATAATTTTAAATAAAATAATTAATTAAAATTAAAAAAAAACACTTCCTCGTCTCCGGCCGGAAGTGTGTGTGTTTTTTTTAATTTTTAATTTTAATTTTAATTAATTATTTTATTTAAAATTATTTTAAAATATTATTTTTAAAATTGGTAACCGGCAAAGCAGGTAAAATAAGTCATTTTGGATCAAATTGCATGATTTTGTGTAGTTCAGGGACCCAATTGCATTGTTTTTGAATTCGATGCCCAAAAAAAATGAAATGTAAGACTCTAGAATTTTTTTAAGATAGTGGATATTGATGTGGAACGTTAGAGCTCATTAGAGTTTGCTCTAAAAGAAAGGGGATAAAGTATTGTTGGTTCCAGTTAGGGGTAGAAATAGGTCGGGCTGAACTTTGCAAAATTAGACATGGGCTTACTATGAGAACTTGAGGCCTAAGCCTGTATGTAATTCTTTTTTTTAATTTAGGCCCAAGCCCGAGCCTACAATAAGTATGGCCGGGCTTGAAACCTTTTCAAAGGTTTGTTTAATATGTATATAGCTATTTTGTAGAGCATGTAATGACTCTAATGCTTAGCTTTCCGCTTAGACTTTCCTTATGAGTTTTTTATGGTGCCTAGACACCGGGTCTATGACCGTTATGATTATTATTAGGATTATGAATGTTTTATTTGATGACTTAGCCTGGTAGCTATCTCAGTATGGATAGCTACAGCGGTAGCATCTCCTTTATTTTGGGCATTATCAATTAAATGATAGTAGCCAATTGTTTAGAATCCTATCTTTATGCCTTAAGCATTAATGCATTTAGCATAGGCTCGTATTTGAATTTGGGGGTGTTACACGCACCTTAAGTATAGAAATCACGCATCTTAAGAAGAAAAACCACGCACCTTAAGAAGAAAAATCACGCACCTAAAGATTTAAACCGACGCACTTTAAGTTTCAACAATTAACGCATCATAAGCACACAAATTACGCAACTTAAGAAGGAAAACCACGCACTTTAAGAAGTAAAAAACAATACACCTAAAACTTTAGATTAGCGCACCTTAAGTTTCAACAAAAACACATATTAAGTTCTCACTGAATAATTGACGCACCTTAAGCATAAAAACCTCGCACCTAAAGAATGAAAACCACGCACCTTAACTACGCACCTTAAGTTTGACCAACACGGAAAATTACCAAATTGTCACCATATTTTTTAATCATTGTTAATTTTGGACGTTGATTTTGACAAGATCAATAGCTCTCCTCTCACCGCACAACTGCACCTGAGCACAGCATCTGCATTTGAACCGTATTATGTATGTATGTATGTATGTATGTATGTATGTATATATATATATATATATATATATATATATATATATATATATATATATATATATATATATATATTAGTTCCCGTGCGATTGGGTGTGTCCTGTGCGGTTATGCGCTTAAATCTGAGCCATTGATCTTGCCTAAATCAACGTTCAGGATTAACGATAATTAAAAAAACGGTGGCAATTTGATCATTTTGCATCTAGGTCAAATTTAAGGTGCGTGGTTTTTCCTTCTTAAGGTGTGTGGTTTTTGTACTGTGTGGCTTAATGTGCGTTAGTTGTCGAAAACTTAAGTGCATCGATCTAAAGCTTTAGGTGCGTGATTTTCCTTCTTAAGGTGCATGGTTTTTGTGCTTAAGGTGCGTCGGTTGTTGAAACTTAAGGTGCATCGACCTAAAGCTTTAGGTGAGTGATTTTCCTTCTTAAAGTGAATGATTTTTATGCTTAATGTGCGTCGGTTGTTGAAACTTAAGGTGCATCGGCCTAAAGCTTTAGGTGAGTGGTTTTCCTTCTTAAGGTGCATGGTTTTTGTGCTTAAGGTGCGTCAGTTGTTGAAACTTAAGGTGCATCGGCCTAAAGCTTTAGGTGAGTGGTTTTCCTTCTTAAGGTGCATAATTTGTATGCTTAAGGTGCGTTAGTTGTGAAACTTAAGGTGCGACATTTTAAAACTTTAGGTGCGTGGTTTGTGTTGTTAAGGTGCTTTGTTTGTGTGTTTATGGTGCACTATTTTAAAATTTTAGGTGCGTGATTCGTGTTTTTAAGGCGCTTTATTTGTGTTTAAAGTGCATGGTTTGTGTACTTAAGGTGCGCCAACCGCATGAAAAGTTATATCTGCACCTGATCCACACACACACACTCTCTCTCTCTCTCTCTCTATATATATATATATATATATATATATATATATATATACATATATATATACACGATGGGGTAATTTGTATGCATCCGTATAGTAGATTGTGTGCATTTGAGAATCAATTTCTCATTTACCTATTATAATATATTAAATTAAACATTTGAAGAGAATTCAAATTTATTTTAACCCGACCCAAATCATTGGAAAGTGGAAACACGGTCCTCTGTTTTATAACTTTATTTCGAAATCTAATAAATCAGGTTGAGTGTGACTATCACTTATTACATTTTGATTTCATATTATATATGATATAAAATAATATAGTATTGATGATGTGATAATGACGTTAAGTAGTGTATGATGCGGTAAGAATGTCTTGCAAGTTGCAAGTCATATAATGTAGCTTGCCAATCTTTGTCAGTCTATTCCTTGGCTTGAAATTGGTTCAACCACCGCGGACCAAATATTGTAGTCTCGTGGCGTGATCGCCGCTCATATCCTCCGTGGAATCGTCTCTTTCACCGCTCAAAACCTCTGCACAGCGATTACTCACTGAATGACACAAATTTAGTATGCATTTCGTTTCTAGGAAAAAAAAAACAATGGATTGGATCGAGGAGAAATCAAAAACTGCAGGACAACGCATATACAATTATCAATCGAACAATATAATAACTGTATACAATTAATACCAATAACGTCCTTTAAGAATAATAGTTTTGTCACGTTTAGCCTAAACTTTTAAATTTGATCACTCGTAGTCCGACTTTTAAATTGTTACTTACATGTTCCTCTTGTAAGGACCACTCATGGTTAACTTGAACCACAGATGATAACAATTTGAAAATCAAAGGACCACGAAGGTCAATTTCAAAATTTATGACTAAATCTAACAAAATAATTATACTCGGAGAACCCATATATGATATTAAATCTATATATATATATATATATATATATATATATATATATATATATATATATATATATATATATATATATATATATATATATATAGAATATTAATCAAATGTGGCCGTGCTCTTAGGTGTGGCCGTGCGGTCACACACCACTCAATGTTACGAAATACACCACTCAATGTTAAGAAACACACCACAATGAAAATATACAAAAACACCATAAAACACACCACACACCCAAAATAATGCACCATTACCTAATGGTGCATTTGCTAATACTGTGTGGTGTATATTTGCATACCTAGTGGTCCCTAACGATGCATATTTGTGTGGTGCATTTTCTAACACTGAGTGGTGTATATCTGTATACATAGTGGTGAGGCCGACTGTTCACACCTAGAGCACGGCCACACTTGAACATGACCATATATATATATTATATATATATATATATATAATATATATATGCAAAAATCACTATAATAAATCAATAGTCCACCAAGACATTGTGATCTAGTGACATCTTACTCTTGTGCTTTGTAAGTGGAGAAATTAATTATGAACAAATACTGACTCTTTGTGCTTTGTAGGTGGAGAAACTAATTATGAACAAATACTGCATATAACAAAGTAAGTAGTTCTCAGAAAAAAAATCAATAATCCACTTTACATGTAGCACTAAATAGTGACTAGTGAGGAAAAAAAATGAAACAAATGAAGAACTTGATAATAACTTGAAAATAATTTCCTTTCCTCCACCACCCACACAAATTAAAGAATATAAACTCCAA
>CP025649.1:7170290-7308156 GCA_003576665.1 Ipomoea trifida | reverse complement strand
CCAAATCGCCCCCCGCCCCGCCTTCTTCTCGCACCGACGAATGGACCGCGAGGAGCTCTCACGCGTCTTCGAGATGTTCGACCGCAACGGCGACGGCCACATCACGAAGGCGGAGCTGAGCGATTCATTGGAAACATGGGATATACATCCCCGACGCGGATCTGGTGGCCATGATCGAGAAGATCGACATCAACGGGCGACGGCGCGTGGACATCGACGAGTTGGGGCGCCTGTACCAGTCCATCATGGACGAGGCGGGACGAGGAGGAGGACATGCGGGAAGCCTTCAACGTCTTCGACATCAACGGCGACGGCTTCATCTCCGTCGAGGAGCTCAAATCGGTTCTCTCCTCGCTAGGGCTCAAAGCAGGGCCGCTCCCTCGAGGATTGCAGAAGATGATCGTCAAGGTCGACACGACGGCGACGGATGGTCGACTTCGATGAGTTCAAGCAGATGATGAGAAGGGGCGGCATTGCTGCATTGTCGTCGTGAAATCAATTTTCCGTATTAGATCGATTGGAAAATGTAGATATTCTTCTTTTTTTTGCCGTTAAAAAAAATCTAAATTCCAGCTCCATTGATGGAGGAGGAAGATTAATTAGAGTCCAAGATCGGAGATTCTCATGTGAATTGGGAGAATCTAATTTTATAAGATCTTGGCGATCGAATATGGGCTGGAGTTTATATTCTTTAATTTTGTGTGGGTGGTGGAGAAAGGAAATTATTTTCAAGTTATTATCAAGTTCTTCATTTGTTTCATTTTTTTTCCTCACTAGTCACTATTTAGTGCTACATGTAAAAGTGGATTATTGATTTTTTTTCTGAGAACTACTTACTTTGTTATAATGCAGTATTTGTTCATAATTAGTTTCTCCACCTACAAAGCACAAAGAGTCAGTATTTGTTCATAATTAATTTCTCCACTTACAAAGCACAAAGAGTAAGATGTCACTAGATCACAATGTCTTGGTGGACTATTGATTTATTATAGTGATTTTGCATATATATATATATATATATATATATATATATATATATATAGGTCATGTTCAAGTGTGGCCGTGCTCTTAGGTGTGACAGTGCGGCCTCACCACTAATATATATATATATATATATATATATATATATATATATATATATATATATATATAATTTTAAGACTTGGACATGAGGACCAAATGAAGCCTTATCTTTATGTTATAAATATTTCAAACTAGATAGCCTAACATATTAATATTTTAGTCTTACAATATATTCAAGCCCAAACCCTTATTTTAAAAACTTCCTACAAACCTAGACTAGAATATACGGAGTATATAACTATATTAAAACCCTATCCAAAGAAGTCTTCTTCCTCTCCCTATTTTCCTCTCGTATACACGACACACACACACACAAAAACCTTGCACCATACTTCATCTCTATCGTTTTCATTCGTTGAGCTTCATCTTCTATCATTCTAGATTTCTAGTAGAAACCTTGGGTAAGATTTTCATCTCTACACTCATCCTTTAGTCTTTAAGCTTCTTTTCCTTGTCTTACGTTGATTTCTTGGGTTTAAGATGATCAAGTTGGTGTTGATGAGCTAGGGTGAACTTCTAGGAGGATTTTGCTTTGGATTTCTAGCTATTAAGGTAATTGTATGTCCACCAAAACTCCCAGTTTCCTTGCTAAAGTTTCTGTCAACATTTTGCTATCTTCTTGAACATGTTTTTCCTTCAAATGTCTGATTTAATAGCTTATTTTGGTGTCTTATTGCTCTATAAACATGTGTATATTTGTATCTTTGGAATATTGTCGGAGGAAGGATGCCAAATTGTCGGAGAAAGGATGTTTTGACTTGAGGTTTTGAGGTGTTAATGTTGGTTTTGTTCTGAAAATACTATGTTGTCATGTTGTTTCTACTCACTGGGAGCTTTCACGGGTTTAGGCCACGTGTCTGCTAGACCCGTGACCCCATGCCTGTTCGTAGACAATCAATCACTATGTATCACATTAAATATTATTGATGTAGACACTCAAAAGGTAAGTTTTTTCCAGTAAACTTCTCGGCCGAGCTGAAAAGTAAAATCTCGTCAATGTTTTCTGCAATATTTCCTGTATTTAATATAATTTCGAAGTAATTATTAAATTTTATATTAATTTGAATTATTTAAGATAGGGTCACACTTGGGTCGGGTCAAAGCATCGTGCAAATGTCATACTTATATGCTCAAATATAACACTAATCAAGAATACAATTTTTGTTACTTATAAGAGAAAAAGTAATACATTTTTCATAATAAGTAATGTTGACAAGTGCCCCTTACTTATAAGGGCAAATATAATACTTTTGAGGACAAATGTAATACTTTTTTATCGAAATGTAAAAGTATTGTATTTTCCCTTAAAAGTATTACATTTACCCTTATAAGTGTTACATTTGCATCTTGACACGACCCGACCCGACCCGTCTCATTGTGAGACGATCTCACACAAGTTTTTGCCTTTAAGATATTGTATGGCATCTTTTATATGTTTTATCTTCTTATTTTTTATTAATACTTAATTATTAAGGCAAGTATAATTTATTTTGTATTGTGGACACATTATTTTTTTAATAATTTTTATTTAATTAAATTATACCTTAATTATAAAAATCCTACCTAATAATTTTAGTATATTACACGGGACACAATAATTACTATAAACAATGTTTAATAATTGTCAATTTGTATTTAGCAATAAAATTAATAGTTAATTTTTAAGTCAATTATAAAATCTTTTGTACTGTGTGTACATTATTTTTAATTATTTGGGTTTAATAATATTATTTCTTATTTATAAAAACAAATCCAAAGTAATATTTTTAGTACTACGGATGTGACTAAGAATTATTTTAATCGGTGCCTAAGCGAAATTTTTGCAACACCGATAATCAATAATTATTATTATTAATACTAGTATTTTCGCCCGTGCGTTGCACGGAATAGATTTGTTATAATATTTTAAGAATATTTGGATTGATATACAATTATATAAATTATATCATCGAATATTATATAGCGCAATTGATGAAATTAGTTGAATCGATTATGTTTTTTGATGTTTTTCTTGCTTGAATTAGATCAGTAAATAATTGTCCAATTATCCGTGCGAGGTACAAATAATTTTTTTTATTATACATTTAGATAATAAAAATAAAGATGAAATTATAAAAAACTATACTATTTAACATGTACATTTATTTGATTATAAGATTAGCGCAAAAGTATTACTCAATTAATTGAATAATATATGACTTGTTGGCTACAATTATCTTAAAAAGATCGATATGTAATATGACTTATGTAATTATATTATTACTAAAATAAATATGGGTAAAATGAGAAATAATCTATTTATAATTATTATAAAAATAAATTTAACAACCAATGTTTAGCTTAATTACCATAATAATTATTAGGAATTCTATTTTAATTTACAATTGTATTAGGGATAGGAATTGTATTACCATATTTTACAATATTACGCAAATCATAATATTATAGGTCTGTTTTGGGCGGAAAGTTAAAACTGAGGATATTGTTTTTATTAATAGTATATAGATTGCATTGCAGAGAAATATATATACTGAATTATTACCATTAGCAATTCTAGTCTAGAATTGTATTACGAATAGGAACGTAGGGAAGAATATATTTTATTAGTAATTCTATTTTAATTTACAATTGTATTAGGGATAGGAATTGTATTACCATATTTTACAATATTACGCAAACCATCATATTATAGGTGTGTTTTGGGCGGAAAGTTAAAACTGAGGATATTGTTTTTATTAATAGTATAGATTGCATTGCAGAGAAATATATATACTGAATTATTACCAATAGTAATTCTAGTCTAGAATTGTATTACAAATAGGAACGTAGGGAAGAATATATTTTATTAGGAATTCTATTTTAATTTACAATTGTATTTGTGATAGGAATTGTATTACCATATTTTACAATATTACGCAAACCATAATATTATAGGTCTGTTTTGGGCGAAAAGGTAAAACTGAGGATATTGTTTTTATTAATAGTATAGATTGCATTGCAGAGAAATATATATACTGAATTATTACCAATAGTATTTCCGCTCGTGCGTTGCACGGAATGGATTTGCTATAATATTTTAAAAATATTTGGATCGATATACAATTATATAAATTATAACATCAAATATTATATAGCGCAATTGATGAAATTTGTTGGACCGATTATGTTTTCTGATGTTTTCCTTACTTGAATTAAAGCAAATAATTGTCCAATTAACTGTGCGATGCACAAATAAATTTTTTATTATATATTTAGATAATAAAAATAAAGAAAAAATTATAAAAAAAAATTAATATTGAACATGTACATTTATTTGATTATAAGATTACTGCAAAAGTATTACTCATTGAATAACATATGACTTGTTTATCTACAACAATTACTTATGTAATTATATTATTACCAAAATAAATATGGGAAAAATTAGAAATCATTTAATTATAATTATTATAAAAATAAATTCAACGACCAATGTTTAGTTTAATTATCATAATAATTATTAGGCAATTATCAATAGTCAATTACGCTAATATATGTGTAATTATACTTTTATAACTTAAGTATATTCATGTTCACTGTATCGCATTTAGTTTTTTCTTCCTCCTCGATATTTGAATGAATAGGAATTGTAATGTAGAATTGTACAACGAATAGGAAAATAGGAAATAATCTAGGAGGACTGTTTTGGGCGGGCAGCTTAAAGTGAGGATTTTGTTTTTATATATAGTAGTCTTATTACGATAGAATTGTAGTATGATAGGAATTGTAATGTAGAATTGTACTTTTAATATTATTTTATTGTTTTAATGTAAAATATTTTGGACGGGAAATAGGATTTCGTTTTGGAGGATTTTGTTTATATATATATATATATATATATATATATATATATATATATATATATATATATATATATATTATAACAATGTACTAATCCTAATGTATAACAATGTTTTGATGTTATAGGATTTAGTGTTTTAATATTATTGTACTTTTAATATTATTTTATTGTTTTAATTGTTTTACTGTACAATATTTTGGGCGGGAAATAGAATTTCGTTTTTGAGGATTTTGTTTAATTAAACAAAATATTGTACAGTAAAACAATTAAAACAATAAAATAATATTAAAAGTACAATAATATTAAAACACTAAATACTATATATTAGGATATATATATAATATATAATATATATATATATATATATATATATATATATATATATAATATAATATATAGATATATAGATTATAACATTGTACTAATCCTAGTGTATAACAATGTTTTGATGTTATAGTATTTCGTGTTTAAATATTATTGTACTTTTTGTTGGTCCCGGTGAAGGCGTTATGAGTCTAGAAGGGGGGGGGGGTTGAATAGACTCAAGGGAATTTTGAAAACTTTTTGGAGTTAATCGCAGCGGAAAGAGTTATACCAAAGTTTTGTCTTTTACTTTGCACTAGGGTTTTTCTTATCGAAAAGGTTAGGTTAAGTTGATGTATGCAATGCAATGCGTAGAGTAAATAAAAAGGATAGAGAGAGAGAGAGAGTTTTTATAGTCCTTGCGGAGCACCTTCACGGATTACATTGTTACGCTCAAGTGATCCGCAAGGCCAAACCCATCCCAGATTCCAGAGACCAAAACAGACAATGAACAATACCATTTCCAGAATGCAAGATCAGACTAAAACCACTCACATTTCATCCAATTTAGAGTCCAAAAATAAGGAAATCCATAACATCATTGATCATACAACACAAGACAAAGATCAAGATGAAATCCAACAAATAAATCAACAAAATAGGCTAACCACAAGAAATTTCCAGGATTTCCAATCACCAAATCAATATACATAGATTAGGGAATAAAATAGTTTTGATGGACATGGATGGTTACCTCAAAGAGCTTTTCCTCCAACCAATCAAGCCTCAAGCTAGTCCTCTAAGCCTCACTTCCACCTTGATCATCTTTTCCCAAAGAACCCCAAAAGAACTTTATAAGAAAAAGGCATAAAGACTACTAAGAACACAAAATACAAGAAGGATTCTAGGATAGATGCACTTACCCACTTCCCACAAAGCCTAAAAGAGCAACCTTTACTTGAAATCTTGTAGGGAAGATGAAGATGAATTTTTAGAGAATTTAGGAGAGGAAATGGCGCAAGAGGTGAGGGGAAATGGAGAAGGAGAAGTGTAATCCTTTAGGGTAAATTTTAGTCTTCAAATCATATGCCAATAATACATACAACATTTTAGATTGTAAGACTTTAATTGAAATTGGGCTCAAGTGTAATATAATGGCTTACAAGGATTAATTGTATATTCAAGACTAGAGTTTGGGCTAATGAATTCATCCCTTATGAATTAAATATAAGGATTAGGATAAGAAAGCCCATAGAAGTGTCTTAGGAACAATATGTAGATATATATCATATAAGATCAATAAATTGGGCTTGTAGGAATATTTAATTACAAATTGTAAGGGTCCAAATTGAATAAAAATCCCTTACAAGAATAATCCAATTAATTGGGCTCTTACTTAGGATAATTAAATTAGGCAACAAATATATATACAAGGGTATATATATATATATATATATTCAAAATTGAAGGAAAGACTAGCCCAATTAAAGTAATAAATCGCCCAAGGAATTAATTAGCGATCGAAAGGCTTGAAATGAATTTACGGGGTGTTACAGTTCGGACGGGGAATTGACTACTCCGATCGGAGTTCGGATTGCATCGGAGTTCGGATTGCCATTTAAACACCCAATCCCCTTATTTTTTTTATTAATCCTGTCGGTTTTCCTTATTGTCGGGGGGGGGGGGTCGGTTCGGTCGGATATCCGACAGTAGTTCGGATTTGTAATATATGCAAAAAACAATTGAAATTATATTAAGATTACTGAAAAACTATATATATATTTCAATATCATACTAAATACTAAACTTGCAAATACTAATTAGAAATTACTAGATACTAAGTACCAAGGTCTTACTATTACTAATTACTGGGTACCTAAGTACTAAGTAATTAAGTACTCAGTAGTCAGTAGTAAGTAGTAAGTACTACTAACTACTAAGTACTAACTGATTCATCATTCATTCGAAGTTCTAACTTAGTAACTTCTAAGACCTAAGTACTATTACATAATTACATACCAAAATGGAATGGCATAATTACAAATTACAAGTTTCCAATCCACAGTCCACAGACAAAAATATTTAACTTGCAAGTTGCAAATACAATTATACAAAACATTTGGAAATTGGAAGAATTCACATTCACAGAATCACAGAAATGAAAGAAGCATTGAAGCCATCCAAATCCAATATCCAAAGATGAAAGGCCTACACCTACTCCTCTTCCTGTGAAATGTTACAAGTTAGTGAAAAGAATTAGTAGTTTAGTTGTAAAGGCAATGAGAGATTATATAATCAAAACTTTAATTGTAAATTGTAATTACTTATTAGTTGGCAGTTGGCTACTTGGCTCAGGAAGCATTTTTTCCATTTCAAATTTAGATTAAGGGCAAATTGCTACAATATGTATAGAGCAACATACCAACTTAATCCTTGTTTTCAGTTTATTGGTGGAAGCTTCATCATTGCCAATTTGCCATATATAAAAGGGACAACCATACATAAGGCACTAAGGCAGCAACTCACAGAAGTTACCAAGCCTTAGTTACAGACTTACAGCCTTTATACTTACAGTGATCCAGTTCAATCAAGGCATCAAGGCAGCAACTAATAACATATAGTTACCAAGGCCTCAAAAATACCAACTAAGGTTAGTTACTTAGTCAAGTAATGTAAACATAAATACATAATTGACAAGTATGAAGTATTCAGGTAATGTAAATTGTAAAGAATAAAATTACAGGAATTGTAGCCAGTGTAGAACCAAGAGTCCTTCCACTCCCACGATCAACATTAAACTCTGCAAAAATAAATAAAAAAAAAAAAGGAAAAGTACTTTGTTAAATCAGTTAATCAGATTTGTAAATATGTAAAAGAAAAAATGATGTGTAAAATTGTTAAAAAAAAAGTACTACCTTTTTCAAACCTCTCCAAGTCTTCCAGATTTTCCTCAATACATAGGGGAGTATTTGGCTGCCTAAGCCAATCCTGGGTACACACCAAAACTTCCACAATTTTTGGAGTTAATGAACTCCTAAAAGGATCCAATACTCTCCCAGATGTACTGAAAGCAGATTCAGAGGCAACTGTTGAGATAGGAATAGCTAGGACATCCCTAGCAATCTTAGAAAGGATGGGAAACCTTTCAGGATTAATCTTCCACCATCTCAGAATGTCAAAGGAGTTATCCTCCTCAACTATTGCCTCACTCAAGTAGATATCCAGTTCAGTTTTTTTTCCCCCCTGCTTCCAACCTTTGTTTTTTAATCTGGGACTTGAGGAAATGTCGTGGCTTTCCAATAGACTGGACAGAGGCAGATACAAAACTAGCACTACCAGCAGATGCAGACACAGAAGAAGCAGGAACAGATTGGCCAGCAGAATAATCATCAAATAACTCATTCAAACCAGTAAGAACTTTAGCAAAGTATGGTTTTCCTTTCTCCTCACCATACATATGATTGATTTGAACAGGCATATACTCTAATTTATCCCTGGGGTCTAGAATGCTTGCATAAAAAATCATAAGATTCATCTTGTCTATATCACCCCAATACTTTGAAAATTTTAATTTCATGTTTTCCCCCATATATCACCAGCTTCCACCATTCCATTTAATAGGCAGTACAAATCAGAAATCTCACTGAAAAATGTGTTAGCAGTCACATATAAAGATCTAGAAATCCTAACTGTCATATCATAAAAACATTTCAACAGCTGCACCAAACTGCCAACAGATTCCCAATCCATAAAATCAGGCACAGAATCACCCAAGTCAGATTTGAAAGAACTATCAGACTCTTCACAAGATTCAAAGACTTTTTGATAAGTCAAAGCAGATTGTAACATCAAATAAGTAGAGTTCCATCTGGTTGGAACATCTAGACACAAAGAAGACCTTTGCTCAATTCCTAACAAATCAGCCAAATCCCTGAACTTCTTTAGCCTAGTAGGTGAATTCCTAACATATCTGACAACCTCCCTCACATTTTTAACAAAAGCATCACAACCCTTCAAGCCATCTTGAACAACCAAGTTAAGGATATGGGCAATGCATCTCATGTGAATGTATTTAGCCTTCACAGTTGATGTTCCCCAAGACACAATTTTTTTCTTAAGAAACCCCATAGCAGTGTCATTAGATGAGGCATTATCCACAGTCACAGTAAAAACATTCCTAAGACCCCACTCAAGCAAACAAGTTTCTACGGCCTTTGCAAGATATTCCCCTTTGTGAGATGTAACAGGGACAAATGCTATGATTCTTTTATGCAACTTCCACTCAGAATCAATGAAATGGGCAGTCACTACCATGTAGTTAATTCTTTGGATGGATGTCCAAGAATCAGTGGTAATGCTAACCCTATGAGTGCTTTCCCTTAGAAAGGCTTTCAACTTCAGTCTCTCCTCTTCAAAAACCACTAGGATGTCCCTACTAATAGTCCACCTAGATGGAACTATAAACCTAGGGCATGCAACAACAATAAATCTCCTGAAACCTATTCCCTCTACAAACCTAAAAGCCAGTTCATCTATAATTATCATTTCAACCAAGGCCCTCCTAATTGACTCTTGATTAAATACCCAGGCCCCTATTTCTCCCACAACAGGTTCAGATGCATAAGAGGTACTAACTGCTTGAAAGGTTAAAAGGGACTGCCTAAGATCCTTGGAGTGAGGATTTTTCAAACAGCTTTGCATATGGGCTCTTAAGGAAGATGTACCATGTTTCTTTGACTCACACTTATATATTTTGGCACAGTAAACACACCTCCCTTCTTGAGTAACATTCTTGCTGTCTTTTATTCTCACAAAATGATCCCACACAGGTGATCTGGGCTCAACCTCTTTCCTCTTCTTCTCAGAAACTGCAGGAGGAGGTTGCTCATTCTGTTGATTATTAGCCTCAACAGTTTGGGCTTCCACCACCGTAGGTTCCTCAACTGAAGAATTGGGAGGTTGACTACCAGGCATACTGATATTATCCATCTAAAACATGGGTAGTATCAGTACACATAACACACAATAGGATTCATTTGCAAGAGTAATAGACAAAGTACTCCAGACCAGACTCAGGATAATCCATACAATTACACATAATATCCCAGAATCAGACACATTTAGTGTCATCATTTTCCAAGAACACACAATTTATTTATTGTGGTTTTTTATTGAGAATACATTTAAGTGATTTAAGGGCATACATCCATAAACTTGAGTACTTGACTAGAGTACTAGACAAAGAAATCCAGATTCAGGGGGTAATTGATAAACATATACAGATATACTGTTTTATTGTTTATCTAGACAAAGGAATATATTGATTCCCAGTCCATCATTATCAGGATTCCAATACAGTGGGCTTCCACCACTTAATCAGTACATTATAATCTGATTAAGTTATCCCAAATTCCCAATAAACATGCAACGAGTCAGTGCTCCCACCAAATAATCACAAAATCGCTAAGAGATCAATTTTAGTAAACTAGGGTTTGCAATAAACAAGCAATGAGTCAGTGCTCCCACCAGAATAAGTGAATAACACAAATAATCACAAAATCGCTAAGAGATCAATTATAGTAAACTAGGGTTTGCAATAAACAAGCAATGAGTCAGTGTTCCCACCAGAATAACACAAATAATCACAAAATCACTAAGACATCGCTAAGAAATCAAATATATTAAACTAGGGTTTGAACACCTACTTCGTTTCTCACAAATTCCCCAGAGAACAAGGGCTTCTAGAACATATATCACCACGAAAGGTTCACCACTTCACCGTCGTCCACCACCGGCCTACGGGCTTCCACCAGTTGATGTGTCGAACACTGGAACAGTCGAACAGAACCTACGGCCAACGGGCAACGGCCACCGCCACTCCGCCAGGAAGTAATCGAGTAGAGAGACTGAGAGTCTCACACAGTCACACACTCACACAATCACTCAGAAGTAAGAAATCAGTATCGGAGAATCAGAACTCAGAAGTCAGAAGAGATCAAGAGAGTGAGAGACTAGAGAGTAGAGAGAACTCAGAGAAGAAAACCCTATCGGCTTATCTGAGAGATCGCGACTGCGCAAATGAGGAGAGACCAAGCAACGCGCATATATATACTACAACTCAAACGACGTCGTATACTATTAGGTTTAGGGA
The DNA here is from genome assembly GCA_003576665.1 of Ipomoea trifida. Taxonomy (NCBI): domain Eukaryota; kingdom Viridiplantae; phylum Streptophyta; class Magnoliopsida; order Solanales; family Convolvulaceae; genus Ipomoea; species Ipomoea trifida. Next base: position 7,296,778 of record CP025649.1, on the reverse strand, counting down.
TCCCTAATTTAGATCGGGTATTCGGACGGATCGGACCAGATTTTGGCCTCCCTTACCCACCACCGATGAACCGACGTCGTTTAGGTCCTTCGGTTCGGTGTTTACTGTTCGGGTTCGGCCCGGTTTGGCTACGTCTGATCGGACCGCGGTTCGGTCGGTTTTTTCGGTAGTTCAGTTTCTGCACAGCCCTAGCAAAGTGCCATTAAATTTACAATTAAATTGAAGAATTTATATTATATTGAAGTACTTATTGTTCTATTTTGAAACATAGGTGAAATTGCCCGCATTCATGGCGTGTTATCTCCGGACATGTGGTACTATATCGGGACCAATTAGATTGAGTTAGTGCAAGCTGGGTGAGTCACCGACGACACCGTTCATGGTATATTGATTTGTCTCAACCTTCATCGTTAAGAAACAATACACATTAGATTATACTTTCAATTTCCGTCAAAATGCTATTTTTATTTACTAACTTATTCTTACACTTCTTTAGCATGCTTTGCTGTGTGCATCTCTCAACCACTCCGACGTCTTGAATGACACTTTAACAAAAATTGTTGGAACTCGAAAACTAGAGCTCTACTTCGATGAGACATTATCCACGCAACTGTGAGAGGAAATATCAACATATTTCCAAATTGACGCAACAGATAATGTTGTATTATTCAATACACAGGACAACGTCGTAGTAATGATGTTGATTGGTAATTGTAATGTTGAGAATATTTATCCATGGTCGGTAGAATATTACATTTATGACAACGTGTACGGTGAACTTAACTTGTTAAATGAATCATAAATATGAACACACCAATTTATCACTCTCTTTTATTTGCAAACATTTTACTACTTTATTTATTTCTTAAATTTTTACGTAACAAGTAAAAAATTGTAGTAATGATGTAATTATTAAACATTTAGTTTTCATTATTATTATACACTAATTACAAATTATGGTTAATTACATTAAATTTTCCTCATTATTATGTAATAATTAGTACATTCTAATTAACTAACTACTATGCATTATAAATAATTAAGGATTTAATGAGGTTAGCAACAATACTATTTATTGTCCCTTATACGTATATACTATATTTTTTTCCTTTTAACTACAATACTATACTCATACACATATAATACCATAATTTTGTACCTTTTAACTAAGTTTTTTTGGGAAAAGCTAACATGCATTCTTAGAATGCATTTTTTTATTAATCAAACATGCATTCCATGAAAGTACTTTTTCTATATTTTTTCCATTTTAAAAAGTGGCCTATTTTTATATCCCACAAAAAAAAAACCCACCCAACCGTGTTTATGACTCAATATATGTATTTGTAATCCAATGGTCCATTTTGTTTGCTAGCGTATGTAGCATAGGCATATTTAATGTAGATGTGTGGCCCATAAATACATAATCCATATTTGATTTCCGTATTTTGAGTGTGAATATGTATATAATATACTAGTTTTTTCTACGCGTTTTGCGCGAAGACTTGTGCCGAATCTTTCAACTCATTTAGTAAATTATTTTGAAATAGATATAATGCATTTTCTTTTTGTTTTTTTAGTTGTTGATGTTTCATAGATATTCGTGTCAAATATTTGTTGCGTATGTATTTTAAATTAACACAACAAATTCAATTTCATTGTGATGAATTTATTCCACTGTAATTTTTTCATTCCATCCACTGTAATTTTAAGGGTACTCAAATTTGTATTACAACTTTTTTGTCTTTGAAAATGAATAAAATTTGTTTAAATTTAGTCTTCTTCCAATTAGAGATATATCCCTTATAAATTCATATTCATATATGGATCTACATAATATTTGATTTCAATTATATGAATTCAACAACTTTCACAAATTGGTATCCAATAATCTTGTCTCAATTCAACTGCAAATGCATTATGTTGCTGCTCATTTAATACCTAGATATGAGATACAAAGGTTATTGAAATGGGATGAATTTGTAAATAATAACATAAAGTTACAAAAAAAAAAAAACTTAAAATTTGAGTGTGTGAATATGTATATAATATATATGCATTTAGTGTGTTTCTCACTTTGTCAGCATATATATATATATCTGTGTGTGTGTGTGTGTGTGTGTGTGTGTGTGTGTGTGTGTGTGTGTGTGTGTGTGTGTGTGTGTGTGTGTGACACCCCAACTTTTCACAAGCTGAGATAGCTAAAACTTTAAACATAAAAGCTGTTTATCTCAACAACTACTCATACTATAGCGGAAGCGATTTAAAAACTTATAGGGCGTCATGCCACATCTAGGTAAAACACAGCATAGATGCACATGCTATCCAAAACCAAAAACTGAATAAAACATAAATCCTCAAAACATAACTGTAACAAAACTAGTCAAGGTACATAATCCAAAACAAAGACACACATGCCCGGAAGGAATCTAAAACATCATCTAGTCTAAGCAAGCATCATAGCGATATAGCTCTAGCGCGCTCACGACTTAGACTACTCCATACCTGAAAAACATTTAGACCATTAGCAAAAGAATGCTAAGCAACCACCACTCACATTCGTGAGAACATACATATATAATAAGCTTGTAAATAGGTTTACACACCCGTATAGAATATACACACCAACGAACTGTTCTTTAGTGAAAACGGAGACTCAAGAAAAACACACTGAATAAGCCATAAACCAAGGTGTAACACCCCGTAAATTCGTTCAAGCCTTTCGAACCGTTAATTAATTCCTTGGGCAATTTAATTAATTTCTAATTGGGCTAATCCTTTCAATTTAATATATATATACTTATATATATATATATACCCATGAGCTTGATTTAATTATTCTATTCAAGAGCCCAATTGATTGAATTATTCTTGTAAGGGATTTTATTCAATTTGGACCCTTACAATTTGTAATTAAATATTCCTACAAGCCCAAATTATTGATCTTACATAATATGGCATATATGTATATTATTTCTAAGATATTCCTATGGGCTTTCTTATTCCAATTCCATTATTAATTATAAGGGATGATTTTATTAGCCCATCTTACTAGTCTTGATTATATTTAATTCCCATATCTCTTGTAATATTCCTAACTTAAGCCCACTCCACATTTAATGTCTTACACCCTAAATATTGTATGTATCCTTAGTATATATTTTGATGATCAAACGACCTAAAAGCTTTCACTCCTCTTCCTCTTTCTCCTTACACTCACACGCCATTTTCCCCTTCATTCCTTCCAAAATTGATCTCCATTTTCCTACAAGTTTTCAAGTAAAGACTACCTTTTTATGATTGCTTAGGATTGGGTAAGTTCATCTATCATAGAATCCATCTTGCATTGTGTGTTTTTAATAGTCTTTTAGCATATTCTTACAAAGTTCGTTTGGGGTTCTTTGGGAAAAGATGATCAAGGTGAAGGTGGGGCATTGTGATCTTGCTTAGGGCTTCTTGGAGTTGGAAATAGCTATTCAAGGTAACCATCCATGTCCATCAAACTATTTTCATTCACTCCTAATCTATATAATGTTCTTGGTGATTTGGAAATCCTGAAAATTCCTTGTGATTAGCCTATCTTGTTGAATCTATTTGTTGGATTTCATCTTGATCTTTTGATTAGTGTTGTATGATCATTGATGGTTTGGATTTCCATGTTTTTGGCCTCTAAATTGGATGAAATAGTGATGTATTGGGTCTGATTATACTCTCTGGAAATGTTGTTTTCGTGTCTGCTTTGTTGATTCTGGAACTGGGAGTGGGAATGACCTTGCGGAGGTCCTCGGCGGCACAATGTAACCCGCCGAGGAGTTCCGCAAGGCCAGAACGGCGAGTGGTGGACGGGTGGAGTGGTCCGCCGAGGGATCCGTCCCCTTCGTGCGGAGGTCTTCAGCGGTGGACTGTGTTCCGCCGTGGTCCGCAAGGCTCCTGGGAATTTGGTTCCAGTGAGCTGTTTCTGTTATTGTTGTCTGTTGTTTCTCCTCTGTTTCTGATTATTGTTGGATTGTTTGTGGAGTATTTTACCATGCCTTTGGAGTATTTATCCATGTCTCTTGTTGGATATTCATTATCTTATCTTGGCTTCGATTCGTTGTTGTCTTATTCTTCTATCTTTGGATTTCGGCTTTACTTGAATGAGTTTTGGGTTATGATTCGTTCAGTTTATCCTTGTTGAGTATCTGATTTGAACTATTGCACAGTTCGTTGGCGTTTATATTCTATATGGGTGTGTAAACCTATTTACAAACTTATTATATATCTATACTTCCTTGCGGGTGTGAATGGTGGTTGCTTAGCATTCTTTTGCTAATGGTTCTTTGTGTGTTTTCCAGGTATGGAGTAGTCTACGCGAGCGCGCTAGAGTTTCCTTTCATGAGGATGCGTAGACTATAGTTTACCTTGTTTAGACTTTGGTTTTGGGCCTGTGTGCCTTGAGATATTATATATACTCTTGATTAGTTCCTTGGGTTTCTTTGGATGTTTTATGGATTTTATACTTGAGGATTATGATTCCAGTTTTATGAGATGACAGTTTAGTTTATTCTTGTGTTTAGCCTGTGCATCTAGGCTGTGATTATACCTAGATGTGGCATGACGCCCTTAGGTTTTAAATTCGCTTCCGCTATGTTTGGTTTGTTGGTTGAGATTGGCAGCTTTTATGTTAAGTTTTTAGCTATCTCAGCCTGTGTGAGGTTGGGGTGTCACAGTTGGTATCAGAGCCTGTGTTGAGGTCTAAGTAGGAATCCTAGGGTTGTAATCTGAGACTCTAGGACTTGATCAGTAGAAGTTAAGATGCTTAGGAGTCCTAAGATGTGTGATTTCTAGGCCGCGCGGTGAGGACTCGTTTACTTGTTCTTGTTTGTGCCTTTGCAGGTTGTTGTTGTTTGTTTGTTGTGAGCTCGTCTCACTTGTTTCCTTGCGTGTTTGGTTTCGACCGACCGCAGCGTTCTTCCCGTCTTCTGTTAGTTCTCACCTCTTCTAGCAGTATGGTGCCACCACGGAGACGCGAGGACTTCCCGAAGTGCCTATCGTGGAGCAGCTGATGCAGAACCTTCAGCAGCTGACGCAGATCACCCAGCTGCTCGGTAACGCGATGGTTCAGAACAACCAACGCGGTCAGCCCGACCTGGTTCGGAGGGTGGCAGGGCAGCACCCGCCTTTCTACGCTGGAGAGGAGGACCCTACAGTTCTTGAAGAATGGATCCGAGCCTTCGACAAGATCCTCGAGGCTGTTGAGTGCCCACCTGGTCGTCAGGTGGAGATGGCCAGCTTCTACCTGAGGGAGGAAGCTGATCTCTGGTGGGTCCATAACGGCCCGGTGATGCGCCAGGAGCCCGATTTCGGGTGGGAGACGTTCAAGGACCGGATGAGGGCCCGTCTTCTACCCGGCCCACGGTCAAGGCCGCCATGCAGGAGGAGTTCTTACACCTTCACCAGGGGACGAGGACCGTACAGGAGTACCACCGGCGCTTTCTGGAGCTAGCTCGCTTCGCACCCACCTTAGCCCGACAGAGGAGACACGGATCGAGCGATTCGTGCGCCGGCCTGAACCTAGAGACGCGTATGGCCCTCGTGGTGTTCAAGTTCCAGACCTTGAGCGAGGCCTACAGCAGCGCAGCCGATCATTATCGAGTGCTGTCGATCCGCGAGGGACTCAGGACCGCTCCAAGCGGCCGCGAGGGTGGAGCTCAAGACTCCAAGAGGCACCGACCCGGGGGACCCGGCGCGAGGAGAGGCTTTCAGCAGGGAGGTTCCAGCCATGGTGGTGGGTCTCGCCCTAGTCCCGGGCAAGGGTCAGCTGGCGAGGGAGTTCGTACCCGGCACTATCATTGCAGGCGTTGCGGGGAGAGACCATCCAGGGCGCGATTGTGAAGGGCCAGTTGTGTGGAGTGCTTCAGTGTGGTCTGCGAGGTCATAGGGCTTACGAGTGCGCAGCTAAGAAGGGAAGTTCATCCTCATCCAGACCGAGTACGGCTCAGGGAGCCCCAGCAGGTGGCTCGACCCACCCGAGAGGCTGCAGGTAGCGGGGGTAGCCGGCCAGGTGGAGGCCGAGAGCAGCAGGCGAGCCGCAGCAGAAGAAGATCTTTGTGATGGGCCGTACCCAAGCTGAGGCGAGTGGGCTGGAGGAAGGTAACCCGAGTTTAATCTTTTGTTTGCATGGTTTAAGTGCTTCTTGAGTTTTCGTTAAGGTTTTAGTTAGTAGAACCCTTAAGTGAACCTTAGGCGACCTCTCGTAGTTAGGAAGCTTCTAGGTGCGTTTCGTTAAGAAGTTTGAAGACCCGAGTCGCGTTACAAGTGGTTGAAGTTCGTGAAGCAAAAGCAAAGGAGCAAAAGCAAGGAAAAGGAGAAAAGGACCTAAGGAGCCACGGGGGACTCGAACCCGCACCATATGGCTCACAAGAGGAATACGCCACTCGGCTAAGTTGTTTCGTAGTGCTTTAACCGCAGAGTCTTTCTTGTTTCTGAGAGTGGGGTAGCGGCACGGTGGAGAAGGGCGGAACAAGGTCTTCCGTGGTAGTGAACCGTGTGGGCGTGCGGAGGAGGGCAACGGAGTGGCGCTCCGTGAGGTGGCTCCGCCAGGAGCAACGTAGCAGCGTAACGGCGTAAGGCCTTCCGCGAGGAACATCCGCAAAGGCGAGGGGCACATGCGTCTTTTCCGTTCGAAGCGCGTTATAACCCTCCGTCTTTCCTCTCCGCTTCTTTTTTTTTCCAGCAGCCGAACAGCAGAGCAGAACGGAGCGAGCCACCAGTCCGCAAGCTTCCATCCAGCGCAAGTCACGCGAAGGTCGCCCAAGGTCCGCACTTCGGGCATTGAAGTCTTCATCCGCAACAGCCCAAGTTCGAACCTCAACATTGACAACAATGTCTAGAAGAAATCAAGCCGAGTGGGAGAAGGCTCAAGCAACATCCGATACCACATAATCGATGGTAAAGCTTCTGACCCGCATTCGGAGATCGGAATATGCTTAATTTCCAAGGTTTATTGAATACGTTCTTGAGAATTGAGGATGTTGTGTACCCCAATTGGTCAACCAATTCTATCAGAATATGAAGCTTAAGACCTCTAATCAGATGCCCGTGCTCACCTCAATTGTGAAGGGCATAAGGATTTCTTTGGACCCGCCTAAGTTGGGTAGGCTGCTTAATTTGCCCTTAGGAGGTGTTAGTGAGTATGAACGTAATGCGTGGGTTGAGACGCAGGAAGTGGGTTTTCGTGACTACCTGAGATACATGTTAGGGCCGAATGAGAACGTGGCGTTGGATACCGCCCGATAAACACAATCTGACGGGTGAACAGAGGATTCTGACGTTGTTGGTTGGGGAGATTTGTTGCCTAATCGGAACAACAGCCGGCAGGTCAAGCTATCGAGTGTGCCTTTGCATACTTTCTGAAGCACCGTGTGAAGTTTGACTTACCTACCCTGATGATCTTGCACATGGATTTCTGCAAGACGAGCAAGAGGCGCAATCGGCCATATGGGATGATTTTGAGTTGGATATTTCAGCAGAAGAGAGTCAGTGTGACCGGGGAGTTGGCCAAGCAGCCGTTCACAGCGCGTTCAATGCCCGAGTTTGCAGTTTTCTGGCTGTTCCAGGTTGAAGGGAATGAGTACATCACCGCTCACGAGCTGAGTAGGATGCCAGCCGAGGAGAGCAGGGAGCTGATCGAGCGCTATCATTCCGCACAAGAGGTTGCGAGGGTTAGTTGCGCCCCAGCAAGCTCGAGCAGGCAGGTGGGGAGAGGGAGATGAGACTGAGAGAGGCCGGAGAGAAGAACCGATGGGGAGGCTACCGGAGCAGACAGGAAGGAGCAGCATGATCCTTGGCTCCTACGCCACCAGTTGGCCCGGTGCATGCAGGAGATGCAGCGACGTGGTATGAGGCGAGGTTTGATTCGTGGATCTGAGGAGCGATCGGTTTTCAGCGTTGGGTTACATCGAGAAAAGCTCGGGATTGAAGTACCACCGGAGTATCTACCGTCATACCAGCAGCAGTACCCCTACCTTACCCGTACCCCTATCCTTATCCACCGCACGGTCCAGGCAGTTCTTCTCAAGGAGGCCACCCAGGTTAGTTGTTAGTTCTCGCTAGTAGTAGCTCTATAATAGTAACCTGTAGTGTAGTTGAGTAGTTTAGCTTATGTCTGTTTTGCATGCTAGTTTTGGGTTGGGTAAGTTAGGAGTTTAGTTGCATGTTAGTGTGTTTTTGGAAGTTAGGAATAGTTGAGCAATCATTCCTTTTTCTTAACCTTTCGTTAAATCTTCGTTCCTTTGAACTCGTTTCATTCTGTTTCTGCTCCATTTCGTTCTAGTTCCCGCTAGCTTCGAGCTTCGGGGACGAAGCTCCTTTTAAGGGGGGTAGAGTGTAACACCCCGTAAATTCGTTCAAGCCTTTCGAACCGTTAATTAATTCCTTGGGCAATTTAATTAATTTCTAATTGGGCTAATCCTTTCAATTTAATATATATATATTATATATATATATATACCATGAGCTTGATTTAATTATTCTATCAAGAGCCCAATTAATTGAATTATTCTTGTAAGGGATTTTATTCAATTTGGACCCTTACAATTTGTAATTAAATATTCCTACAAGCCCAATTATTGATCTTACATTATATGGCATATATATATTATTCTAAGAATTCCTATGGGCTTTCTTATTCCAATTCCATTATTAATTATAAGGGATGATTTTATTAGCCCATCTTACTAGTCTTGATTATATTTAATTCCCATATCTTTTAATATTCCTAACTTAAGCCCACTCCAATTTAATGTCTTACACCCTAAATATTGTATGTATCCTTAGTATATATTTTTGATGATCAAATGACCTAAAAGCTTTCACTCCTCTTCCTCTTTCTCCTTACACTCACACGCCATTTTCCCCTTCATTCTTCCAAAATTGATCTCCATTTTCCTACAAGTTTTCAAGTAAAGACTACCTTTTATGATTGCTTAGGAGTGGGTAAGTTCATCTATCATAGAATCCATCTTGCATTGTGTGTTTTTTATAGTCTTTTAGCATATTCTTACAAAGTTCTTTGGGGTTCTTTGGGAAAGATGATCAAGGTGAAGGTGGGGCATTGTGATCTTGCTTAGGGCTTCTTGGAGTTGGAAAAGCTATTCAAGGTAACCATCCATGTCCATCAAACTATTTTCATTCACTCCTAATCTATAATGTTCTTGGTGGATTGGAAATCCTGAAAATTCCTTGTATTAGCCTATTTGTTGAATCTATTTGTTGGATTTCATCTTGATCTTTTGATTAGTGTTGTATGATCATTGATGGTTTGGATTTCCATGTTTTTGGCCTCTAAATTGGATGAAATGTTGATGTTTGGTCTGATTATACTCTCTGGAAATGTTTTTCGTGTCTGCTTATTCTGGAACTGGATGTGGGATGACCTTGCGGAGGACCTCGGCGGCACAATGTAACCCGCCGAGGAGTTCCGCAAGGCCAGACGGCGGTGGACGGTGAGAGGTGTGCCGAGGGTCCGTTCCCCTTCGTGCGGAGGACGGTGGACTGTGTTCCAGTGTGGTCCGCAAGGTCCTGGAAATTTGTTCCAGTGAGCTGTTTTGTTATTGTTGTCTGTTGTTTCTCCTTTGTTTCTGATTATTGTTGGATTGTTTGTGTGGTATTTTACCATGCTTTGGAGTATTTATCCATGTCTCTTGTTGGATATTCATTACCTTATCTTGGAGATTTATTCATGTCTTTAGTTTCCCCTTTTGTACCCTTGGTCTATTGATTCTTGATATTCTTCTACCTGGGAGTTTGTTTGTGTTCATAGATGAGATGAACACTATTGTTGTGTTTGATGTGTTGGATATGTGTGTGTGTGTGGCTTTTATCTTAGGATTGTGGAGCACTGTTGTGCTATATTATTGTATCTGGTTCATTACCCCTGTGATTGGTTCATTACCCCTGTGATTGGGTCGATTCACCCTGTGATTGGACTTAGGTCCCGTGATTGGGCATTGCCCCCTGTGATTGGGTTCGTGTGATTGGGTTCGCTACCCTGTGATTGGGTCGATTCCCTGTGAGTGGACTTCTCCCTGTGATTGGGTTCATTACCCCTGTGATTGGTTCATTACCCTGTGAGTGAGTTTTATCCTTTGTGTACTTGGTTTGTTTGGATTGGGTTCGGTATGATGCTTAGTGGTTGGTGTTGGGTTTCCTTTCGTTCTTGAGATATGAGTCTTGTTCATTCTATTTGATTATTCCTTCATGCTTGTGTTCAGTTAGTACCTTGGCTTCGATTCGTTGTTGTCTTATTCTTCTATCTTTGGATTTCGGCTTTACTTGAATGAGTTTTGGGTTATGATTCGTTCAGTTTATCCTTGTTGAGTATCTGATTTGAACTATTGCACAGTTCGTTGGTGTTTATATTCTATATGGGTGTGTAAACCTATTTACAAACTTATTATATATCTATACTTCCTTGCGGGTGTGAATGGTGGTTGCTTAGCATTCTTTTGCTAATGGTTCTTTGTGTGTTTTCCAGGTATGGAGTAGTCTACGCGAGCGCGCTAGAGTTTCCTTTCACGAGGATGCGTAGACTTAGTTTACCTTGTTTAGACTTTGGTTTTGGGCCTGTGTGCCTTGAGATATTACTATATACTCTTGATTAGTTCCTTGGGTTTCTTTGGATGTTTTATGGATTTTATACTTGAGGATTATGATTCCAGTTTTATGAGATGACAGTTTAGTTTATTCTTGTGTTTAGCCTGTGCATCTAGGCTGTGATTATACCTAGATGTGGCATGACGCCCTTAGGTTTTAAATTCGCTTCCGCTATGTTTGGTTTGTTGGTTGAGATTGGCAGCTTTTATGTTAAGTTTTAGCTATCTCAGCCTGTGTGAGGTTGGGGTGTCACAGTTGGTATCAGAGCCTGTGTTGAGGTCTAAGTAGGAATCCTAGGGTTGTAATCTGAGACTCTAGGACTTGATCAGTAGAAGTTAAGATGCTTAGGAGTCCTAAGATGTGTGATTTCTAGGCCGCGCGGTGAGGACTCGTTTACTTGTTCTTGTTTGTGCCTTTGCAGGTTGTTGTTGTTTGTTTGTTGTGAGCTCGCTCTCACTTGTTTCCTTGCGTGTTTGGTTTCGACCGACCGCAGCGTTCTTCCCGTCTTCTGTTAGTTCTCACCCTCTTCTAGCAAGTATGGTGCCACCACGGAGACGCGAGGACTTCCCGGAAGTGCCTATCGTGGAGCAGCTGATGCAGAACCTTCAGCAGCTGACGCAGATCACCCAGCTGCTCGGTAACGCGATGGTTCAGAACAACCAACGCGGTCAGCCCGACCTGGTTCGGAGGGTGGCAGGGCAGCACCCGCCTTTCTACGCTGGAGAGGAGGACCCTACAGTTCTTGAAGAGTGGATCCGAGCCTTCGACAAGATCCTCGAGGCTGTTGAGTGCCCACCTGGTCGTCAGGTGGAGATGGCCAGCTTCTACCTGAGGGAGGAAGCTGATCTCTGGTGGGTCCATAACGGCCCGGTGATGCGCCAGGAGCCCGATTTCGGGTGGGAGACGTTCAAGGACCGGATGAGGGCCCGTTTCTACCCGGCCCACGTTAAGGCCGCCATGCAGGAGGAGTTCTTACACCTTCACCAGGGGACGAGGACCGTACAGGAGTACCACCGGCGCTTTCTGGAGCTAGCTCGCTTCGCACCCACCTTAGCCCCGACAGAGGAGACACGGATCGAGCGATTCGTGGCCGGCCTGAACCTAGAGACGCGTATGGCCCTCGTGGTGTTCAAGTTCCAGACCTTGAGCGAGGCCTACAGCAGCGCAGCCGATCATTATCGAGTGCTGTCGATCCGACGAGGGACTCAGGACCGCTCCAAGCGGCCAGCCGAGGGTGGAGCTCAAGACTCCAAGAGGCACCGACCCGGGGGACCCGGCGCGAGGAGAGGCTTTCAGCAGGGAGGTTCCAGTCATGGTGGTGGGTCTCGCCCTAGTCCCGGGCAAGGGTCAGCTGGCGAGGGAGTTCGTACCCGGCACTATCATTGCAGGCGTTGCGGGAGAGACCATCCAGGGCGCGATTGTGAATGCCAGTTGGTGGAGTGCTTCAGTTGTGGTCTGCGAGGTCATAGGGCTTACGAGTGCGCAGCTAAGAAGGGAAGTTCATCCTCATCCAGACCGAGTACGGCTCAGGGAGCCCCAGCAGTGGCTCGACCACCCCGAGAGGCTGCAGGTAGCGGGGGTAGCCGGCCAGGTGGAGGCCGAGAGCAGCAGGCGAGGCCGCAGCAGAAGAAGATCTTTGTGATGGGCCGTACCCAAGCTGAGGCGAGTGGGCTGGAGGAAGGTAACCCGAGTTTAATCTTTTGTTTGCATGGTTTAAGTGCTTCTTGAGTTTTCGTTAAGCGTTTTAGTTAGTAGAACCCTTAAGTGAACCTTAGGCGACCTCTCGCTAGTTAGGAAGTTCTAGGATGCGTTTCGTTAAGAAGTTCGAAGACCCGATCGCGTTACAAGTGTTGGGAAGTTCGTGAAGTCAAAACAAAGGAACAAAAGCAAGGAAAAAGGAAAAAGGACCTAAGGATCTAGCCAATGTGCCTTGAGATATTACTATATACTCTTGATTAGTTCCTTGGGTTTCTTTGGATGTTTTATGGATTTTATACTTGAGGATTATGATTCCAGTTTTATGAGATGACAGTTTAGTTTATTCTTGTGTTTAGCCTGTGCATCTAGGCTGTGATTATACCTAGATGTGGCATGACGTTCTTAGGTTTTAAATTCGCTTCCGCTATGTTTGATTTGTTGGTTGAGATTGGCAGCTTTTATGTTAAGTTTTTAGCTATCTCAGCCTGTGTGAGGTTGGGGTGTCACACAAGGACTCTCCAAGTAAAACCAATATACAATATGAATGTACAAGACAACAAGTCTATAACGGAATACCAACTGAATCACAACCTCAACAGATTACTCACAAAGAAACCACCAAACCGCCATAGAATAACGGGTAACAAACGGGATACAACTCAACTACAGAACCATAAGGAACCAAACAACATCATACCAAAGATAAGCACCAAACCTTACCCTCCAACCAAAATACTATCCCTCATACCAACCACCAAACCCAAGTTAGTACACAAAGGCAAAAAACCCAACCATAGAGGCAAATGATGCCCAAACACAGAGGCAAATGATGCCCAATCACAGAGGCAAATGATGCCTAATCACAGAGGCGAATGATACCCAAACACAGAGGCAAATGATGCCCAAACACAGAGGCAAATGATGCCCACAGTTAGCTCACCCTCAACAATCCAAGAGATACCCAGAGATTCACAACCCCACATCCAACCTCAGACTCAACCCCAAGAATTATCCACTCACAGTATTCATCTCAGGTTATGAACACAACATACACTCAGAGAATATAACCAAGGATTCAACCAACTAATAGACCAAGAGAATGAATCAAAAGACTTGAATAACAACTCCAGAACCAAGGTGAAATACCCAACAAAACATCCAACAAGTTCCAGAATCAGAGAGGAAACAACAAGACAACAGATCACAAACTAGCCACTAGAACCAGAATCCAAAATAACCTGGCGGAACTCAGTGGCGGAACACCTAGCCCCGCCACACTCCTCCGCAAGAAGGAGGCGGACAACCTTGGCGGAAGACCTCCCTCCTCCATAGTATATATGTGGCCTATGTGCATAATTTATATATATGATATACACATGCATACTTTATGATTTTTGTGCATATGTATATGTATATATATAAAATATGCATGTGCTATAGGTATGTATATATAATATATATATGTGGATATAAGATATATTGTATACACATTGTTTGAGTTGTCTTGGGTACTGTTTACATGCGACATGAAAATTTCCATTTCAGTGGTAACTTTTCTTTGAGCCTTAGCCTTAGAACTTTTTCCAAGCTTTATGATTTCTGTACAAACTTTTTGACTTGAGTTATCCTTAATCCTCAATGAAGCTTCATACATCAAAGAACCATTTTGAACAATGGTGATGTTTTTAGAAACAACGAGATCTGACAAGAAGAGGGAACCCATAGTATCGAGGAATGAAATCGGAAAAGACACCATATCATGCCAAAAACCCTTCCAGCTATGAAACAACTACATCAAGTAGAGAATTGAAACTCAATCATCAAAGACATGAGTTCTGCAATTTGGCCTACGCTATGTGGAATGTTCTGACATACTCTCAACTTTAAGGAGATGGATACTTGATGATAGAACCTCGTGAAACTAGCACCTCACTTTGAGAGTGAGCTCAATTTCATCGAGGGATGCCGAGAATGTGTTGCAAGATATGCGGCAGTTTCTACTCGTGACAATGAGTCTTTAAGGATATGTGCCAGTTTCGCCTCATGCCAAGGAATCTTGAAAGACATGCGACAGTAATCAAATTTATCAAGTGGAAATAATAAATTTTGTGCAAAATCTTTATTCATCTTCACATGAGATATGAAAGAATAATACAATCACACACACTTGTAAATTGGTTATGCCTAGTAGTCAAGAACAAGTTGACTCAATTAGACAACATGCTCTGATACCATTGTTGGTCCCAAAAGAGATAAGGTAAAGTCTAGAGAGAATTTGGGGGGGGGGGGGTGTGAATAGACTTTACTCCAAATCGAATTGCTAAGGCAAAATTAAAACCAAAACACTTAACATTTTGTTAGTGTTTTGTGCACAACGGAATATAAATAATGTGTAGTGTGTGTTTCACGCGAATATCAAGCATGCAAAAATAAATAATGCAAGTAAATAAAGACACAATAATTTATAGTGGTTCGGGGGTGTATGTAATCATCCTACTCCACTCTCTCCTATTTCCAGGAGGAATTCACTATATCCACCACTCCTTGGTTATAAGATGCAATGAATTTCTATGATCTAGTGCTTTGATCATCAAGCCCACACTAATCACGCCCTTCCGTAACCTAGTGCTTTGATCACTAAGCGCACACTAGTTACGCCCCAACCAGTGCTTTGATCACCAAGTCCACACTAGTTGCACTAGGATTTTACACTCCTTTGTGACAATCCTATATCTACACTCCTGTAGAGAAATCACTTGTTTTTCAAAACAAGATTTTTGCTTATTTCCAACTTTGAGACTCTTCAATGTAGATCAAGTCTCTCTCATATGAAGATTAACAGTCTTGAATTTTTACATGAGTATTTCGTATGCAGTACTTTGTTTGCTTATTCGACCATATCTTCTATCTTCAAATCTTCATCTATTTATAGGCATTTTGAGAGTTTGTCCGTTGAAAAAAGATGCTCCCAAATTTGATTTTTTTCAGCTAGATTAATAGTCTTTTCATTCTAGAATAGACTTTTATATTTTTAATGTTATGTGAGACACTAAAAATATTCTGGCCGTTGTATTGAGCTCTAATCCTTGCATAATTGATCTTCTATTTAGTATGTTGTAGTCCACGCCATCTTGGTGATTTAATCTTCAAATATTGCTTCAATCTTGACCATTTCTATTTTGGACTAGTCACTTTCGAAATATAACTTGAACTCATATTCCTTCCCTTAGGAATATATATTTCCGGCCACCACAATTTAATCTGGGATTTGAATTTCATGAATTTGCTTCTATAGTTGAATGAGACCCATAATTAAATGGAATTTCATGAATTTGCTTATGTAGTTGAATGGGACCCCATCATTAAATTTCATCTTCTTTGAAATTGTATTGGAATTTCATGAATTTGCTTCTGTAGTTGAATGGGACCCCATCATTAAATTTCATCTTCTTTGAAATTATGAATTTGCTTCTGTAGTTGAATGGGACCCCATCATTAAATTTCATCTTCTTTGAAATTGTATTGGAATTTCATGAATTTCCTTCTGTAGTTGAATGGGACCCCATCATTAAATTTCATCTTCTTTGAAATTGTATCTCCAATTTAATCTCCTTCTGAAAGTGTCTCCTTCTTGCAATTTACAAGAGTCATTTCCATTTTTGGTCCTACTGTTATTGGGGCATTGTCAATTTTAGTCCACTTCATTAATTTTTGCCACATTGTAGCCACTTTTATTTAGTCTTTGCCACTTTTAGTCCACCGTTAAAAATTTTCGTCAAATGACCGTCCAAAACAAGAGTATTTTGGTCTTTTCATGCTTTGATCATCTCCTTTACCCTTTGCAGTGGTTTTCCTTACACATTTTCATCCAATGAAAATGTCCGGCTAAAGCCATGGCTTTGTAATGTGGCTCACATGGCTTTCGCCGGACCTCTTCATTGGATGAAAATGTGTAAGGAAAACCATTGCAAAGGGTCAAGGAGATGACCAAAGCATGAAGAGACCAAAAATACCCATGTTTTGGACGGCAATTTGACGAAAATTTTAACGGTGGACTAAAAGTGGCAATGACTAAATAAGACTTGTCGCAATGTGGCAAAAATTAATGAAGTGGACTAAAATTGGCAATGCCCCAATAACAATAGGACCAAAAATGAAAATGACTCAATTTACAATTTATCTCCTTCTCTGAAAGTGAATTTTAGCCCTTGCAATTTATCCCTTAGTAATGCTATGAAACAACCCTTGGAATCAAAATTCATCCCATGCCCTTCGAGATCTCAGCCCTATGAAATTCACTCCTTCCAAAATGTTGATAATGAAATTTGATCCTTAGTCTTACCATAGTGAGATTAAGTTATTAACCATTCCATCTATACAAAATTATTGGTTAATTAATTATTCTTCTTGATGTCAACCTTTTTTCTTAATCTTCAAGTAGACTTCAATACAATGCCATCATCTTCCCCAATTTATTGTTGTTTCTTCTCCTTCTTCATGCATGGTGTTTTTCAAACTTGTATCTTCGTGACTTTGATATCTCCAAAATATTTTCTTGGATGATATTCAAAATTATTCCCTTTATGATGATTACTTAATTTTCCTTTGATCTTAGACACACCTAAACACTAGCAAAATAAAACTCTTAGGGGTCTAATATTTTTCAATACATTTTGGCATATCAAAATTTATTACATTTTATTCCTAATAGTTGGCACTCAAGTTACGCTCTTGAGAAACATTGACCACTCAATTGGTTCATGTAATGGCATAATGATAATGATTATTATACTTGGAAACCATGTTTTGAAAGCAAAAGTATTTTCTAGAAGCAGTGCATGTGAGAAAGTATTGATACCAAGAATGTAATTAACTCCATCAGACCTGAGATTGCCTTTTAAATTTCAAAGAAGACAATTCATTTTAATTGTCTCATATGCAATGACGATTAATAAGAGTTAGAGTCATTCACTTTCTCATGTAGGCCTATTCTTGAAAAAATATGTCTTTAGTCATAGACAATTGTATGTTGTAGTTTCAAGGGTCACTACTCCAAATGGATTGAAAATATTGGGTTGTGATAGTGAAAACAACAAAACAACTCCAATAGCAAATATTTTATACAATGAAGTTTTTTAAAATTTGACCTTATTATAATATCATATTTTAATATTATAATTGTTATTAAATTTATTATCTTCTTTACTTTGTAGAGCAAATTTACTAGAGTAGTGATGAAATTCATCATTTTCTAATTCCAAGTATTTTAATTACAGACTACTACCTAATTTTTTTTACCTTTCAAACATATTTATTTTAAAATAAAAATTAACTAAATTGATTAATTTAAAACAACATTAAAATACAGTTTAATTCCAATTTTCTTTTCACATCTTAATGCTTTTTAAAATTTTTTTTTTCATATTTATTTTAAAAATAATATAATTACATAAATCATATTACTAATTGAATTTTCTAAAATAATTGTAAATAAACGAATCATATATTATTTATACTTTTGCACTAATCTTATAATCAAATAAATGTATACTTTCAAATATTATAATTATTTATAACTTAATCTTAATTTTAATTTTAATTTATCAACATCGAACGATTAATTTATTAGTTAAAAAAAAAAAAGAAAAGAAAAGACATTAATATGGCTAAATCCCTAAATGACTAAAATCTAAATCCTAATCAAACAGTCACTCTTCGTCTCTTCTCCCGCGACAGCCCGCAGCTGACAACGACTTAGTGAGCACTCTGAGCAGGTCAGCAATCAGGCGGAGCAGTGACATGAGTGACCCAGTAGGCAGCGACGCATCCCACTCGCAACGAGGCAGCCCTCCAGTGTCCGGCAACAAGTCCCAGCGACACAACCCTCCACTCTAACAGTGAACCACCAACCACCACCAGGTAATTTATTTATTTTTCTCTAATTTAATTAACTACATGTGATATTTCTTCCAGTGTATATATATTAGTATATATGATGATTATTAGATTATATGAATGACATAATTTCTTATAGTGTATATATGATTATATGATATGAATGGTTGAATCATTGAATGATATATTTTTTTTCCGTGTATATATGAATGAGGGATAATAATTACTCCGTATTAATTAGTATGTAATAATTAACATAGTTATTAGTTTCCAAAAAATTAAAAAAGGCGGCCTCCGCCTAGTACTGTCAAAGCGTGCCCGCCTGCCCCATTAGACCCGCCCCACCGTGGGTTTAATTTCTGACAGGCTTTTGCAGACCGACCCGTTAGGCCCGCAGAATAGGGTTCATGCAACCCTAGCCCGCCCCACGCAGATTGGCGGGCCCTTCGGGCTTTTGTTGTTCTTGTTTTTATTTATTTATTTTTTATTTTAACATTGAGTATATATGTATATATATTCATGTGTGCACTAATGTGTACACAATGTATATAAATATATATATCTTCTTTTTTTTAATTAATGGTGATTGACCCGCGGGCCAACCCGCAACCCGTGCGGGCTGCGAGGCTTAGCGGGCTAAGCCCGTTAGGCCCACTTCTTCACGGGCCATCTTTTTTGTGGCCCTAAGCCACCCCACCGCGGGGTAAGTGCGGGTCAGCTCGTGAACTTCAGCCCATTTTGACAATAGTACTGTCAAAGCGGGCTACCCCGCCCCATTAAGTGCACTCCACCGCGGACTTAATTTCTGACGGACTTTGTAGACCGGTCCGTTAGACACGCGAGCTAGGGTTCATGCAATCCTAGCCCGCCCCACGCGGGTTGGCGGGGCCCGCGAGCTTTTGTTGTTCTTGTTTTTTTTTTTTTTTTTTTTTTCATGCAATCCTAGCCCCGCCCCACGCGGGTGGCGGGCCGCGAGCTTTTGTTGTTCTTGTGTTTTTTTTTTTTTTTTTTTAACATTGAATATATGTATATATATTCATATGTACACGTACTGTGTAACATGAATATATATAGCATATATTCATGTGTACACAATGTATATAAATATATATATCCTTTTCTTTTTATTAATAGTGATTGCCGATTGGTCCGCAGGCCAACCCGCAACCCGCACTGGTTAGCTCGTGCGGGCCTCAGCGGGCCAAACCCGTTAGGCCCGCTTCTTCGCGGGCTATCTTTTTTGTCATCCTAACCCGCTCTATCGCGGGGTGAGTGTGGGCCAACCCGCGTGCTTCAACCCATTTTAATAGTACTACCCGCATTGACAACAATCGTTATACCCTGCACCACGGTGCACATAGCAATGTGCACCACGTACGTAAAACGACGTCGTTTCGGTGTTAGTAGACGCGGACGCGAATGATTCAGAGAATTCATTATCTATAATACACATAACCGTTATCTATAATACACAGAACGTTTGCCTAGAATACACATAATGTTTGCCCAGAATACACAGAATATTGACACAAAATATACAAAAGTTAGTGGACGCGAATGACTCCAGGAAATTCGTTATCTATAATACACATAATCATTATATAGAATACACAGAACGTTTGCCTAGAATACACAGAATGTTTGCCCATAATACACAGAATATTGACGCAAAATACACAGAACTCATCCTCCTAACATTCGAATGCACAAACACATCACAACTTGTGTTAATAACATGAGAATATTTACACAAAATACACAGAACTCATCCTCCTAAACATTCGAATGCACAAACACATCACAACATGTGTTACTAACATGAAATCACAACATGTGTTACTAACATGAATACACATAACGGTTGCCTATAATACACAGAACGGTTGCCTAGAATACACAGAATGATTGCCTGGAATACACAGAATATTAACATAAATACAGAGACCGGCCGAAACGGGAAACGTGATTTCCAAAAAAAACGAACGATTAGTTTACAATGCTCAAAACGACGTCGTTTAAGTACGAGGTGCACATTGCTTTGTGCACCGTGGTGCACAGTATAATTTGCCCATTGACAACTCTGACAGAAGATGTACATTTTATTTTCATCATGTTTTTCTATTTTTTAAATTTGTTTTGAAATTTTGGCGGGCGGGGGCTATGGTGGGACGGGGCCAGCTGGTATTTTCTAGGCCCGGCCAGGACCGGCCCGGTCTGGCCTGCACAGTCAGCCTACATTGACCGTACTACTCGTCTACTCATTCCTTCATCTCACTTGCAGTCCCGCTCTTTCACTCCTCCGCAGCCCAGCCATGGCCGGGATTGTGAAGCCGCCGGGCGCTTTTTCCGTCACACCTCACAGGGTCTCCATTTGCATTCTGATTCAAATATACGCTCCGCCGGCCCAACCCTCCGTTCCCTTCCCTTTCTCCTCCGTCGCTCAACACAACGGCCTTGCCATGTACTTAATCTCTCTCACTAAGGTATTTCAAATCAGTCCTTCTTTTAGTGCTTCCGTGTTCCATGGAATTTGAGCCTTTATTCATTTAATTGTTTATCTTGTAGTCATGTGAGGATATTTTTGAGCCGAAGCTAGATGAGCTGATTGCGCAGTTGAGGGAAGTCGTCGGACCATTGAATGATTGGTTGAGTGAGAACTTGACACGGAGGCTATCGTCTTTAGCATCCCCTGACGATTTGTTTAACTTCTTTAATGAATTGCGAGGTGAGCAATGCTTTGTTATTGGCTTAGGGTTTTGTGTGCTATGTTATATGTTGCTCTGCATTACTGAGGTTTATGAGGCTGTTCTGGTTAGGCGTACTTGGAGGTTCCTATTCGAATGATATAGATGATGATCAAATCAGTTTGGATCCTAGTAGCAACCTTGGAATGTTTGTTCGCAGATGCCTACTTGCATTCAATCTTTTGTCATTTGAGGTACTAACGGGCCAAAACATATCCAAGCTTTTTACTTGATGCCTATTGCCTGTTTCTTTTCCACATTTTAGTGTATATCTATTTTGTATATTCTGAGTTGTAAAGTTCACTCTTTTGAGAATCTGAAACTTGGTGCTTTCTTTTTGTTGTTGGACATGCAGGCTGTCTGTCATCTATTAACACATATAGTGACTTATTGCAAGGAGTCACTATCAAGTTGTTCTCATTACGAGTTGAATTTTGATGATCCAAGTTGTGATCCAGAAGCACCAATGGAGTATGAGAACATGGAGCTGGAGAATTTTGTTTATGAAAAGGTCAACAAAGAAATGGAAGCAAAAAACATAGCTAACGAAAGAGTTTCATTTCATAATCATGCTCCTAGGGCACTTGTTGGGTTAGTTGAAGGTTGGGTTGTTTTTTATTATTTACTCCGTATTATTTATTTTGGTCCCCCCCCCCTTCCCCTTAATATGTTCAAAACAGTTTTTATGATTAATACTTTAATTGATTGAGTGGGATGGGTGAAACCTCTTATTCAGTATTTAGCTTTTTGGCAATACATAATATAATTATCTAAATTATTGTTTTCCTACTCTCACTGGATTACAAAATTGCATCTGTGGGAGTGAATATGTCATCTGATTCTAGATCTAACATTTCACTTTTATTCCACACAATCAAACATCTCCTGTGATAGACATTCCATAGAAATTGTTTCTTGGTTGACCTCTTTGTTCTACTCTATTTTATTTTTTATTTTTATGTTCAGTTCTTTTGGTAGTTTTTAACCTGACAAGAATGTAGTCTATTTCATTTACTTCTGTTTGCCATGGTTTCTACTTCTTTCAATTGTTTAAAATTATGAAATGCCAGATAGTTTTAAATATTGATACATGGTTGAATGTAGTGATAAATCACATGCATTGCAGGAAATGTTGTTTCTCACAGTCCAAAGTTGGAACACATTGGTAAACCTGAGGAATTCAGCCCAAATGGATCTTCATCATGTGATGCATCAAATGGTGCTAATTCTTCAGTTGCTATGTTCCTACGAACAAACTGGCAAATACAAGGTTACCTATTAGATCAGGCTAGTTTAATAGAAAAGTGAGCAATTCTTTCTTTAACTTCTCGATTACCATGGATATTGCTTTTTGGGGATAATTTCAGATTATAAAACAATAAGACAGTTAAATTCGTACTCAATGTTGACAGGCATGGAAGCTCCTTCCTTCTCAATGCATTTGATTCTGTTTTACAACAACTCCAGAAACTGGCACCTGAGCTACATCGTGTGAGTTTCCCATGAGATTGATATGATTTCTACGTAAGTTTGAAACTTTCTTCGCTGACTTTTGACCTTATGTTCACTAAAATGAAGGTTCACTTCTTACGATACTTGAATAGCCTTTATCATGATGACTTCCCTGCTGCTTTGGAAAACCTTCATCGCTATTTTGATTACAGGTATGCATTACTTAGTTGTTTTTTTTTTTTTTTTTTTTTGGAACTCTCATGTTTTTCTGCAGTTGTTGATATGTGGTTTTGCTTTATGTTTCAACTAATGTCTCTCAGTACGATCTATCTCAAATTACCAAGTATACTAATTTGTATGAGTTGCAATCCTGTTTTTAGTGCTCATTATTTTCATTAAAAGCAAAATTAAGGTAGCTGCTTATTCTTGTTATCTTGTAAGCATAGGCATGAATCTCTTAGCACACTTTGGAGGTTCTGTTTAGACCTTCCATAATGGTGACCGGTACTTGTATATATTCCATTTATTCCTAAGAGATCCACTTCTATTGTTTAGCATGACTTGCTTTTGACTTAGTCAAAGTTAGTTCTTGGGTGTTATTATCATTAATTTGTTATATCTGAGAGTGAATGTTATAGAAACCTTGGACATTTTAGTTACTGATTAAACCTAAATTTTAGTGGAAAAATCCCTGAATTAATGTGTTAATTTCCACTTGAGTGCATTCTTTGTTGTCATGAGTCATGACTTCTAGATTAAAAGATTTGATATAATCAGCCTTTGTCCACTGAAAGTATTTTGAGAGCTTGTTATCTTCTCACCATTATGGACATCTTTCCCCATCCCACCCTCTACAAAAGCAAGAAAAAGTAATGAAAGAAAATATCTAACTTCCTAAATTTCTTTGCATCAAATAACACTAATTTGTGTGGTGTTACCGTTATTATTGTCATTCGTTTTTCAGCTTGTGCAAACTTGATCCTTGTGGAGATAATGTTCCTAAATTGGAAATTACCTTTACCAAAGTGCAGGGACAGAAGGATGTGACTATGTACCTCCTCCTTCTTCCGAAGGTGGCATATTTGGGAGATATGAAATTGCATTGTTATGTTTAGGAATGATGCATTTTCATTTTGGCCACCCGAAACAAGCTTTGGAGGTATGCATATGTAATAGACATCTTTCACCTTTATTCCTTGCTCATTTATACTTCAAAAGTTTGTATATGTCCCTTTTTGGTCATTTTATTTTTCTTTATAATTTGTTGAGGTGGTATGGGGGGTGGGGTTGTTTTGTTTTCTGCTGATTGCATGACAAATTGTTTACTTAATTTTTAGGTGTTCAGTGAAGCTGTTCGAGTTTCTCAACAGGTATTTTTCTTAGCTCTATTAGGTGTGTCTGCATGAATAGTCATAAAGTCATTTAGAATTTATTTATTATTTTTTGCTTCAAGTTGATGAAATACCATTTGAGTTCACTAAGAAACACCTAGTGAAATAAAGAGATGAAAGAAGTAAATTTGTGACAGTAGAGAATGCTTCTGGTAATTGTGTCTGGTTTTTAGCCAAGTGCAGGATGAACCTCTCTCTGATACTTGTTAAATGGAGCATTGAAATGAATTGTCTACTACTTTCCATTAAGTAGATTACTACTAAAGGAGAACTTCACAGAAATGTGTGAAAATTTAAATTTTAAATACATGCTATTTTTAGAACATGGACGAAAATGTGTAAAAGTGACTTGGAATAACTCCCAACCATATTTTACACATTTCTGTCCAAATTTAAAAATATCATGATTTTAGAAATGTTTTTAAAATTCTACAAATTTTCGCCTAAAAACAAAAACAAAATTTAAAAGGTATCTCCTGCTGTCCTGCATAATATGTATTGACTAGATATATTTGAAATTTCAGTCTCATTTGATAAAGACTCTTGCAGAATACATATGTATACATATATATGCATATGCAAATACATTCTGCATATTTTTGATCTTGCAATATAGGATTCCTATATGTACTTAATAATTAATATCTGCTATGACCAACTGCAAGGTATACAAGATAGAGATGTGTAGATTGATATTGTGTAGTCCCCTGTATATTCATTTGATGTATATTTGAAACTCTAGTCTGATGTGATAATATGATATTTTAGTCTTGTGTAATATTTTGAATACAGTTGTATATAATTGAAATATATGATTTCTAATTTTCTATAATTCTATTTTATAGAAAAACAATTCAAACATAAGTATATCCCTATTTGTTTGAATAAGTAATTCAAATATAGAGGTGAGTGACTACATTAGGGGGTTATATACTTCTTCTATCATAATTTGTCTCAATATTTCTCTAAATGATCAATGTGGGACTTTAGAGGAAATTCATAATATGTGTGAAGGTAGATTAAGTATAATAAGTTGCATGACAGTTACTTCAGGAAGTGGGAAAATTTAAAGAATTTTAGTTCAAATCCTAGCAGATTGTAATTCATTTGTTTCTCCTTTAACATAATATATAGATTTGCTTATATTTCTATTCCATGACTCAAATGTTTCTGATTCCTTATGCTTATATTTCTATTTCATGTCTCAAATGTTTCTAATTCCTTTTGCAGTATAGTGACGATACATGCCTTGCTTATACATTAACAACTATTTGCAAGCTGTTGTCTAATGTTGGTCTCTCAAACACAACCAGTTTTATTGGATCATCATATTCACCAGTTGCCTACATAGGCACTTCTTTGTCAGTTCAACAACAATTATATGTTCTCTTGAGAAGGTCCTTGAAGCGAGCGGAAAGTCTAAAGTTGAAACGATTGGTGGCCTCTAATCACCTTGCCGTGGCTAAATTTGACCTGACAGTAAGAGCATGAATTTCTGTATGCTAGCATAATAATGTTATGATTGCTATGTATTCTTCTTTTAGTCTTAGCTTCATACTTTCTCCAACATCGTGTGTAACTCTTTGCAAAAATAAAATAATAAAAAAAATTGCCATGCGGCCCATGCATGGTCATACAATTTTGACCTGACTGTTTACTTGAGATTTTATTATGTTTACATAGACATGTATTTGCTGAATATAGTATGATTAGTTATGGAAGTAGTGATTTAATTTGCAGCATGATAAAATTATTTTACATAAATTGCTGTATCTTAATTTGCAGCATGTTCAAAGACCTCTGCTCTCATTTGGTCCAAAGGCCACCATGAAGCTTGCAACATGTCCGATCAATGTCTGCAAGGTTATGTTAGCTCTTGTATCATTTTAAGTTTTAACTTTTTAAGATTTGTTTAACTTTTGCTGAAAACTTTTTTCCGGTTTATGGTGAATATTGCAGGAACTGAGGTTAAGCTCTCATCTGATTAATGACTTTGGAGATGAAACTTCAACACTAACCTCAGATGGTGCTTTTTGTACTGAATGGCTTAAGGATTTGAAAAAGCCAAATGGTTGCCTTATTTTTGCCCAGGAAAATGAATCGAGTAATAACGGGGCTTTCCACTTCTGTGCACAGCCTAGTTCCATTCCTGGGTCTGTGTTGCAGCTCTTAGGTTCTTCATATTTGGTCCGTGCTACTGCATGGGAGGTCTATGGCAGGTGATATATAGAAATCCTTGGTGTAGTATTTGTTCTCCATCTAGCTTTGCGCACTTCTTTTCATGCAATGTATATTTCCTTGAGCTCTTCTCTTTGAGACTGATACGGAAGTTCAAGAGTAACTACCTTGAATCGTGGTGTTTGGAAGACTACATTGTTATCCACTTTGTACCCATGACAAGAGATTGCCAATTTTTTTGCTTGTTTGTGGCAATTCTATGCTGGTAGGCGATGGAGAAATTCCTAGGGCTATGCATGCATTGCTTCTTTTTCCTTTGTGTTGCAAGCTAAGTCTAAGTTTCCAACATCAAAACTTGTTAAGAGTTTCACGTCGAAAATATAAGAAATAACATATGGGTTTATGAGGCCATGGGTTAGACTAACTAATTGTTTGGATTCAGTATTTTAGTGTGGTTTGTCCTATGTGCATTATAGTCCAATTGAGTGACTTTGGCCCAATCTTAGATTATAACATGGTATCAGCCTGTTCGGTCCACTTTGTGTTCACCCTGTTGTCTATCCGTGGTATTGGTGGTGTCCAAGCTTTCATTTCAGGTTGGGGTCTAACCCCAAGCCCGCTTGTTAATTTCAAGTAGTCAATCAGTTAGATTCAAAATGACCCGGTTGTCCACTTGAAGGGAAGTGTTAAGAGTTCCACATTGAAAATATAAGAGAGAACATATGGGTGCATAATGCTATGAGTTAGACTAGCTAATTGATTGGATTCAGTCATTTAGTGTGGTTTGGCCCATTTGCATTATAGCCTAATTGAGTGACCTTGGCCCAATCTTAGATTATAACAAACCTCAAATTACATTTAAGCTTTTTAGATGGTCTTGGATTATCTGTCATTTGCATCATACAATCATACATACTGGTGGGTAAACTTTCTTCGCTCACATCCTTGATCACCCAATCCCAACATAGGTTGAAATGCCAAATACCTTATATTTTTTGAGAACAAATACCTTATATTTAGTTCACTGTTTAACAATATTTCCTTCCAATCTTTTGGTGGGTTACTGGGTGATCACCTCTTAACCGATAAGGATTGAGGACTATTTGTCTATTTCACTCTTTCCATCAGAAGACTGGGTTATACTACATAAGTTTCCAGTCTCCCCCTATATAAATCCTGGATCCAAGCACTACAATATCTACATGTTTAAGTATGACATCTCTCTTCGTATTGTATTTTAGCATAAAAGTCTTGGTGAATGTGACTAATATTTGCATATTTTGTCCAGAATAAGGCTCTTTTATCACACCTCAATAGAAAAAAATTACTTATTTTCTTTATAGTTGGTCAAATTATGCAAGATGATTGGACTTTTTGTAATCGTGCCCTCTTTGGGTTGGTATT
Organism: Ipomoea trifida; assembly: GCA_003576665.1. Lineage (NCBI taxonomy): Eukaryota > Viridiplantae > Streptophyta > Magnoliopsida > Solanales > Convolvulaceae > Ipomoea > Ipomoea trifida. The sequence continues at coordinate 7,269,384 of CP025649.1, read as the reverse complement.
ACTTCTACTTTCAAGCTTGAGTAATCAGGAATCTTTTTGGATGAAAATCTGTATATTTCAGTCCAGTCTGACATCTCGTAATCTTAGTCATCTAAAGTTTGCAAATGTGAACTGTTTGACTAATTACTTTTCCTTACTGTACTCCTTTCAGTGCCCCTCTTGCTCGAATGAATGCTCTGGCTTTTGCAACTTGTTTTTCCGACTCATCAAGGTAAATTTCTCAAAGTTTCCAATAGGGTTTAATGGTCCTGATTTGATATCTGACAATTTTTTTTTTATTATTTTTTATATATTTTTTGTCCTTGCAGTTCAGAGGATGTCGCATTGGCTTATGCAAAACTTATCCAGCATCTGGCAGTATATAAAGGATACAAAGGTCAGGAGAAATGCTTTAGCATATTGAATCAAATTTGTGTTAGGATGGTTGGTTCTTGGTTGACCAAATGTTTTTGTGAAAGCCAGTGCTACAAAGTGTGCCTATCCTATTTGTGGGAATCTCATACATACATTCTTTACATCTACATTTTAGGTGCATCATGATTGAAATAACTAGTTAGGAAGTAAAAGCTTCTCTTGGTTCTGCAGCATGTTCATGATTTACACAACAAGCTGACAGTTTGGCTTTATTGCTTTAAAGAAGTGTTTGGTCACATGCTTAACAAAAGGGCAAAAATCACACAGCAAATTAGCATTTCTTTAATAGAGAATGAAATGATGCAAGTTAACTAATCCCCTTTCCCTCCTCATTGTCCCTTTTGTCCAGATAGTTTAAGAAAATCCCATTAAATGCATTCTTCTAAACTTTTGTAACTTTGTAAGTTATTCCAAAAATACAACTCCATTTGCTAAGTTATTTCCATTAATAACCTTTTGCATTTACTCTTACTACTAAAGTGCATCTTGGGAATTTTAACATTGGATCTTTTGAAAAAGTAGCCAATATTTATGTGCACCATCCTGAAAAGGAAATGAAGGGGACTGCTGTTTTTGTGTTAGATATATGATTAGGAGGGTTCCTAATGGACTGGCTAGGTTTAGGATGATGCTGATGAGATAGAATGTGGACCTCAGTATGGAGCACTCCCATGGCTAAATTTGGCGACTATCTTTTGCTTCTTATTTACTCACATTCTGTTTATACTTTTGAACAAAGGTTAATCAAAGGCTTTAACTGAGGGGCCTCTATGTACTCCATGTTTAATGCATTAAAATGGGTTTGTGATTCCAAATTTTTAGTAACAAATCATTTTTGCATTAATCACTCTGTTTTCTAATTCACAACACTGAAGAGAAATGGAGAACAGCGCAGTTTATGGAATTTAGGGTGTGTTTGGTTCGCACATGGGAATCGGAATCAGTATGGGTATCAAATACTTGGTAAGGATAATGGGTTTTGGTGAAAGTATTTTGCATGTTTGGTAGTAGGGTGGAATGGGAATGATTATTAATAGTTGGGGAAGAAAGGAGGAAGGGGAATGAAACCCTTATTTCATTAGGGTATGGGTTTTCCAATTAATGGGGTATTCCAAACCCATAGTAGTATTCTAAAAACCTATCAACCAAACAATAACAATTACTTTGATACCCATACCTTATGCCTAAACCCACCAACCAAACACACCCTTAATTTGGATGGTAAGGTGGACATTGATGAGCTATGTTTTGTAAAATAATGAAAGGCAAGCAAGTCTTAGAGAATACTGAGAAATTGGAGAGTATGGCAATGGGGAGGAAATTAGGGGACTAAACGATGTAGCTTGCAGAAAGTAGATAATGACAGTCATTAAAGAATTTCCTCAATTATTCCCTACAGAGAAGAAGATTTGAGATATCCATAACAAGTCAAATTAGCAAAAGAGGAATTTGACTCTTCAGTTATTAGCCTTTTAGGGTGCAGAGTATGGTATCATGCTTTGTTGCTTAAGATGTTTTTGGCCTTCTTCAACTTCGAAGCATTTTGTATGCAAATCATATATAATGCCCTTTTTTATGCCCCCAATTACAAATCTTCCAAGTTTCTGCCCTAATTATCAAATTAAAAGATAAAAGGAAGGGGGAGGGTTGCAAGGAGGCCTGCACAGCAACCATTCTTACAAGCATGTTCAGGGGGGGAGGGGGGATCTTAATATGTGCACACACACACATATTCATTTACCAATGATATTCTGTGTTCCTAATTTGCAGAAGCATTTGCTGCTCTCAAAATAGCAGAGGAGAAGTTCTTATGCATTTCAAAGTCAAGAATCCAGCTTGTAAAGCTGCAGTTACTCCACGAGCATGCTTTACATCAGTAAGGCTATTTTTTGCTTGATGTTTTAATTTAGAGACTATCAGAAAATCCAAGTATCTTGGTTTTAGATGAGATATGGTCCCTTGACTATGTCATAATTCCTGAATTGGTCCTTGACAGCCAATTCACCCAAAATGGTCCATCACCTATGCCTGCATAGTTGAGGGAGCATTTTCGGTATTAACTCATTTTAGATTCATTCTTCTTGACAATGTGATAGTTGCTATTTTGCAGGGGACGACTAAAATTAGCTCAACAGCTATGTGATGAGTTAGGTGTTTATGCTTCTTCTTTAGCTGGTGTGGATATGGAGATAAAAGCTGAAGCAAGCTTCCGACATGCACGGACATTGCTTGCTGCAAACCAGTTTAGCCAGGTCAATTTTTCTTTTATTTTTATTTGTGCTTACCAGAACCTCTTGTAAATGGCTAGTGCTCTAAAGTGCTAGTCCTTTTGAGGAAACTATTGCCATATAGGGGGCAGGGGTTCAGTGGATATGTCTTTTCTTACCTCAGAAACCGTCTTTGTTGAATGCTGAGTTTGGTAGAATTATATTTTGTCAAAAGGATATGCTTTTCTTTCTGCTTCTGCATCAATTGATCATATATGATGATAATCTTTGCTATTGTCCTGTTTTCTTTAGTATATACCGTAGTTCCTCTCTTCCATTTCATGTCAGTCTGAAGATTATGATGCTTTTGGACCTACTTTTTAAAAGTCAAACATTGTTACTTTGGCCTGAAAATTCGATTAAACTTGTCAAACAGCATAAATAGCATGAATGGATGTAGCACTTATTTTTCTTTGCTTAGTTCAATGGCAAAAATTTTTGTTGCGAACCATGAAGAAGAATGCACAGCTGTCTTAGAATCCAGATCATGTGTCTGCTGCTAAAAAGATTCATCATTACCCACTCCATATCTGGTGCCTTAAAGTATCTATGCATAAAAACTGACTGTTCAATCCTCTGAAGGTTGTTTATTTTAATTAGAAAAATGCCAGTTTTAATCCAAGATCACAAGCCTTTCAAAGATTTCATATCTTTGCTGTGGCTTACATATCCATGTGTGTCATATATGCAGTATATCTGTGCCATATTGTGTTTTGCACCTTAGCCAATGACAGTATCTTGTGTAACCCTTAGTAGCATTGTGTTCTAAGTCAATAATGGGTATTGACCCAATGACATGCTGCTCAATATGTTGTTGAGATATTCATCTAATGCACCATGTTCTCACAGGCAGCAGCCGTTGCACACACTCTTTTCTGCATGTGCTACAAATTCAGTTTGCAAGTTGAGAATGCCAATATTCTTCTTTTGCTCGCAGAGATTCACAAGGTATTTAGAATTTCAGCTCTGGTTTACTTTGGGTTTCAAGTTAGTGAACTAGAACTACCAAATCACTAGGGATCATATTGCATGGTTGGCAATAAGATGTCTCCTTGTGTAAACATTTGGATTTTAATTTGTTTGTAAGTCAACATAACTTAATTGAAGTTAAACCTTTTTTCCATTTCAGAAATCAGGCAATGCTGTTTTAGGAATTCCATATGCATTGGCCAGCCTTTCTTTTTGCCAATCTTTCAACTTGGATCTTCTCAAAGCCTCTGCTACACTGACATTGGCTGAGTTATGGCTCTCACTTGGGTCGAGCCATGCAAAAAGGGCTTTGGCTCTCATACATTCTGCTTTTCCTATACTTCTTGGTCATGGTGGTCTTGAGCTTCGTGCTCGGGCCTTCATTACAGAAGCAAAATGTTATCTAGCTGAGTCAAGCTTTTCAGGTATTTTTGTATTTCTCTTCTTCATTTTAGACCATATGGGTGCAATTACATTTAAATTCAATGAAGCTTCAAGATAATTGTCATTTAGCAAGTTGGTTACCCTCACTTTATAATTTGATTGTTTTTGATCTTACAACTGTAGTAAAGTTATTAGCTGGCCTCTATGTTTGCATATGGGGTTCATGGACATCGTGATCTTCTAGGCTTCTAGCAATTGCCTTTGCTGGACTATCTCATGAAATGTATTATTGGTCAAAATTCTCTCAATCTAGCCTGCATACTAATCTAATGGTCACAGAAAGCTGCTTATATCAGAAGGTTGAAAAGTGACAACCTGAGTAGCAAGCAATGAACAAATGAATATCCCACAAAATGAAATTTTGCTTCAAAGCTGTAAAGCACTTAGGATGAAACATTTTGTTGAAAGGCATACTCGTGGCATAATGTCTTAGCATGTCAGATCTAATGTAAAGCACTGCCGTGCCACCATTTTCCTACCAGGGAAATGTTCTTGGACACTGTACTTTAAGCTTCTATAACAGCTTTATCTTTGAACAAAGGCAAACTGTACTATGAAAGGTGGTAAACTCTGCTCATCTGCCTTCCCAAGAACTATAAAGTGCAGGGAGCATAGTGTGTTGGCATCAATCGTAACATATACTCTGTAGTACTAATGATCTCTTTGGTAGTGTAATATGATTCCTGAATAGCTACGCTAGGATTTTGATTAATTGTTCACCACTGTATAAATTTCATGAAAAAAGAGGGCTTCCCGCTTCAACAGATTTTGGTTATGCACTTCTCTGGAAAAGTCTGGTCCAGTTCGATCTGGAAAAGTCTGGTCCAGTTCGATCTGGAAAAGTCCTGCTGTGCTTTAGGTCTTGTGTGAGAACTGAGAAGATCATCTGAGTCCTCTCTTGATGGGCACATAGAATACATTGAACTAATTGTATCTATACTTATTTGATGTATTTCGGCTTGACTTTGGTCAGGCATCTTATTCCAAGTAATCCGAGTATCTGACCATAGACATCCTTATCCTTCTCCCAGTATATGAAGAACCAGAAAACGTGCTTCAACCTTTAAGGCAAGCTTTGGAAGATTTGGAACATCTAGAGGTCAGTCTGATTTTTATATTTTAATATAATTGCATTTAATTGATTTTAAAATTGATTTTCCTATATTTAGGGTCCGTTTGGAAATCCAGAAAGTGACTTCCCGAAGTCATTTTCCAGATTTTCCTGTGTTTGGGTATTCAAGTAAAATAGAGTCCACCAATACACCACCACACCACCACCCCATCACCACCACATTATTGTTGTTGTTATTATTATTATTATTATTATTATTATTATTATTATTATTATTATTATTATTATTATTATTATTATTATTGTTATTGTTATTATTATTATTGTTATTATTATTATATAACAAATAATATGTTCATTTTTTGGAAAAATGCAATTTCTTAATTTTCAGCCAAACAGAAAAATGTATAGTTTTCTGACCTTTAGCCAAACACTAGAAAATGAGTCATTTTCTGGAAATCATTTTCCTGGTTTCCAAACGGAAACTTAATGTTTGATTTGCTGATACTCAAGACAAAATTTATGTCACTATTGGGTCATATACTTTGCATGGCTTCTTCAAATGTGTATACAGTATCATGAGTTGGCAGCAGAAGCTTTTTACCTGATGGCTGTAGTGTATGACAAGTTGGGAATGGTGAATGAGAGGGAAGAAGCTGCATCATCGTTTAAGGAACACATTTTGGCACTGGAGCAACCTTTGAACGATGAAGATCCTCAGCTCAGTTAATTGCGAAGAAAGGTTTTCGTTCATTTCATGAAAAACTTTGCATGTGTTTGTAGCCTATGAAAGAAACATACATGTCATGTATGCTTTTGCTTGTAGTGAGTAATGCTAAGTCTCTTGTACAGGCTCTATTGTTGTAGAAGTTCACAATGTATGCCTTCAGATCAAGATTTCTATTTGAATTAACTTGTACATTTTTTTTTTCTTGTGAAATTTGAAGTTCTAATGAAAAAAAAATCAGTGTTCTATCTAATTTTAAAAAAAAAATAAAAATAATTCAGTAACATCTATTATTGCATTATTATCTAATATATACTTAAAAATCCATTTATTGTGTAAAAATGAAGTTATATTATTGAATTAGTACATTAATGTACTCTAAAAAGAAAAAAAAAAGGAGTGAAGCAAGAATTCATCAAATCTAGATTTGAGTAAACTTTTTAATTATTAGTATCAAATATTATATATGTGTGTGTGTGTCTATATATATATATATATATATAATATTTTGTTTAATATATAATAATTTGATATGAGATATTTTCCAACAAGTTTTTATGTTTAATTATTTATAAACTATTGTCGCACATGACCAATGAATAGTAAATATGAAATGTAAAATGGGATAAATGGAGTATTATTGTATTTTATTAATAAATTTTGCAAGTAAGTCATTGAACTTAGGGATGGAGTAAGGCTAGACCGAGCCGAGTTTTAGGGGGGTGTATTCAATCATGACTTTTATAGAATTTTAACGACTTTTATCAACTTTAAAAGTTTGGTGGTATTCAATTAAGACTTTTAAAAACTCTTTAAAAGTCTACCGGTATTGGATCCAGACTTTTCAAAACTCTTTAAAAGTATACTGGTATTCGATTAAGACTTTTATAGAGTTTTTAAAAGTCTACTGGTATTCAAAAAGTTATTAACTTTCATAGATTCCATCAGAATAGGACTTTTGTAAACTTTTTCTTCATTAATATAAATAGATGAAATCCAGCCATCCAACCCAAAACTTTTGAACATTCTCTATCGACTTTGTTTTCTTCTATTAAAACCAGACAAACTTTTTATTAATTTTCTGGTAAGTTTCAAATCTTTCATAAATACTCACATACTTTACTACAAAAAATTATTTTTTTAATATTCAGTGAAAAATAATTGTTGCGATCACAAAAAAAAAAAAATAAATAAATAAATGATGCGATCGCAGCAAAAAAAAATTGCTGCAATCGCAGCAGGTTGCTGCTGTTCGCAGCAAAATTTGCTGCGAACAGCAACAACAACATAAATATTTTTTTTTTCTTTTTAATTTACATATATAGTATTACAATTGTATATTTTATATTTTATAATATTTATTTAATTAATATAATTTTATATAATTGTATGATAATTAATTATTAATATGTATTTGTGTTAAGTTGAATTTTTTGAGAGATTCTATTTATTTTATAGTAATTATAAATGAGGGATGTTCATCAAGAAAATTATAAATAATGTATTAATAGAAGATTGAATGTTTGTACGGGTGTATTCAATTTAGAGTTTTAATGACTTTTGTTGAATTTTTAATATGAAATAGTTTTTAAAAGTCTATAAATGTTTGTCATATGGATATTTATAAACTCTTACAAAGTTGATAAAAATTTTAAAAATTCTAGGAAAATCTACAAAAGTTAATTAAAATCCATCACTTTAAAAGTATTTGAAAGTTTTTAAAAGTCTTGATTGAATACACCCCCCTTAGAGAATTAGGCTTAGACATGTTTTATAAATTATAGGCAAATTTTACTGTTGCATCGTGTCGTTTCTTTCATGAAAAGAAACGGTATCCGTTCCGTGTAATTAGTTCTGTTTGTATAACATATTCAGTTTCATTTTATATACATAGTGTCATTTCAGCACAATTAAAGTTTAATTTGAAATTATACATACAGTAAGTCTTATTACAGTGAGACCTGTTCTTTAATTTCATTTTATACACACTGTAGTCATATTACAACACCACTAAATTATAATTCTAATTCACCTATGGTTTCATTTGATAATATACACTCATATATGTGAAACTCTTATTTAGTTTCATTTTATATATACTGTAGTTTCATTACAACACAACTAAAGTATCATTTTGATATAACTGCAGTTTCATTTGACAATATACACTCAATATTTGAGACATGTTATTCAGTTTCTTTTTATACATACAGTAGTTTCATTTCAACAAAATTAAAGTATCATTTCAATTCAACTACAATTTTATTTGACAATATACACTAAATATGTGAAACATGTTATTCAGTTTCATTTTATACATACTGTAGTTTTATTTCAACACAACTAAAGTATCATTTCAACTCAATTATAGTTTCATTTGATAATATAAACACAATATGCGAGATAAGTTATTTAGTTTCATTTTAGATACACTGTAGTTTCATTTTGTTTAGAATACAACAAAATACGGAATTTGTAAAATTTATTGACCGCCTTTTATTTACTTAAAGAAACAATGCCGTTTTTGGACCATGGTCCACATATCTATGTGGACCATGGTCCACCATATAACAATTGATAAATCATAGCAGACTCAGACTTGTATGTAGGCTTTCTGTTAGGCTCAAGTCTGAACCTATAATTGGCCTGGCCTGGTTTGAAGCCTTTTTAAAAACATATTTAATATGTAGACCATTAAAAAGATTTCACAATTAGTCAAGGCCTACATTTTAGCATTTTTAAGGCATATATGTGTAAAAAAATTCAAAGATATACCTAGGCTAATACAAATATGCAATAATATAAAATAATACATAACTAACAAAGTATATCACCACAAATCATAATTAGCAGGAAGATCGAAAGTCTGGAAGTGAAAAAATGAAATAGAATTGGGAATTTTGGGGGTAGGGTTCGGTAATTCGATCACATATATACTTGGGGTTATATTGTAAATATAAAACTATATTAATTAGTTATAAAATATTATATATATATATATATATATATATATATATATATATATATATATATATATATATATATATATATATATATATATATATATATGCCAGAGGCCTGTAGGCTTGAAGGCTAGGCCTTGTGCATATACAATCATTATTGTGTGGACCATGGTACACACAGCTGTGTGGATCATATTATCAAATAGTGTACATTCAATATAAAAATAATGTACATTGTATTAAGGGAATATACATTATTTGTGTACTGAATGTACATTATTTTTATAGTATAAAAATAATGTAAATTCAGTACAAAAATAATGTACATTTAGTACATTAAAAATGTACATTTTATTATGGTCCATACAATAATTTGCCGTACACATAGTCATGGGCCTATTTAGCTAAATAGACTTTAAAGTAGGATTAAACCTGACCTTTTTACTAAATAGGCCAAGCTAGGCTAGGTCAAAACTAGGCCAGGCCATAGGTCCATACGAAGGGGCCGAACTTATTTTCATCCCTAATTGAACTTGAAAAATCTCTAATATGAACCTCAAACTCACAAAAAAGTACAATTAACGCTATTTGTAGGTGCCAAAAACCTTGTGTTTTAGTGGCACCCGGTTGCAGCCCCCGCCATGCGGGAGAGGGGGGGGGGGGGGGTGAGTTCGAGCCTCAGTTGGTTGAGAAAGTGTGTACTCTAAGTTAGATTTTCATTAATCTAATTTACTTGGAGTTATTTTGACAAAGTGTTATAATTTTTTAATTTGCTTGAAAAGTTTATTCATCCCGTCTAGACTTTTTTCCACCCAATTGGGACCAACGTACTTTGAGATATCATCTTCTCAAGACACCATTGGTGATTTGAGTTTATGAAGACTCTTGATAAGAAAGTTCTACAAAGCTTATCTTTGGACCTTATTCCATACAACTGTGGCACAATAGTGGATGCGTCGGTGAGACGGATAGCGACAACGCGGATCTCGATCCAAAAAAGGATTTTTTGAACTGCTAATTGCACGGATCTCCGGTCTCGACAATCCTCTATAGCTTTTTAGATTGGGTCTGTACCGTGTGAGGTATATCACACATTGGGTTAAGAATGTTCTCTCTTTACCGTCTATTTGAATTGCTGTCGAGATAGTAGATTGGACTCACTGATAGTAGTCCTTAAGACGTAAAGACAATTGTATCAAATTGGGTAAACAATACTTGGTGTGTCTTACTTTCTGTTTGATTTAATTTTCACTTGGTCGTATCTCTGTTGCAATAACTGTTCAATCACGATCAGAGTTTGCGATAAGATTATTTCTCAAACAATTTAGTCAAATAGATAACCAGGAAAGTTGAATATCAAAGCACAAACATGAATGTGATTGACCCAAGTACTCTTTGAAATAAATAGGGTATTTGATGTCGAACTCTCATAACTTTAAGACCTCTTTTTTAAGAACATCCTTTTAATTTGGGTTTAACCTTCTAAGAGGTTCCATAACATGCTTAACATTGTCCTCAAGATAGATTTTGTGCACGCAATACTTGGAGACAATGGCTACCAGGTCTCCAATGGTATAACTGATAGCTTTTCTGTGCTTCCTGAGCACTTTGAGCAGCTTTTCGGTATCATCAAATTGTAATGCAGCATTAATAATCACAAGGTAAGTAGAGTCAAGACCAAAAAAACATATCTCAGATTCGAAGGTAAGGGTTTGAGCTCTACGTTTGGGGCATTTTCATTTCCCCACGGGTCAATTGGAGTAATGATTTTAGAGTCATTTCCATTTTTGGTCCTACTGTTATTAGGGCATTGCCAATTTTAGTCCACTTCATTAATTTTTGTCACATTGCGGCCAGTCTTATTTAGTTCTTGCCACTTTTAGTCCACCGTTAAAATTTTCGTCAAATAACCGTCCAAAACAGGAGTATTTTGGTTTTTTCATGCTTTGATAATCTCCTTAACCCATTGTAGTACGTAGTTTTCCTTACACATTTTCATCCAATGAAGAGGTCCGGCGAAAGCCATGGCTTTGTAATGTGGCTCACATGGCTTTCGCTAGACCTCTTCATTGGATGAAAATGTGTAAGGAAAACCAATGTAAAGGGTCAAGGAGATTACCAAAAACATGAAAAGACCAAAAATACCCTTGTTTAGGACGGCCATTTAACGAAAATTTTAACTGTGGACTAAAAGTGGTAAGGACTAAATAAGACTGGTCGCAATGTGACAAAAATTAAAGAAGTGAACTAAAATAGACAATGCCTATGACAATAGGACCAAAAATAGAAATTACCCATGATTTTATGAACCTGTTCAACTTCGTTTAACAAGGCTTAAGCATTCCACCCTCCTTTGTTTAGCTCCTCATCATTTAATCTTTCAATAGTTCTGCTTATTCCAAGCTCATGATGTTCTAATAGCCCTGCTTCGAATGCATTATATTTTCCACATAGTTGTCAATGACTTCCACTCTATTACATTCACCCACATAAGAAGCTAAGGTTGTGCTTGATCATCTTGAAAATATCAAATTCGATATGTGCCCTACGATTTCCATCACAAACTTTCATCTTCTCACATCAATAATTACTCCTGCATTTGCTAAAAATGGTCGGGCAATAAATATAGGTACCTTAGCATCCTTCTTAATGCCCAGTATGACAAAGTCACCTTGAATGTAATACTTATCTATCATCACCGGTATATCTTCCAAAACTCCTACGGGATGTTTCATGGAATGATCTATCATCTACAAGCTCATGGTTGTAGGCTTGGGTTCACCAAGGTATAATCGTTTACACATTAAGTAAGGCATTAAGCTCACACTAGGAAAATCACACAAAGCATATGTGACACCCCTAACTTTCAGGCTGAGATAAGCAATAAACTTAAGGTAAAAGCTATCAAATCTCAACGCTAAATGATATAAATGCGGAAGCGATTAATAAACCAATTTGGGGACGCTATATCCAGGCTAACCATAACCTAGATGCTAAGGCGAATTCAACATCCATCTCAAAATCCTCAAAAGAAAAACATAATATAAAACAAGTCAATACAATCATAAGTCTAAGGCACACAGGCACGAAAAGTCTAAACATCCTCAACAATCTCTAAGCTAAACATAAGGGAGAAGTAGATCTACAGCTAGCACTCTCTCGTGCAGAATCTACTCGATACCTGAAAAATACTAAAATAGTTAGAAATATTAGCAAAGAAATGCTAAGTAATCCTCCACTCATACTCGTGAGAAATACAATAGTATAACATATCTTTGTAAATAGATTTTACACACGCATATAGAATATATGCCATCAAAACTGTCCTTTGTTTAAAAATAAGATGACTAAACAACAATAGGCTGAATGAATCATAAACCAATGACACCTCAATGAATTCAATATCGAAGAATGAATCCACAATACAACAGTTCCATAATCAGATACTCAACCAAAACACAAGCTCAACTGAACAACTCAAGTGAAACCAACCAATCAACAACCTCACATCACTCCCTTAGAGTGACCCAACCAAGAAACATAGGATAAGATCCAAACCAAAATCACCAAACCATAACACAAATGACATACCACAGAGGCATATAATGCCCAATCATAGAGGCGTACAAGCCCAACCACAGAGGCACATGGTGCCCAAAACCACGTAGGCATAAAAGCCCAACCACAAAGGCACATGGTGCCCAATCACAGAGGCGTATAAGCCCAACCACAGAGGCATACAATGCCGAAAACCACAGAGGTGTATAAGCCCAACCACAGAGGCATACAATGCCTAAAACCAAAGAGGCATACAATGCCCAAAACCATAGAGGCATACAATGCTCAAATAACTCCCTCCCATACTAATAGACTCATGTAGAGCCGTAGCTCGAATAACCACATTCCAAAGGGTATACAAGACTCAAGAAGCCAAAGAATTACTCACAAGAGTTCAAGACCTCAACATATCAAACTCAGGTTCATTTCCAAAGGAAGTACTCATACCAAGGAATACTCAGATTCAGAACATGAATATAAGACACGCTCAGAACATTAACCAAAGAATCAACCAACAATACTCAATCAATAATCCAAGATAAATGACCAACAACCATGAACCAATGCTCAACAATCAGGGTAGTATACTCAACAACATATTCAGAATATACTTCAGAATCAAAGGTGAAAGAACAAAGTCATTAGGCCACAAAACAGCTACTAGAACAGGGAAGGAATTTGACCTGGCGGAACGCACCAGACCGCCAACTCACTCCACTAGTACTGACGGAACAACCTCACAGAATGCCCCATTTCGCCCAACTTCTCCACTAGTACCAACGGAACATCCTCACAGAATGCACCATTCCACCAAACCCCACCGCCACTACACTTACGGAAAACCCCAACGAGACAGATTATACTGCTGAGATGCACCGCAAGAGCAATACCAATGCGCAGAACCCATACTTAGAACAAAATACACGATAGCTCATTCCAGTACCCAGAATATGATCAGATTACACATTTCAGAAGCCAAATAACACATGGAATCCATCAAAACAAGACTCAATCATACCAAAGTTCAAGAATGACTAACACAATCCAAAGATCCACAAGATAGACTCAATAATCCAACAAATCACAAGCTATAACCAAGAAATAATCCACAGGATTCCACAAAACACCAAATCACATATATATGAAAGTGAAAGTAGGTTTAGTGAGACATGGAGGATTACCTCTATGCTAGTTTCTCCAAAACACAATCTCCCAGCTCAATCGATCCATCAAACCACCATTATCACCATGATCATCTTGAACCAAGAATACCCCAAGAAATTTATAATAAACTTATAAAGACTAAGAAAATGTAGAATAAAATGCAATCTAAACATGATCTAGCACTTACCCAAGCATATGAATCCCTAAAAGAGAAGTCTTGCTTTGAATCCTTGCTAGGATGAAAAGATGATTTTGTGTAGGGTTTTTGGGAATGGAAATGGCGTGACTATCTTGTAGGAGAATGGAGAAGACTAGGGAAATTAATTATTAGAAGGCTTTTATATGAATCCCAAAAAATCTATACATACATAATGTATGCAGTATTAGGGTAATTAAATGAGATATGGGCCCTTACAATAAAAGTGGCTAAGCCTTATCCAAGAATTAATGAAATAGCATAATGCTTGAATCTTTAAAGAATTGGGCCAATTTAAATGTACAATATATTATAAGAGATGAAAGACTCCAATTGGTATCCCTTACAAAATTAAATTAGAGAATTGGACATCATTATAATTTAAATAGGCTAGATTAGGAAATATATATTCATTTAAAATAATCGGGCCCAATTAATTAAATTAATTCCATGAAAGAAAGAATTACCGGGGTTAAGGCATGATTTAAATCCGGGGTATCACAACATATATGTCCTACCACAAATCCTCCCACGATACAAGGAATAGCAAAACTTCTTGTATCTTTCAATTTAGGGGGCATATTAGCTTGCAAAACTACGCAATTGATGGTACCTTCGTTTAGGTCGATAACCGCGCTTCTTTCCAACTTGCTTTTATTCCCTAAGATGTCTTTCAAAAACTTCTTATAAGTAGGAATTTGAGTTACTGTTTCCATAAATGGCATTGAGATCTCCAGCTTGTCGAGCATCATTTTGAATTTGTTTTTCCGTTCAGTTTCCTTGGATTTTCATAAACGTTGAGGAAATGGTAGTGAATTAATGGGAATTACCAAATTTCCGGGGTGCTTAGTTTTTCCTATGTCTCTCCTTAGGCATGAGACAAAAGAAGAGTTTTTCCTTTTTGGTAAGATGTGTGAACCTCTTTTCCCAAGAAAAAAAGCATGAGTATTGTAAGAATGCGTAAGGGACAATACTAAAAAGCTGAAAAAGTCTAAGCTATCATTGAATTTGAGAGGGAAATGAAGATGGTGAGGCCAACTCGTAGAGCCGAACATTCTATTGTATCCTTCACGAAAATGCACAAAAGATGCACGAAGGATACTAGGCTTTGTCTTCCGATAGTCTTGTTCGAATGTGATGTTCTAGAGGCGAGAAAAAAGAGGGAAACTCCCTAAGCCATATGCAAGGAGAGGCTCATGTCATACATTCATTTTACCCCAATGGGTCTTTGTGGCGCCGAGTGAGGAAAAGCCCGGTGGTCTTCTGTACATCGGTCTCATTTGTTAATGCAATCTCAAGAAAGCCCATGAGAGTTGTGAATTGAATCGCCTTATGTTGCTTGCTTGATAGTGTGATTGAGAGGTACCCCTTGAAAAATATTGAGTGATCTTTCCCTTGAATTTTTGGTCAAATGAGCTTGTCAACACTCACTACACTCCACATCCAAGGTAAGAAGAAGGACAACACACTTTTTACTCCCTTTGCATAGCTTTTTTACATAGTCATTTGAAGAGTATAATTGTGCCTTTGGCATTTATGTTTTGCTTGGCCTATGTTTTATCTTGCTTGAGGTAAACAAGATCTAAAGTGTGAAAATTGTGATGAGTGACAAAGGTGACATGGTCTTGTGAAGATAAGTTAGAGCAAAACCACTAAAATGTGAGAGCTAGAATATGAATGATTTATTTACTGTGAAAACAATCAATAAATAGAGTACAAAGCCTACTAAGAGGGAACCAGTTACAACAAGTCCACAAGACTAGGCCAGAATAAACTACCAACAGACTAAGTCTCAACACGCCCCCGCAAGATTGAGGCTCCATCAACGAGACCAAGCTTGTTTCTAAACCCTGTAAACAAACGCTGACCAAGCGGCTTAGTTAAAAGATCAGCAACTTGTTCAGAAGTCTTGACATAGCCGACTCGCAAAGAGCCCGTGGTAACCCGCTCACGAACAAAGAAATAATCAAGGGCCAAGTGCTTCATCCGAGAGTGAAACACAGGATTCTTGCACATATATGAGGCACTCAAATTATCAGTAATCAGTATCGGAGTAGTGCGCATGGTGACCCCTAGCTCACCCAACAAATTCTGGACCCACATAACTTCAGCAGCGGAATTAGCAAGCGCACGAAATTCGGCTTCCGTGGAAGACCGAGACACTGAGCGTTGTTTTGCAGACTTCCAGGAAATAATATTAGAACCAAAAAACACACAATAGGCCGTGGTAGACCGGCCTCCATCACGGATACCACCCCAGTCAGAGTCTGAATAAGCCAAAAGAGAAAGTGGACAGCCTCGACGAAAATGTAGTCCATAATATAATGTACCTTTCAAATAACGCAGAACTCGCTTCACAGCTTGCCAATGGCAGTCAGTGGGTGAGGCCATATACTGAGCTAGACGATTCACCGCAAACGCAACATCGGGCCTGGTAATAGCCAGATATTACAAGCGTCCGATAACACGACGATATTAGGTAGCATCAAACCCCGAAGAATCACCTGCACATAGATCCACAGAAGTACACATCGGAGTGGACACAACTTTCGCCCCCGCCATGCCAAACTGCTCTAAAATGTCAACCACATATTGTCCCTGTGACAAAAATAAACCAGTAGCAGTAGGAACAACTTCCACACCTAAAAAATGATGCAAAGGGCCTAAATCCTTGAGAGAAAACCGAGCAGCAAGACGGCATACAAAAGCCCTAATGAAAGCGTCATTATTGCCTGTAACAATAATATCGTCGACATACACCAAGAAATACAAAGTTACACCAGAAGCGCAGTAAATGAACAAGGATGAATCAGACACAGACTTCTTAAACCCAAAAGAAATAAGAAATTTGGATAATTCCAAGTACCAAGCACGCGGGGCTTGCTTCAATCCGTATATCGCCTTCCGAAGCTTGCAAACATAATCAGGCAATTCTTGATCGACAAACCCCGGCGGTTGTGCCATATAAACCTCCTCAAATAATGTCCCATTCAAAAAGGCGTTGTTGACGTCCAATTGACGCAACAGCCACCCTTGTGACAAAGCTATACTGATAATAACACGAACTGTAACCGGTTTAACCACGGGGCTAAAAGTCTCAAAATAGTCCCGACCAGGCTCCTGCAAAAAACCTTTCGCGACAAGCCGAGCCTTAAACCTGTCGACTGAACCATCAGCTCTACGTTTTACCCTGAAGACCCACTTACAACCAACCACGTCATGGTTAGCCCTGGGCACTAATTCCTACGTAGAGTTTTTCACCAGCGCATCAAACTCCTCTGCCATAGCAGCCCGCCACAGATCACTCTTTAAGGCTTGCATAACTGTCCGTGGTTCAATAGACATCGCAACAGGGTGTGAGGTTGTCAAATTGACAAATTTATCATTAAAGTACTTGGGATTTGGTCGCCGTTGACGCTTTGGCCTGGACAAGGGAATGGACTGATTTTGAGATGACCCCACTGTAGCATGAGAGGCGGTGGTAGGCAGCCTTCTGGACGACTCCGCAGCCATCGATTCCAAATGAGTCGTGGCAGCCACCACGGAGTCTGACGTCGTCGCTGCAACAGCCATGGAGTCCAACGCCGTCGCTGCAGCTGCCATGGAGTCCGAAGTCGGCGCTGCAGCTTCCATGGAATCTGAAACCGGGGCTGCAGCTTCCATGGAATCTGAAACCGGCGCTGCTGCTTCCATGGAGTTAGAAATCGGCGTTGCGGCTCCCATGGAATTCGGAACAGATGATGTAGGCGCCGAGAAACCTGAAACCACAACTGGGCGATCTGAGACAGCCGCTGCGGCTGTCGAAATTTGTTCACCTCTCGCCGGAGCTACTGGAGATGGACGCTCACTACAAGGCTGGGAATTTGTAGGAGTAGTATTTGCTGGCCAAAACTCAATAGGAAGTAGAGATGGACCCAAACTTGAATACACACTTGGAGGTGGCGTAACAAACACAGGAGAACTAGGAATAGGAACCAAAGTTTTAAACGGGAACTCATCAGTAACAAAGGATACGTGCCGAGAAACGTAGATACGACCACTGGACACCTCTAAACATTTATAGGCAGACTGATGTAATGAGTAGCCTAAGAAGACACAAGGCAGAGATTTTGGATTGAGTTTGGTTGGAAAATATGGTTTCAACCACGGAAAACATAAGCACCCGAAAGGCTGAATCTTTTGGTAATTAGGCTGTTTACAAAACAATTTTTGGTAAGGTGAGTAATGGTGAAGAATTGTCGTAGGCATGCGGTTGATTAAGTAGACGGCTGTTTGAAAGACATAAGTCCAGTACGAGGATGGCATAGACGCATAATGTAATAACGCCATACCACTCTCTACAATGTGCCTATGCCGGCGCTCAGCCAGACCATTGTGTTCTGGAGTATGAGGAGGAGAAGTAAAGTGTGAAATCCCGAGATTGTTAAAAGTTGGAATTAATTTGGTGTATGCACCCCCATTATCAGAAAAGACCGATATAATTTTATACCTGAAATAACTTTCAACCATGCGTTTAAATTGTAGAAACACAACATGAACCTCAGACTTGAGTTTTAAGGGAAATAACCAAACATACTTAGTGTGATGGTCTACAAAATTAATGTAATATTTGAAGCCATCTATAGAGACTGCAGAAGAGCTCCACACATCAGTGTAAATAAGTTGTAATGGTTGAGTACTAGACATAGAATTAAATGAGAAAGGCAATTTGTGGCTTTTATGCATGTGACAAGAATTACATGAAAAAGCTGTAAGCTCTTGAAGACTAAAGTTCACATTATTATTCCTAAGAATAGAAGCTAGTACTTTATTATTTGGATGCCTAAACTGATGATGCCACCTTTGGAGGGAAGATTTGGTAGTAACATTGACCTGCGACCTCTGGACAGGAAGATTGTAAATATCATTCACGACCGGACCTCGCACGAGGGGTGTTCCCGATAGTCGATCCTTAACAATAAAGTGAGAGTCAAAGAATTCAACAGAGACTGAGTTAGTTTTGCAGAGTTTAGACACCGAAACCAAGTTTTTTTGCAAATTCGGAACACATAAGACATCAGACAAGAGAAGAGACCTATGATTTGAGGGTAAAGAAACTGACCCAGTATGCGAGATATGAAGAGACTTACCATCTCCCAGTAGAATTTCATCCGGCACTGTATACTCCGACAATGTGTGTAGAGATGTGGGATCATTCACGGTATGGTGCGAAGCCCCAGAGTCCATAAGCCACGGTTGAGTCGGCATGGCGGTAGTGGTATGAATAGTAGGGGATTGGCGCCCAGTATTGTGTGGTTCAACAACAGCCACATTGTTTTCTCTCAAGAATTTGGCAAGTTTTCGACAAAATTTCGCATCATGCCCGGGATACTCACAGTAGTTACAAAATGTTGTAGGACGATTGCCAGTATACCTTGTCTGGTTCTGTCGCCCATTAGGCATGGTAGAACCACCTCTACCACGTCGATTATTAACTTGAGAGGGAGCGTCGTTGGGACCATTGTAGCGTCGCTGTGTCGCATTAACAGTAGGCACGTGAACCTGTGTGGTAGCTTCATTATCCTTTAATAATCGTTCGTAATCTGTGAGAACATCGCGTGTAGCTCCCGGTACGAGATGGTGTCCGTTCGCACGCGAAGAGCAACAACAATTGAGTTATATTCATCACCTAGCTGTGTGAATATATGTACCACTAGATCTTCTTCAGTGACCGGACTTTGAGCAAGAGCCAAGTCATCAGCTATTGATCTCGTCTCCCGCATATACACTTCAACAGACCGATTAGCTTTAGGGTTCTTTGCTAGCTTTGCTTTTAGCGAAACTATACGACCCCGAGAAGCTGCAGCACAACTGGTGGATAGTCGAGTCCATGCATCGCATGCGTATGAAGTAGATGAAATAACAGGTTGTAGAGTTTTTGATAAACTTTCCAAAATAGCACTTAGGATAATTTGATCCTGTCTGTACCAATTCGTGTAGGCCGGATTTAAGGTAGTCCGTGCTTGATCAGAATATTTCTCCGGAGCAATGGTGGAGCCAGTAACATAGCCCACGAGGTCTAGCCCGATAAGTGTGGACTCCACTTGCTTTTTCCAAATCGGAAAATTAGAGGAGTTGAGTTTGATTGGCAGGTGAGTGTTGGATATTTGTACAGTAATAGAGATTAATGGTTCAGATGTCTACCATGATTACTCAAATAATATTTGGAGTTGTGGAGTAGTAAATATTATTGAGTTTGGTAGAGATGATTTTGGGTATTTGAGAGGTCTCGAGAGGTGTTCGAGAGATCCACGAGAGATGCTCAAGAGGTCGCGAGAGATGCACGAGAGATGGTTTATCTCTCACACGTATGCTTCGTGAAGCTTTGCTATTGATCTCTCGAAGGAGCCAGGTCTCTTACGTCATGCATATTTCCTTTAGAAGCAAAATCTTTTTTTTTTTTGAGAGTTTTTAGAAGCAAAATCTTAATCATGGAAAATGGTTTATGTTTTGCATCTTGGAAGCTAAGGAAATACAGTACATGGGTGTGTATATATTATGTATCTTGTTTGCATGGTTCGTGCATTATAAGATGTTAATATATAAATATAATATGCTTGGGTACACATACTTTGTACTGCAAGGGTCTCGCATGACATGAATCCTGCGTGGGCTGCATAGCAGCAATGTCTCAAACTTAGATGTAAGTAGGCTTTATCTCTCGAAGGCATTGTTTATCTCTCGAAGGTATGAATCTGCTTTGGTAATGTTTAATTACTTTGCATGTAAGTATCCATATATGTTGTCTCATGTTTTGCATGCAAGCATGCACTTGAGATACTAAATTGCTAAAATATGTGGGTAAGTAATTGAGTTACTTTTCATGCAATGTTACAATGTTTGCGTAAAGTCTTACCTCTCGACTAAGGGAGTTCTGTCCAGTTATTATGCATGTGGCTATGGATTTATTATTTCTTAATGTGTATGTGCTCATGCATTTGAAATATTAAATGAGTGGATATAATTGTTTGAATTATATGAATTATATCACATGCATGAGTTCAGAATATTACGTAAACATATCCAAAATCAATTATATTTTCATATATATCTTTGGAAGTTGGTTTTATAACTGCTGTAAACTTCCTGTAACCTCTCCTAACAGTCAGATTTTATTTCTATAAAATCTAAAGGAGATACATCTTATGAAAGAGACAACTTAACTAGTTGTTTAACCTTGATATTTCACAGTCCTACAATTCACCAGGAAATTCTTAATTGAAGCAACTTAAGATTTTCATTATCTTCTTGTATCCCATAAGATTAAATCTGGAACCCTGTTGCTTTGATAAGGGAGATTTAAAGCTTATAGGAAAGTGATTACATGCCTGAAGATACCAGATGATCCGGTTTTGTTCCCTTGTATTTCTGTATTATTTTGTATCTCTTTTGTATTACAGATAACAACAGCATATTTTTCCAACAAGTGAGTTGGGGCAAAGATTTGAACAATTGGTGAGGGGTTAACAGCGACCATGAAAGAGAGAGGAAAGAAGAGGGGAAAAAAAATTCTCTTTAGAGTGCTGGCTGTGATACCATGTGAGAGCTAGAATATGAATGATTTATTTACTGTGAAAACAATCAATAAATAGAGTACAAAGCCTACTAAGAGGGAACCAGTTACAACAAGTCCACAAGACTAGGCCACAATAAATTACCAACAGACTAAGTCTCAACATAAAAGACAAAAAAAATTCGTTAAATCCAGGGTTGAAGAAAAGTTAAATCATGATCCTAGCAGCTCTGCTGTAGTTTCTTGGAAGCAACTAACCTTAGTTAAAGGAAATAACCTTAGTTAACTTGAATAGACGTAGCAACCTTCATTTCTTGCCAACTATGCGCACTTATAAATATTCTCATTTCTCTCCCTCTCTCACCACCCCTACAGCAGAAGGAAAAACAAGCTAAGGAAGCTAGCTAGCCCGGCCTCCATGGCGAATCATCACCAACTCAACACTAATCAGCCATTTGTGGTTCCAAGTAGGGGAACAGTTAAGCGCAAGATCTTTGCCTGGCTTCTTCCAAAGATGAAGCAACGCATGCAGCTCATCTTCCCATGTACATCTCCGCAGCTGTGATAATGATCTTGCGGCCCTGTCTCTGTACTTTTCTGCTATTATTATTGTTTCTTGTTCTTGTTAATCTCAACAATTTATATATATGGACTTATGGACTTTTCTCTCTGAGACGTTGGTTTGCATGCAATGCAAATTAATTGATTGATGATCCATTTAATTTTTGTTTTCAATTTATGTTTGGAGTTAATATCATGTAGTCATGGACTTTGACGCTTAGTGTCCTTTCATGTGACCTCTTAGTGTCCTTTCATGTGGCCGCCAAGAGCCTGAGCGTTAGTGAACCCTCTCTTGCAAAAAGTGCACTTGTAGGACAGGCTGACACCGGCGTTATTATTAGAATATGGAAATTAGATAAATATGTAAACAATATTATCCTTATCTTGCCCTTACTCAATACTGTTGCTCTTCTATTTACATATTTACAATCATTTCTCCTATACTAGTAGGCCAAAAACCAGAAAAAAAAAAAGGTTGAGAGGTTGCAAAGAGTACCCTACAGAGGCTTTTGATTTAGAAGAGATTAGAGATGGCTTTATTGATGAAATGGAGTTGCAAAGAGTGCTCTGCAGTGGCTTTTCATGAGAAATAACAGATAAGGCCAGGGTTTATTGATGAAAGCTAAGGGAGCTGTAAAGAGTGCTCTGCCTTCTTTAATGGAGATGGCAATTGAAGATAGATTTCAAAGACTTCTCAAAAATGATGTAAATTCTACTAACAGTACTTGATATGCTATTTTGTCCATAGAATTGGGTTCTAGGGGAAGACTAGAGTAGAAGTCATCACCAAGTCGGAGAGTGATAGAGTTGCAGAAGAGATGGAAAGGGGAGATTTTGATGAGAACAGAGATAGTTTCATACCTTAATTGATGAAATGGCACTGCAAAGAGATGGATGTGAAATCCATACGTTGTGCTTATCATCGCTACAGCAGTAACTATTGCTGTGGTAGCAATTCCGGAAGGATTGCCTTTAGCTGTCACACTAGCAGGCATTTGGTTGAAGGAGGCAGGCTAGTTCCTACCATTTTATAAATTCGGGGTAAAAAAAAAAAAAAGTCCTACTAAAGTTAACATATATTTCATACCCAAAATTTAAATTACATAATGAAAAAAATACTACTTCTTCTGTTTCATTTTATGTGTCCGATTAAAGATGCTTGTCTGAAATTATTTAAAATTTAAAATTTATATATGTATGTATATATGTATATGTATGTATCTATATATGTGTGTATATATATGCATATGTACATATACATATATACATACATATATATATATATATATATATATATATATATATATATATATATATATATATATATAGAGAGAGAGAGAGAGAGAGAGAGAGAGAGAGTTTATTACCGAAATGGTACCTCGACTATTGCAAAATTACTAATTTGGTCCTTGACAATTTTCTTGTGCCCAATTAAGTCCCTCAACTTTGAAAATTTTAACCAATTTGGTCTTCCGTTTATTTTGCCGTTAAACATCCGTTCAAATCAGTACCAAATTGGTAATTTTGTTATAGTCAAGGGACCAAATTGGTAATTTTGCTATAGTCAAGGGACCATTTTAGTGAAAATTAATTACCAATTTGGTCCTAATTTAACGTATGTTTAACGGCAAAATAAACGGAGGATCAAATTGGTTTAAATTTTCAAAGTCGAGGGACTTAATTGGGCACGAAAAATTGTCGAGGACCAAATTGATAATTTCGCAATAGTCGATGGACTATTTCAATAATAAACTCTCTCTCTCTCTCTCTCTCTCTATATATATATATATATATATATATATATATATATATATATATATATATATATAACCTTTGATGTTAACTCTCTATTCTTAGTAAATTTGATAAATCTTTCCCTTTGTCTATGTTGGAGTAATGATTATACTCTTAAGTGTGTGGTTGTCTTGAATATCTTGAAGTGTGGAATCCTTTGATAAATTATAATATTGTATTTTGGATCTATAAACCTCATCTTTTTCTAAAGTAAAAATATTTTACAGGGTAGAATGAATTTTACTTAGCATTTTATGCTAACTCTGTGTCTTTGTATGTTTTTGAATCCTTGTTATTTTCATGTCTGGAGTAGATGGTTGTTGATGGGACTCAATGTCATTGACTCCAATAGTACTTTTGTGAATTTTTTGTAGTTGGTGACTTTAGACTCTTCCATTCTTTTGACGTGTATGTATGAATTAGGGGTCTTGTAGTACCCGTATTTCAGATAGATGGATTGTGTCTTAACGTAGCCTTGCATCTATCCGATGATGGATAGAGTTGGCAGTGACACTCCTCAGGTATTTTGGAGAATTTGGATTAACTTTTGGATGGATTTCGGTAATTAATACTATTTCGATAATTTGTTGTTTTGCTTTACTATTTTATAGTTAATTTTAATGATGTGTTGATACTTATATGTGTTTATTCATTAATATAGTAGTTTTACATTGATTGTTAATTATGTGTATTGATAGAGTTTGGTGTAGTGTCCATGTTTGTAGTAAAGTATTGATAGAATTGTGATGGATAATACACTAGCACTGGGCTACATGAACCGGCCCAAAAGAGCAAGTATACTTTCTAGAGACTTCGTATCCACAAAGTCTCAAGAAAGTGGGGGACGGGATGATGGATAATACACTAGGCTTGGACTACATAGATCGGCCAAAGAAAGCAATTGGATCAAGAAAGCCCAAGAAGGACCCTCAACACAAAGCTACAGAAGAGTTCGATAAGGATTAGACTTAGCACTTGTAATATTAACCAGATTAGGGCTTATTAGTTATAATATAACAGGGACTCCCAAAATATGTATAAATAGACCCTCCACACATGGAGAAGGGGGGAAGCAATCCTGAGCAATACAATACCTATATTCTCTTACTATATTTTCCTACATATTTCCTATATTCTCGTTATTCTAACAGGTAGTGTTGGCCTGCCTTTGACAACCCAGAAGTCATAAAACCAACAAATTGAAATTTTGAATTTGTGTGGTGTAGTAGTGTTGAAAGAATTGGTGTGGTGTAGTGTACAATAATCTTGAATAGATTAATGTTGAAGTATTAGTGATAGTTATGTGTTGAAAACGTTTGTAGTAAAGTGTTGATAAATTTGAAATTGTAAAGAAGTATTGTATTTTTATCAAATATATGATTTTTTTTTTTTTAAAAAATAAAAAGTTAGCAGTAGGCCTATATATGTTCCTGGGTAAGAACATATGCCTGTTGTATATATATATATTTTTACTACTAATATGCGTCTATTATTGATGGCAGAATTTGCATCCTTTTCAAATGGGCGCAAATTGCTACCAATCTGCGTCTGTTGTACAACAAACGCAAAAAGGTTTGTACAACAAACACACATAAAACTATTTTTGTACTAGTGATAAATGTTTGTTGACTTGACTATATGAGATACCCGGGAAAATAATTACATATGCGAGAGAGAAGTAGGGTTGCTTCAAGGAAAAAATTTATGCACGCAATTATTTATAAACTCTCACAAAATTGGACAAGGTACTCCATGGCCAAAACGGGTATGCCTATGAAAACTAAACAAATGGTAACATATACATATCTTATGATAGGATTGTTCGTTAAACATGGTCGTATCTGTTTACCGTCTCAAAAATCAATTTTCATTCATATAGGGAGTGGTTGAAAAAATTAGTTAAAATCGACATTTAGAGTGATCATTTTGGTGCACAGTGTTTTGATTGATGTTCAATTTTGATTTGAATTGAGTCAAAGTGAATTTAGAGCATCCTCATCAATGGGGTTATTTCACGGTATAAAGAGGAGTTTTTGTAAGTGTGATTATGAAAGAGAAAATAGGAGGGGAGGAAAAAAATGAATAAATATGATTTATAAATAAATAAAAAAAATAGTGTCATGCGCGTCAGCGGGCGCGTGCACTGCACGCGCCCGCATGGGCGGCTGCTGTGCGCCATACGCGCACAACAGCCAATGATAATAAATGCTCTCTGCTAAATTACTGTACAATGAACCGAGTATTAGCAGATGAACCCCAAATTTTCTCTTTCCTCTTCTCTTTCCTTCCATGTGGCAAATTCCTGACATTATCCTTTCAAATATGCACTGATAATGTTGCTCTTAGATTCTTCTAAGTAATTAAGATTTTATTCGATATACAATTATATAAATTATAACATCAAACATTATATAGCGCAATTGATGAAATTGGTTGGATTGATTATGTTTTCTTTACTTGAATTAGAGTAAATAATTGTCCAATTACCCGTGCGATTCACGGATAATTTTTTTTATGAGTAAATTGCACTTTTGGTCCTATGACTATAGGGCTCTTGTTAATTGCAACACTTGACTTTCAAAACCAACAAATTAGTCCTTTAACTATGCTTTTTTTAACAGATTTGGTCCTTCCGGCTAAATCACCGGCCAAATTTGGCCGGAAAAATGTAACATATTTTAAATTAAATATAACTGAGGGCAAAATGGTCATTTTATGATGTTTTCTTCTCCCTTGCCAGCCTCCTTGCCGGCGATACAATTCCAATGGTTACCGCCGGCGATAGAGTTCCGTATGCAATGGAAATTCAATCCTCCTTCTATTAATATTTAAGCAATTAACCTCCATTTATGAAGTACTCAGATTAGTACTAGACTACCTTACGCAATGGAAATTCAATCTTCCTTCCTAGGCCGCCGGCGATACAGAGTTGACCACCTTCTCCGAGTAGTCCCTGTCAGCTAACACCTCAGGCGCGACGTAGTATGTCGTCGCTACCACTCCGCTCATCAGCTCGCTCTCGTGGAAGCACTCAGCCGAGCCAAGGTCGGCTAGTTTCAGTCGGTGACAATGAGCAATCGCATTCGTTAATGGTACTTAATTAGCAATTTGGACCAGAAGAGCATATAATAAATTCAAGATTTCAGATGAAATTTAGTTAAAACAAAAACAAAATTTCTTATTGTTTACTCATTTCTATGAAACAACATCTAAATGGTTGGTCTGATTATTCTGCCTGCCAAATGGTCATTTTGCTTTGCAAGTGATAATGGAGAGAGGAAGCGAGCGGCCAAAGGAGAAGGAAGAAGAAGAAATGACCATTTTGCCCTCAGTTATATTTAATTTAAAATATGCTACGTTTTTCCGGTCAAATTTGACCGGTGATTTGGCCGGAAGGACCAAATCTGTTAAAAAAAGCATAGTTAAAGGACTAATTTGTTGGTTTTGAAAGTCAAGTGTTGCAATTAACAAGAGCCCTATAGTCATAGGACCAAAAGTGCAATTTACTCTTTTTTTTATTTAGATAATAAAATTAAAGAAAATTATTTTTAAAAATCTAATATTGAACATGTACATTTATTTGATTATAATATTAGTACAAAAGTATCACTCAATTAATTGAATAATATATGGCTTGTTTGTTTACAATTATCTTTAAAAGATCTATATTTAATACTTCGTATAACTTAAGTAATTATATTATTAAAAAAATAAATATGGAAAAATGAGAAATAATTTTAATTATAGCAAATAATAATAATAATTATTAGTATAATAATTCCTCAATTACTTAATTAGTATAATAATTAACATATTTTAATTATAGCAAATATTAATATTTTGAAAGATTTGTGTATATTCATTAACTAAAAAATTGATTTTTTTATTATAAAGATAATTTTATTACGTTATTGCATAATATTATTATAGTACAAAAATGTCATATATTAATACGTAGATTTTTTGATTTAGTGGACAGTCTAATAAAAGGTGTAAAAATAACTTAATTAGTAATATATGTATAATTTTTTAAATTATTGAATTAATTATCGTATATAAATACAACCTATTAAAAAGTGTGAAATGACGTAATAATATTTTCTATATACAATAATATGAAGTCTGGATCATTATTTGATTAATTACAATTAATTCATTAATACCTTATATCTTAATATTATTATAGTAAAATAATTTCGGATATTAATTTGTAGATTTTTTTTTTAATTTTGTGGATAACCTAATAAAATGTGAGAAAACGACTTAATTAATAATATATGTATAATAATTTGTCTAATTATTGACTTAATTACCATATATTAAAACAACATATTAATTACCATATCAATAGTAATAACCATATAGTAATATGAATAATTATTAGTTTAATTAGAATAATAATTATTAGTGTACTAATCTTACCATTATTAGTTTTATTACAATTAATTTCTTAATTAGCAAAATAATAATTCTATAATTTTGCTAAAATATATTTAACTAATTCATTAATTTCAGAAAATACTAATAATTGTATAGTAATATGACTAAGGCTCTGTTTGGCAGAGCTTATTTAAGAGCTTATAGCTTATTTTAAGCTACTAATAAGCTATAAGCTTTGTTTGGTAATGTTCTCAAAATAAGTTAGTAGCTTAAAATAAGAGCTTATTTTGAAACGCTACTTGGGGTAGCTTTTCAAAATAAGCTAGTAGCTTATTAACTTTTTTCCATCTTTATCCTTATTATTTTAAATAAATGACATCCTTCACCCCCCTCAATTAAAACCCTTTTGACATTTTCGTTTCATTATGTTTGGTTGTAATTTCAGTTTGATATTTATGTTTGAACATTAATTTTTGTATGAACTAATCTTATGAATTATAAATATTTTTTTTTATTTTATATATTTTCAAATATATGTTCTTATTTTATATTTTATTTAAATATATTGATTTCATTATTTTATATTTTAATATATATATATAAACAAACCTATTTAAATTTAAAATTATTTAAATTGTATGCAGATGTCCTTTTTAGTCTTTTTATATTTATCAGCTTATTAAAAAGCTAATTTTACCAAACACTTTTAAGCATAACAGCTCTTCAGATTTCAGCTTCGAGCTTATAGCTTTTCAGCTTTCAGCTACTTTTCAGCTTTCAGCTACCTTTTCAGCTAGGTTTGCCAAACATAGGCTAATTATTAACTTAATTTTAGAATAATAATTATTAGTGTACTAATCTGATCATTACTAGTATTACTACAAATAATTCATTAATTTTAGCAAAATAATAATTCTTTAATTATACTAAATCTATTCAATAATTTCCTTAATTGGGAAATAGTAATATCTCCACAGTAATATGTATAATTATTATCTTAAATAGTATTAGGAAAAATATTTGATGGCCGATGTATCTATACGCCGGCGATAAATGAAAAGATTTCATCTCATTAAAAAAAATCAATGACCAAGTCCTTGTTTGTAAAATTTATATTACTTTCTAAATTATTATATTTTTAATAAGAAAACTCTTTATTTTTTATTAACAAAATGTAGCTAATTTTTTAAACCTATTTATTACTTAGGTAATAAGGAAATATATACTTGGTTTTAGGTAAAACATTCATGATTATGGTTTCACCTCTCCATATACATACAATGATCAAGCTAATTTAAACGGTAATCGCATTACATTATGCAGCCATAAACTAACGTACATTAATGCTTCGTGCCTATTGTACATCTCATTTTTTTTTTTTTTTGGAAAAAATACAGCTCATATTCAATTTATGTATAAAACAACAAACGTAGTATCGATGATTTATTATATTGTAAAAATTATGGAGCCGCGGGTCTGCAGAAGATAGATCGTAGACAGAACCAGAGACTTTGAGGCCTTTAGAAGCCCATTCTTGTCGACGTTGGTTGAGTTCTTCTTCCTTTCTTGAAAGGGTGTAAACACTGGTGCCTAATTCAGCTAGCTCATCCACTACTGCATGTATAAACACAAAACAAAAAAGCATAAAATTTTCAAACCCATAAATGAATCCTCAATGCCTTTAATAAAAACCATAACTTGATAGAGAATGATGAGGGGCAGAGTAGAGGGAGGAGTGGAAGGACGGGATAAGAGAATCACCAAGATATGATTTTACAGAGAAAAGGGGAAGGAGAATGTATGTATGTATGTATAGAAGTCTATTCAGGTGAGGACTAATGTATTATAGAGGATTTTGAGGATCAATCCTAGCCATTGATTTCTAAAAATTAATGGTGTAGATTTAGGTAACGTTTAGATTAGTTTTTTAGTTAATTAAGGGAAAAGATGATATTTTAGATTAATTAGTTTTATGGAAAGCTTTTGATTAATTAATATAGAATCACTATTGAATTATAATTAAGGTTAGAAAATCAGTACTGCATTCCATACGGATGAAACAAAAAACAACCCAAAGACTCGCGTAGAAAAGATTATGAACACTGATGTGTGCCTATTTACTGAGTATTGTGTGCCTATAACGTATGAGTTGTGTGCCTAACGTGAAAAATAATAGAAGTAGGTTAATGAAAGTTTTAAAGATAATTGTTTTTTTAAAGGTTATGAACACCAGTGTGTGCCTATGTCGTATTCAAATGCTTTGTTTTTATTAATTTTTTTGGGAAGAATTTTTTTAATTAACTTCATGTAGATACTTGAATTACCTGTGAGTCTGTGATGTATGAGTTGTGCACATAGCGTGAATAATAATTGAAGTAGGCAATGGAAAATTTAAGGAATAATATTTTTTAAAAGTGTTAGATTGATTACTAAATGCTTTTGTTTGACTAATTTTTTAACTTGAAGAATTTTGTGCATATATTTTACTTATATTCCATATGCGTAAGGAAGCATACAATGTGTGACATTTACTGATATAATGTATGCCTCAATAATTAAATCGTGTGCCCAGTTAGACATGAAAGAAGTACTGAGACACACAATACTCAGTAAATCTTTAAAACTTTTCATTAACCTACTTCTATTATTTTTCACGTTAGGCACACAACTCATACGCTATAGGCACACATTACTCAGTAAATAGGCACACATCGGTGTTCATAACCTTTTCTACGCGAGTCTTTGGTTTGTTTTTTGTTTCGTCCGTATGGAATGCAGTATTGATTTTCTAACCTTAATTACAATTCAATAGTGATTCTATATTAGTTAATCAAAATACTTCCATAATACTAATTGCATGCATCATTACTATATTAATCATCTTCTAATCTAGTTCGTTTATGTTTTTTTTTTTTTTTTTTTTTTTTTTTTTTTTTTTTTTTTTTTTTTTTTGTTTTTTTTTATTTGATGGCTAGGATTAGTCCTCATAGTCCTCTATAATAAATAGTCCTCACGTGAACAAGGGCCTATATAAATATATATATATATATATATATATATATATATATATATATATATATATATATATATATATTCTTATTTTGTATGCAATTTACCTTTTGTAATTAAATAAATCAATTGTTTTATTTGTCTTTTTTATTTGCCTAATATGCATGCATTCACCGTTTTGACTTCTGTCATTATTTTAATTATTCTTATTTTGTATGCAATTTATCGTTTGTAATTAAATCAATAATTTTATTTGCCTATTATTACCCTATTACCGTAAATATATATGGATAATTAGCAATTGACTGATTGTTTTATTTGCCTATTACCATAAATATATATGGATAATTAGCAATTGATTGATTTTATGAATAAATAAATAAATATATATGAATAATTAATAAAATAATAAATGAATAAAATAAATGATTTTACTAAAATGCCACTAAGTTTGGACGTGAAAATTTGGGAGGAGGATATTGTTTTTATATATAGTATAGATTATATATCCAAAACCGATAATGAATAAATAAGAAATCGATTCTCAAATATGCCCATTGTGTTGAGAAAAATGGAGATTTGAAAAACTCTTTACATTACTTAAAAAAAAAAAAAAAAAAAACTCTTTACATAGCATTTGTCTAATATTGGACAAGCATGTAAATTTAAACTAACGCAAATTAAATATAATTGAACTTTTAAAGAAATTTGAATAGAATAGTTAAGAGCCTATTATGTGCATGGGACTGCAAATGAAAATCTAATTAAAATGAAGGTCATGAATGCTAATTGCTTCCAATTAAAATACACGTTGGGGGAGGGGGGGGGGGGGGTGAACAGTAAGAAAAAGTTGTAATGGCCAATAGAAATCCAATGTGGGGAACATACAGGAAAAAAAAGTTGTAATGGCCAATAGAAATCTACCCTGAGCCTCCACCGACCGTTTGATTGATCGTCAAATGTGAAAGATCACGCAATTTCCAGGAAACAACCGTGCGGGGGTGGGAACTCAATAATAAACTCTATAATATTATATCTCCCTCACACCATTACACATACATTTACACCATTCACACCAACTCGGGCTCTCCATCAGAACTCAGCAATGGAGAAACACCAGCTCAAAACTGATCATTGTGGACCATGGTCCACAATATAATTTGCGGTTACATGGGCTCTTAGTCTTTTGTCTATTATTATTATATAGTTAGATGAACGTTGAAAATGCATAGCCCTAGAGTCTAGGCACAAAATTAAATTAAATGAAATTGTGACTGGTGAACCAGTGCGGGTCTGCAAGCTAGCTCTCATCACCACAACATACAGGGAGTCTCTGACCCCACCGCGACGGTGATCCAATCCACAAAACACCACCTTGGCCGGATAATATTTTCCGGTCAAGCTCCACCAAACCTAGGTTTTAAGAAGAGCGGCTGGCACAAAATCTCTGTTATCCGAATTCCACCGGAAATTTAATTATTTAAATTTTTGTCACTTTTGACCCCTCACTATTATATTTATTTCAAATATGATCTCTGGCTATTAATATATTTCTAATTTGATACATGACTCCCAAGTTCTTGCTATATGTCATCATTTTAACCAGTTTTTCTGCTAATCATCTGTACTTTTTATCAATACTAACACAGATACCGTTATATTCAACTGTATTGCTTGTATGATTCTCAAATTTAAATAAAAAAATAAATAACACTTTTAAATACTCCTCATTTTAGATCAGTCAACAAGTTTGCTCATGCTTTAGCATGAGCTACGTACGTGTTCTAAGACTACTCCATTGTTGGTTATTCTCTTTTCCTTCATGTATTAAACATTTATTTTAATAAAGTTCAGGGTTTTTTCCTATCAAAATAAAAATAATCATGGGCCTTATTTTTTTAATGTTCTATTTAGTTAATGAGGCTTGACTAAAGTTATTTTTAATCTAACTTTTCATAATGTGAAGTCTAGTATTAAGAAATAAAATTGATATATTTAGAAATTACACTAAAAACACTATTAAATAAAAAAATTAAATTTAATAAAATAATTAAAAATACTAAACAAATCTATACTATTAATAAAAACAATATCTTCAACTTTAACTTCCCGCCCAAAACACTCCTATACTATTATGGATTGCGTAATATTGTAAAATATGGTAATACAATTCCTAATCGTAATAAAATTGTACATTAAAATATGGTAATACAATTTCTAATAAAATATATTATTTTCTACGACGTTCCTATTAGTAATAGGATTCTTGATTAAAATTACTAATCATAATAATACAGTATATATATTTCCCTGCAATGGAAAATCTATACTATTAATAAAAATAATATCCTCAACTTTAACATAATATTGTAAAATATGGTTAACAATTCCTATTCGTAATAAATTTGTACATTTAAATATGGTAATACAATTTTTAATAAAATATATATTCCTATTCGTTATAGAATTATTCTTAATTGAAATTACTAATCAGTACATATATTTTTCCCTGCAATGGAATCTATCTATACTATATATAAAAACAAAATCCTCACTTTAAACTTCTCGCCGAAAACAGTCCTACAATATTTAAGATACTATTATTTCCTATTTTCCTATTTGTTGTACAATTCCACATTGCAATTTCTATCGTACTACAATTCTACATTACAATTCATATCGTACTACAATTCTACATTACAATTCCTATCTTACTACAATTCTACTCCCAGATAATGTTTCCAAACAGCTTGATTTTGTAATACCATTCTTGCAAAAGAAAAAACAACATAGAGTAATGATAACTATACTTATTAACAATTTTAGTATTAGGTATTACAAATTAATATATAATTTACATAATAATTAAATATAGAAAGACCGATTATATTATAAACTCAATAATTTTGTAAAAGAATGTTGTGTTATTACTTTATTTGATGGTATAGTTAGTACAATTAAAAGGACATGTGATATACCAAACAAATGTTGGTAAGGGATGTCGGGATCATTCGAAAACATCTATACGATATATAAAAGTAATATCCTCCTATTTTATTATTCCGCTCAAATTTTTGTAGTAAATTAATTAAATATTTTATTGGTCAAATAATTAATAAAGCTTATTTGGTAAGAAAATGTAAAATGAAAATTAACTAATATCTATTAATTAGTAATATTGTTTCTATATTCATGTATCAATACTATTAATAAAAGTAAAATCCTCCCCTTCAACTTTCCCGCACAAAATAATATTATTAATTAATTGGTAAAAAAATTAATAACTTTTAATTGGTAGTAAAATTTTATTTACCAAATTCTCATAATAATTAAACCATTATAATTGTGAGAATAATGAAAACAAAATCTGCATAATTTTATAAGAAAAAAAAAATTTATTAATTATTATTTACACCAATAATAATAATAATTCAACTAATTAATCCTGTTGCTACCTCTGTTTTCTTTAAATTCTATAAATCGAAAACAATTTTCTTTTTTCCCTAATGGAGTCTGTTTTTGTCTTCGATTGATTCATTGTTATTTGTCCCGGGAATATCAACATTCCGTAGTCAACCAACAAACAGTGGAGTGCCTACTCCATGACTCCCAGGTAATGTTTCCAAACAGCTTGATTTTATAATACCATTCCTACAAAAGAAAAAACAGCATAGAGTACTGATAACTATACTTATTATTAGCTATTACAAATTAATATATAATTTACATAATAATTAAATATAGAGTTATATTATAAACTCAATAATTTTGTAAAAAAAATGTAGTGTTATTACTTTATTCGATGGTATAGTTAGTGCAATGAAAAGGACATGTGATATACCAAACATATGTTGGTAATATTGTTTCTATATTCACGTATCAAGACTATTAATAAAAGTGAAATCCTCCCCTTCAAATTTCCCGCACAAAATAATATTATTAATTATTTGGTAACAAATTAATAACGTTTTATTGTTAACAAAATTTTGTTTACCAAATTCTCATAATAATTAAACCATTATAATTGTGAGAATAATATAATGAAAATAAAATATGCGTAATTTTATAAGAAAAAAATAATTTATTAATTATTATTTACACCAATAATAATAATTCAACTAATTATCTATACTACTATCAATATAAATAAAATCATTCTTTGTGAAATCTCCGCCCAAACAATAGTAATAGTAAAGATAAAATGAAAAAAAAAAACCGATTTTACTAATTGATTGAAAATATAAAAAGATCCTAATAGAAAAGGAAACATAAATTAGGCAAATTGAAAAAGGGAAAGTATAATACTAATTGACTGAAAATTATTTAAAAACGTTAAAAAAATTAATTACACTTTTCTTTTGAAAACTTTAAATTGTTTACACTTTAAAAAAAATTAACTAAACATGGATTGTTAAATTTATTATAATAATTAAAATTAGTTCATCACATATATGGAGGAAGAAAAAAACTAAATACGATATGATGAAAATGATTATACTTAAGGTATAAAAGTAGTATAATTGTAGCCAAGGACCTTGTAGTCCAGTGGCATCAAACCCTTCCCTTTAACAGATACTGCATTGTAATAGAGTTAGTAGTATTAAAAAAAAAGTATAATTGCACATTATAGTTACTTTTTCAACCTACTGAAGCACAAAAAAGTCAACATTGCCTCCACTGAGACTCAAACCCACCCCCTTCCCTTTCCATCCCTTTCCATATAGGAGTGCAATCGGATGCAATTAGATCACAAGGTCTTGGCATTATGTTAAGTAAGCTAAACATTGGTCGTTGAATGTATTTTTATAATAAATAGGGAAAAGGGTCAAATTAGCCCCTAAACTTTTCACAAAAAGTCAATTAGGTTCATGAACTTTTTAAAAGTACAATTAAACACATTAACCCACCATTTTAGGGCATCTAACCCCATTAGCCGGTTACCTCTAAGGTAATTGTCGGTAAATGCCACTGTGACATGCCTAATAAGCTTTCTTTTAGTTTTTTTCTCGCCACGGCGGTTTGGCCTGGGCTACCATCGAAAGCTCTCTCCTGATGCGTTATCTTCCTTCGGCGAGGTCCTCGAATCAAACACAGGGAGATCCAGAGGTTTTGGATTCGTTGAAAGATTGTGAATCTTGAATGCAGGTTATATCCTACTTGGTTTCTACTTTGTTTTTAAAACAAATTAATCGACTGTATTTATCACTGTATTAGAAACAATAAATAATAAAAATAGTGCAGGAAAATAAATGAACCAGGATATGTTCACGCAGTTCGGAGCACCTTCTCCTACATCTGCGGGGCCACACAAAGGTGAAACCCAACTCCACTAGATGATCAAAGATGTTACAAGGTTCATCAGATATCCATCCTCCATGATGGCCTAATCTATTACACCCACAAACATCACCATCTCCTGAGTTGGTAGTGTGTCAACTTATTCAGCTTTCCCAGGCCAAACAGCAAGTCTTCCACTTGATGTAGTAAATAGGACAACAACATAAAACTAGTCTAAGAAGCCATATTACAATGATCTTGAGTCTGTATTAGACTAACAGACTTTACATATTAAAACAGTAGGCTAAGACTATAACAGTAGATCTTAAAGTTAAAACAGCAGGGAACTTTGGCGATCTTTTCAGTGAAATCCGCAATTAAACTTCTGAGGCTTCTGCTCTATTTATACTTGAATATCTGAGCTCCTTCCCTGTATTTGATCTCCTCAATTCAAGGTAAGGCACTCATCTACATCTTGCCTTGATTTTCTCATCTCTGACATTTTTTGCTTGAATAAACAAGAACCATTCATCCCATGCAAATAAACAAATCTAAAAACTATACCTTAGGCATAATTAATTAGACCACTTAATTAACAAATAAATTGCCAATTAAACTATACATTAAATATCCCTAACAATCTCCCCCTTTGGCAATTATTTGTCAAAACTAAACACATACATTCTTAAGGCACGAAATAAAAAAAATCAAATAAGAATAATCATTTTATTAAGATGTGCCCTAAGATATGTTGTGTTAACATGCAAAGCAATTACAAGCAAGAAATTAATTATACCAAAACTAAAATATTTGCATGAAACACCAGGTAAGAGCAAAATTCCAATAGTAACTAAAGCATCCAAGACAAAACAATGAACTAGTAAAGAACCATCTAAAAAGCAGTAAAACACCATCACCACACTACCAAGAGCCTTGCATGCTCCCCCTCAACTACTTCTCCCCCTTTTTGCGATAATTGACAAAGGGGAAGGAACCTTGTAACAGATCATCTAGTAGAATCCAAGTCCTCATCAGCTGTTTCAAAGGACTGTAACAGCTGTTTATCTTCCAAGAGCACTTTCTCCATCTGAACAACAGTAGACTTCAAACTTTTAAGAATAGACTGAGTGGTGAGTACACGAGCACTGACAGCAGCAAAATCCACACTCACACGAGAACGAGTTGATGAAACAGACTCTCCTTCAGGCACAACAGGAGACTTAAACGTGGAACAATCATCAAGGTGAGATTTAAAGAACATACGCCTATCAATAGAGTACAGGGAGGTTGGAGACAATTCCTCCTCTTGTGGATGCTTTCGAAAACCTTGTTTGCATAAAATACCATAAATCAGACTAGAAAAAGGAAGCAGCACCTTATCTTCTTTGCCCTGTCCGTGACGAAAGGCCATGATATGGTCAAAGATCAATTCTCCCAGATTAAAAGGAATGTTGTTCCGAATCTTGAACAAAAGTACAGCCATCTTCTTTGACACAGAGTGAACAGTAACCGTGGGTAGCCAGTTTGTAGTAGCCATACGAAGCAAGATAGCATAGCTAGACGGGAGAAAACTTGATTCAAGGTCACCTTGTTTACCTGATTTCTTGATATCCCTCTTAGGCTAGGTGTGGTAATGAGAATTGGAGAGGGAGGAAGCAATCCGATCATAATCAGGGGAAAACTGAACATCAACTTCAGTCCTGTCAAAAAACTCATTTATGACCGCTGGACTAAAGTCATACCAGTGCCTCCTTATGTAAACATTGTGGAAGTGGTCACTATCTCGATCCACAGTGTCTTCAGTCAGATTAGAGTAAAACTCTCGAGTTACCAGATCACAGTAAGGACCAACATTTGTAACTGTTTGGAGAAGGTTCTGAGAACGCAGAAGATCAATCAAATTACAGCAGGCAGTAAAATTTTCCACATCAATGTTTCTCTGAAGAAGTAACGATCTGTCCTTATTAATCAACCAAGCAGCCTGCAAATTTTTGTTCAACATAATAGGCAAAGGGAAACCAGAGGATTTTGGGAGACTGTGAGGAACAGAGACTTGACCTCGTAACTGACGGGTAGACATAGATTTTTGAGACTTTCGGGGAGGTTCAACATCAGAGACAGAATCCATAATCAGTTTCCATTTGACAGAAGGGGCTACAGGAATGACACGATTAGCAAGCTTAGCCTTACTCTTTCGAGTACGACTGGCAACAGGATTACACTGGTCGGGAGCAGAAAAAGGAACAGACACAAGAGACACAGATTGGATTTCTGGAATAGAGACTCTAATTAAATCAAGAGATAAATCAGTAGTAGGTAATTTTGTAACCAAAGATACATCATGAGACTTAATAACATCAGAGACTAACTTTTCAGATGAAGCAAGATCAGCAGCAGACTCATTAGACATAGGCTGAAGAAAGTACCGAAGGAACACCAATTTTGGAAGATGGAATTTTTAACACAGATGATGCGGCGGTGGAAAGTACACCCTGGATATCAGATTGCGTAGCAGCAGCGGTACGCACTTGCGGCAGAGCGGCGGAAACTTGCGGCATCGGGGCGGCAGGTGTGGCTTGCGGCAGCGGCTGAACAGCGACATCCGGGAGCGCAGTTGCGGACTGGCCAGCGACGTCTGCGGGCGCTGTTGCGGACTGGGCAGCGACGTCTGTGGGCGCTGTTGCGGACTGGGCAGCGACGTCCGCGGATGCAGTTGCGGACTTGTCGGCGACGTCCGTGGGCGCAGGTGCGGACTGGTCGGCGACGTCCGTGGGCGCAGGTGCGGACTGGGCAGTGACGGCCGTGGCAGCAGGTACGGCGTCAGTGGTACGCGGCTCGGCCAAGGTTTGCGTCGGCGGAGCGGACTGCTCCGGATCAAGTACGGCAGATTCGGGTAAATTCCAGGGCACCTCAGAGCATAGTTTCGCCAACTCCATAATCCTTCGCGAGTCTTTCATAGTTAAATCATCCAACAGAGAGGGATTAAGAGCAAAGGTTAGGGCAATTTTCGCACAAGCGGCTGGATTAAAATCAGAGATTCCTTGAACTATTTTTCGGGCTAAAGTCAATCGATCCTCAGGTGTGAAAAAAGAGGTGAAAGGATTTTGTGAAGCCATGAGGAACTGAGACAAAAAATTATTTCGGGCTAATCAAATCTGAGAACAAAAAAACGCAGGTAGAGATTTTGAAATCAAAGCCAATAATATAGTCTGAAACAGAATAGAAGTTTGAATATAAGAGGGAGAGAGAAATCTCAGACAAACTAGGAATCTCAGTTTGAGTAGAATTTTGAAAATACCAGAAAAAGAGATATTTAGGAAGAATTAAAACTAATCTGATAGGATGTCTGACACTGAAACACTGAGAAAAATTGATTAGTGTATCACAATTAATAAAATATCAGACTCATTAAAACCATAAAAAGCAGATTTATATATATATAAATATGAATAAAAAAAATTACCTGTAGTCCAATACGCAGCGGAAAAAAATATTAGAAATAATCTGCTAGACTTGGAAAACATATTAAAACTCCAAAAAAAATTATTTTGAAATAAACATGTAATCAAAAGAATTAATTTAATAGAAAGCATACCTGTAATACCCAAAAGCACTAGAAAGAATTAATTAAATTTGCAGATCCCTAGAGCAGCCCGAAGAGTTTCAAACCGAGTATTGTCCAAAGGTTTTGTAAACTGATCTGCTAAATTTGTCTCCGTAGGCACATGTTCTAGGGTAATTTCTTTCTCGTCCACTAATTCCCTGATGAAGTGATGTCTAATATCAATGTGTTTTGTACGCGAGTGCTGAACCGGGTTCTTTGAGATGTTAATCGCACTGGTGTTATCACAATAGAGAGTCATTGTGTCTTGTGTAACTCCATAGTCAGCTAGCATTTGTCTCATCCACAGAAGTTGAGTACAGCTGCTACCAGCGGCAATGTATTCTGCCTCAGCGGTGCTCAGAGAAATTGAGTTCTATTTTTTACTTAGCCAGGAAACCAGATTTTTCCCAATAAAAAAACAGCCACTAGATGTGCTTTTACGATCATCAGTGCAGCCAGCCCAGTCGGCATCACAAAAACCCATAAGATTGAGATTAGTATCTTTTGAAAGCCAAATACCAATCATACGTACCTTTAACGTATTTGATAATACGTTTGACAGCTTTTAAGTGCGATTCTTTTGGGTTTGCTTGGTACCTAACACACATTCCAACACTATTTGTGTTACCAGGCCCTTGGGGCTTGTTTTAAACCATGTAGCGCTTTTTCCAGTTTATACACATATTCAGGATGTGTAGGAACTTCAAAACCCTTTGGTTGTGTCACATAGATATCCTCAGACAGATATCCGTTTAGAAAGGCTGTTTTTACATCCATCTGATATAGCTTGATATTCAAGACACATGCAATGGATAACAATAGCCTTATTGACTCCAGACGAGCTACAGGGGCAAACGTTTCTTCATAATCGATTCCTTCAATCTGCGAGTAGCCCTGGGCGACTAGGCGTGCTTTGTTTCGAGCAATGTTACCAGCTGAATCGGTTTTATTCCGAAAGATCCACTATTATATATCCCTGAAAATAGAACACTAAAAGAAAAAAATATTAGTGATAAAATAAATTATTTAAAGAAAATAATACCTGGTTTATTTCAAAGTTAACCCTTCAATCTTGAATTTCCAGATTCTCTACACCTTCCACTAGTTCTTGAGTACCACTTTTCCATTGCGGTGCATTTGGTATTTTCTGGGTTATAAAATCCGCTTTCTTGACTCAAACTTGTTTTACAAATGGTGCAATGCGCTTGTGAATGTACTTCTCAACCCTTTGATCCTTGTAGAAATAGTAGCATTCAGGTCTGGTGTGGCCGCGCATCCTGCAATAATGACATATAGGGTTATATCTCATGCGATGAAAGTTTGGATACCATACATTACCATAGCCACGTCTAGAAGTATTGGGTTTGGCAAAGACACGATATGATCCAGATTCTGTCACACACTAGTTTAGACGCTGTCATATTGCTTTGTTGAGCTGGGTTTGCTTTTGGTGCGTTATGAACTGGTTCAAATTAAAGCATGTGCTCCATCTCAACTAAAAGCCTAAGCTGATAGTTGGACTGCACATATTATATTATATTTATGCTCACGCCCCCTCAACGTGTGCGGTGGATTTCCGAGCGCAACACGTGGAAGTCGCTTATTGAGGGTGACGCGGAGATTCGAACCCATGATCTTTTGCATGGCTTTGATACCAAATTAAAGCAAGTGCTCCATCTCAACTAAAAGCCTAAGCTGATAGTTGGACTGCACATATTATATTATATTTATGCTCAGTTCAGAACTTCTCACAAATACAGTATCTTTGTTCTTCCCACCGGAGAAACCAAGCCCAAATTTTGTAGACGTTTGTCTTCCTGAATCAAGTATTTCATCAAGGGTAGATGTGGTGTCCATCATCTTGATACGTCGTTTGAGCGTGTACAGCTCCTGTTGTAGCTTTTCCTCACGTTCAAGACTAGCCTTCAGTAGGAGATCTTTTTCAGAAGCTTGGTTTTTGTACACCATCTTAGCATCTTCTAATACAGCAATTTTACTAGACAAGGAATGATGCACTTTAAATAAAGCCTCCCATCTGGAGTACAACTTTTTATATTCTACTTCATAAGACACAGGAGGTAACTCGCGATCTTCAGCTGAATTATATTCTCCATTGTTTGAACCAGTGAGCTCTTCTGCGTCAGGTTCAACGTCAGCTATTGCAGTAAAATCCACGAAATTTCTAGAAATTTCGTCAGTGTTTGAATCAGCAACTTCTGATTCAGGTTCATCATCACTCCAGGTTAGGGCCGTCATGGATTTCTTTCTTCGTAAGTATGTTGGGCACTCGGCTTGAACATGTCCAAATCCTTCGCATTCAAAGCATCGGATGCCCTTGTTCGCTTTGTCTTTAGGTTTAGCGGTACGTGAGCCAGATGATCTTGATGTTGATCCTCCAGATTTTGTCACATATTTTGAGCTACTTGAGTTTATCGCTTTCTGATTTTGTACTCTAGCATTTTGTATGTATCTCTTTTGCTTAACCTGTTTCAAAAAGTTAGAAAAATGTTTAGATAATAAACCAACAGGATCATCAGAAAGCTCATCTGTATCAGGCACGTCGAAGTCTTGTCCTTCAGCGTTGAAAGCAACGGATTTCTCCTTCTTTGTATGATCGGTCAGAATCTCCATTTCGTAGGTCTTAAGACTTCCCATTAATGCTGCAAGAGTTTTATCTTCCCAACCTGCGTTTTCCTGCATAGCAGTCACCTTCATTCGAAAATGCGGTGGTAGAGAACGCAAGACTTTCTTGACCAATTTTTGTTGGGGAAATGGCTCGCCTAGCACAGCAGCTCGATTTGCCAGTTCTTGAACACGTTCGTTGAAGCTTGTAATATTTTCGTTTTCATTCATTCATAGATCTTCAAAATCTGAATGAACCAGCTGTAACTTCGATTGTCTCACTGAGTCAGTACCTTCATAGGTAGTTTCCAATATGTCCCATGCTTCTTTTGCAGATTCACAACCTGCAACTAAAGTAAACTGACTTTCATGCATTAGCGAATAAATAGTATCTAAAGCTTTATGATTGTAACCAGCAAGAGTCCTTTCAGCTGCATCCCATTCAACTTCTGGTTTGAGCACTTTGGGATCATTTTCTGTTGCACCCGCCTTTTTGGGATGTTCCCAATCAGTTAGGACAGCTGTCCAGATTCGATCGCTTAGAGCCTTTAGATGCATTTTTGTTCGAGCTTTCCAGTATGGGTAGTTGTCACATGTTAACTCGGGAGGAGTTTTCATCCTTTCCATCCTGACACACTTAACACACAGTGAGAAAGTTCAAACACAGATAAGCCAATACAGAAAAAACACAAAAACGATGTGAGAACCTGAGTTCAAGAAACACAAAGCACCCAGATCGCTGGACTAATAAATTAAGTCCCCGTGCTCTGATACCAATTGAAAGATTGTGAATCTTGAATGCAGGTTATATCCTACTTGGTTTCTACTTTGTTTTTAAAACAAATTAATCGACTGTATTTATCACTGTATTAGAAACAATAAATAATAAAAACAGTGCAGGAAAAATAAATGAACCAGGATATGTTCACGCAGTTCGGAGCACCTTCTCCTACATCTGCGGGGCCACACAAAGGTGAAACCCAACTCCACTAGATGATCAAAGATGTTACAAGGTTCATCAGATATCCATCCTCCATAATGGCCTAATCTATTACACCCACAAACATCACCATCTCCTGAGTTGGTAGTGTGTCAACTTCTTCAGCTTTCCCGGGCCAAACAACAAGTCTTCCACTTGATGTAGTAAACAGGACAACAACATAAAACTAGTCTAAGAAGCCATATTACAATGATCTTGAGTCTGTATCAGACTAACAGACTTTACATATTAAAACAGTAGGCTAAGACTATAACAGTAGATCTTAAAGTTAAAACAGCAGGGAACTTTGGTGATCTTTTCAGTGAAATCCACAATTAAACTTCTGAGGCTTCAGCTCTATTTATACTTGAATATCTGAGCTCCTTCCCTGTATTTGATCTCCTCAATTCAAGGTAAGGCACTCATCTACATCTTGCCTTGATTTTCTCATCTCTGACATTTTTTGCTTGAATAAACAAGAACCATTCATCCCATGCAAATAAACAACTCTGAAAACTATACCTTAGGCATAATTAATTAGACCACTTAATTAACAAATAAATTGCCAATTAAACTATACATTAAATATCCCTAACAGTTACCTTCAAGGACGAGCAACCAATGAGTGATGCTATCAAGGGGATGAATGGGCGTAACATAACAGTTAACGAGGCTCAGTCTCGCGGAATCGGCGGCCGCGGTGGCTGTTTCCGTGGTGGACGTCGTGAGGGTGGCGGCGATGGGTGTTATGGCCGCAGGAATGGTGGTTATGGTGGCGGTGGCTATGGCCACAGGGATGGTGGTTATAGCAGAGGTAAGCGGTACTCTAGGGGAGGCCATGGTAGAATCTGGAGGAGCTAATCTAGCATGAGTGTTGCGTAATTAATGTTTCTCCCCGTAAGATTTTAGATCTTGTTAGTGTCCTTCTACTATGGTGTTTGGTGTTACTTTAAGTCTGATCTGCGTGATTGTTTGTCCGTTTCGGTTATCTGTACAGTAGTTCGCTTTGCTTGTAAATCTGTATTTACAAAGTT
Source organism: Ipomoea trifida (assembly GCA_003576665.1). NCBI lineage: Eukaryota > Viridiplantae > Streptophyta > Magnoliopsida > Solanales > Convolvulaceae > Ipomoea > Ipomoea trifida. Next base: position 7,224,798 of record CP025649.1, on the reverse strand, counting down.
CTGGAGGAATGAGGTAAACCGATGATTTTCATTTAACAAAAAAAGAAAGAAAAAAAAATGGTCCAACAAAGCCAAAGCAAGTCTCCCTGATGAAGTTGTCGTCCTGAAATTTGGATTTCATGTTCAACTACAAATTAATTAATCTTGAAAACGCATACCAGGAGATTTGGATTTCAAGTTCAACTGCAAGATTTGGATTTCATGTTTGCTCTAAGGATGACCATTACCTGAGTATCGCCGGAAAATGTATCAGAAAGCCCTACACTCACTTCACCACCATCTGATTTTATTTTCTTTAATTTAATTTATTTATTTTACTTATGTGGCAAGAAAAAAAACTAAAAGAAAGCTTATTAGGCATGCCACAGTGGCATTTACCGGCAATTACCTTAGAGGTAACCGGCTAATGGGTTAGATGTCCTAAAATGGTAGGTTGATGTGTTTAATTGTACTTTTAAAAAGTTCATGGGCCTAATTGATCGACTTTTTGTGAAAAGTTCAGGGGCTAATTTGACCCTTTTCCCTAATAAATATAATTAAATTATTTCTCATTTTCTATATTTATTTTAATAATAATATAATTACATAAGTCATATCACATATCAATCTTTTTAAGATAATTGTTGACAAACAAGTCATATATTATTCAATTAATTGAGTAATACTTTTGCACTAATCTTATAATCAAATAAATGTATACGTTCAATATTAGAATTTTCTTTTTATAATTTCATCTTTATTTTTATTATCTAAATATATAATAAAACATTTATCCGTGCATCACATTTGGTAATTAGACAATTATTTGCTCTAATTCAAGCAAGAAAAACATCAAAAAAAAAAAATCAATCCAACCAATTTCATCAATTGCGTTATATAATATTCGACGTTATAATTTATATAATTATATATCGATCTAAATATTCTTAAAATATTATAACAAATCCAATTCGTGCAACGCACGGGCAAAAATACTAGTAAGCAAAAAAAGAAGAAGAAAGAATTACTTTGACCACGAAATAATAAATAGAACAAGCCAAATAGGACAGATGGAGTAACTCCTTTGATTATTATGTAGGAAATTCTAGTAATTAAATTAAAAGTTGTTCAAAAAACTTATCAAAAAGTTCAAAAACGACAAAAAAGCTAATGATTTTGTACCGAATATTGAAAAGAATATAATTAATACAGATTAGGTGTGTATAAGGTACCATGATCAGGAGACCAAAATGAAAATAACTCATTTATTTAGTTTTGAAAAGTGTGATAAATGGAAAATACTCTATATATACTCATATTTTATACTCTCAATTTTTACTACAATATTTTGATATAGACATATTTACAAGGGTTCACATGAAAAAAATAATCTAACAATGCTTACTATATCAATAAGTAAATTTTAAAGTAAAAATTTAAGAGTAAATGTAATAGATGTTATAAATATGACCATGGTTCAACTGTGGCAGTATACTACCTTCTCGGGACCAACATCTGCATGTCTCATGAATCATGAGTTCTCGTCAAAATTCAAAGTATTTATCATTATATTTTTCGGGGTAATTGACGTAGAAGTTGTAAAATATACACTTGCCAGCTAAATATTAATTAGACACTCTTCAAATAAAAAGTTTATATATAAAATCTTAATGGATATTTTTTGTTAAGTAAATATAATACTACTCCATATTTGTCAACTACTACGTACTAATGACACATTTGTTACCATTCTAAATGAATGTTTCGAAAAGAAAAATTTATTGGATATTTTTGGTTAAATAAACACAATAACTATTTGTCAATTACTACATAGTGTGATGGCATATCTATTACCATTCCAATGATTGTTTTGAAAAAAAAAAAAAAACTATTCCGATAACTTATTTTAAAATTTTATCACAGCATATATTTTTCCCTGTGATGCTTAAAGATGGCATACTTCATAATTGGTGATTCAGGATGCAGTGTTCCACATTAACCATCTAATCCTAAACTTTTCATTTAGACGTGTTATGTAAGTGCGTTGGTAAATTATTATTTCACGGTAAATTTCTTTTGTTATTAATCATACTAGAATTTTCACCCGTGAGATTCACAGAATGGATTTGTTATAATATATTAAGAATATTTGAATCGATATGTAATTATATAAATTATAACATCAAATATTATATAATGCAATTGAAGATATGTTTTGGATCGATTATGTTTTCTGATGTTATATTTGTTTGAATTCGAGCAAATAATTGCTTAATTAACAGCTAATGTGTAGATGTACGCATGCGGTTCCGGAACTTTAGAGATTTTATATATCATTGTTTAGGATTTTTATAAATTGGGCAAATATGCTCGTTCTCTAGTAACTCAGTTATAGGAATCAATTGTTATTCTAATTCATATGTATGGAAGATATATTTTTGTGTATATATATAACAATTTTTCCATCTTAAAAAAAACATAATATCACCAGTTGTATTTACACATTATTGAAAACCTCTTTGTAGACAACATTGGTAGTAGCAACACAATCATGTACATCCTCGTCTAGAACTAATTAACACTTTCAGTTTATCAAGATGGGTGACTCGGGAGAAAGCCACATACAATTGACCGTGATTAAAAATTCATTTTTTTCAGCAATAACTCAACGTGAGTTAGTGTTCGGCCCTAGCTTTTGTTGATAGTCATGGCATATGCAAGCATCAATGAGAATTATTTATGCTGGAACTTGAAGGTCGGGCAATCTCGTATAAAAAAGAGTGAGAGACATTCGAGGAATAAGAACTTTGGTTTCTTCATGTGTCCCATTAACTATTCTTGCTTCAACAATGTGATATGTCAATCTAGTGATGATGAGTCATACAATCTCAAACTATTTAAGAATTTAGGAGTGTGCACTTCTAATAGATTTTCACCGTCTGATTCTGAATTACACAAAGAGTTACAACTTAAATATGTTCGTCCTTTTGCAATATTAATGTCGCACATGTACTGATTAATTTGATCAACGACATCTAAAGTCGGCGAACGGATCACTGACCTTCCAACTGCGACTTATCAAGCGTGTCATATCTTGAGCTTGAAATTTTAAAAAATCACTTTTAGTGTAATCAAATTAAAGCATTGAAAAGGCTTGACTCGTGTGCGCCGACACCTGCAGGCACGAATTTCGTTCGGGAAATTGGCTAGCCTTTACGGGTTGAGTTATGCCAAATTTTAGGGGATTTTGTTTTGTTTTGTTTTTGTTTTTTGTTTTTTTTTTTGTTTTTGTTTTTTATTGGTACAATTGTAGTTGGCTAGCCTTACGGGTTCAGTTATGCCAAATTTTAGGGGATTTTGTTTTTATTAATATTATAGATTGCATTGCAGGGAAATATATGTATTATATTATTACAATTAGTAATTTTAATATAGAATTGTATTACAAATTGGAATGTAGGAAAGAATATATGTAACCCCTCGGTTTTTACGACAAAGTTAAGATTCGAGAATAGCGATATAAATTTTTTTTAAGCTATGACATTTTAAGAGAAGACTATTCGGTGCTCGAAATAATTTTTGGATTAGTTATCGATAAACTGCGAACTACGTTCCGGTCACGAACCGAGAAAATTTTAAGAATGTAGATTCAGTTCGAATTTTCCTAGAACTTGGATTATTAAGTATCATACGATTAAGCCTGAATTTCTAGTCAGTTCAAGAAAAATTTCAAAAGGGCTGTAAGGGATAAATTATTACGGACTCTGTACCTATATTTCGCGGAATACCGGAAAATTCCCAAAATTGGTGATTTGCGACGGGAATATTTTTAGGATAATTTTGGTATTAGAATTTTCCCGAATTAAGTTATAATCCTCCGAACATTCATCTGATTTAAGCATAAACTGGCCAATTAGATTTGAGATCTTCTAAGGACTCCATGGGGTAATGACAAGTGGCAAGGCAAATCTAAGACTAAGATTGGGCATTAAATGTGACATTAATAAGGTATGGCCTAGTTGCACTTGTTTCTTGATCTTCAAGAACTAAATCTACACTAATCACATGATCATCTCTCTCACTCTCCACTCCTTGTTCGAAATACACACTAGAGAAATAAGAAGGGAAATTATCTTAAGTCTTCCATTGTGATCAAGTTGCCCCAAAGTATTTTCCAATCCAAGGGATCAAGTGTAAGTAAGATCTTAGACTTTGTTGGATTTATTCATCTCTAGAACTTAAGTGTTAATGTTTAGTGCATGAAAAATATTGTTATTGTGGTGATATTTTTAGGGTCTTGAATTCAAGGAAAGATCTAGCACTTCTTCGGTTTTAGAAAATCTTCCATTGAGGTAAGGAATCCCTTAAGTTGGCTCAATCACTTGAAGATAGACAAATGCTAGGAAATTATATGATTAGGGATTTTTGTATGAAAATTATGTGCTATGTTATAGATCTAAAGGTTGGCTCAAAAATCTTTGCTTTGATTTTTGATAAATTTGTTATGCATGATCATAATTATTTTTCTATGCATGTATATATTGTATAAGGCCCATAAATGCTTATATTTGCGAAAAAAGGTGGAAGATCGGGCCGTTACCATCCCGATCTTGCGGCCCAAAGTGGGCAGAAAACTGAAGGACGCAACAGTGGACGCGCGTCCACCGCGCGCCCTCGCGGGAACCATCGTTCGGCGCCTCTGCTGAGAGGCTGGACGCCGCACGGACGCGCGCGTCCGTGGGCGCCCAGTTTCGGCGTCGCGCGCCGAACCAGCGGACACGGTCCGGACGTGCGTCCGCCGTGCGTCCGCTGGTGCGGCCAGCCGCGAGTCCGCGCGCCGCGGACTCGTTTTCGACTTATTTTTTACCCTGTTTTTCCCCGATGTTTTTAACCTTGTATGTTGCGATGTTTTGAGAGCCTATGGGCATCCGGGTGAATATTTTTGAAGGCAAAATATTATTTTTGTGTATTTTACTAACTTGGAAAAATAATTGTGCTTTGAGTATTATTATGACTCTTGTACTTGAATTTCTGTGATAAGACTAACACTAACCCCGTGGGTGTTGTGTACCCCACGTGAGAATTAAAGTGGGTGTTGTGTACCCCACGTGAGAATTAAAGTGGGTGTTGTGTACCCCACGTGATAATTAATGTGGGTGTTGTGTACCCCACGTGAGAATTAATGTGGGTGTTGTGTACCCCACTTGAGAATTAATGTGGGTGTTGTGTACCCCACGTGAGAAGTAATGTGGGTGTTGTGTACCCCACGTGTGAATTGACGGCTGTACTATGTGCCATGTGTGAGAGCTAACTGTCGGGTGTCTTGAACAGTAATGTGGGTGTTGTGTACCCCACGTGTGAATTAACGGCTGTGTTATGTGCCGAAATTACTTGTTTAATGTGGAATTGCGTGTTGTTAGATTGCTTGCAGGTCGACTGCGATTGTTGGGTAATGTTACTTTATTTACTATTGATGGTTATTTTCGAAAACCTTTGTTTATTTTCGAGTGACCATGGATATCCTTACTTAGCCGTCGCGCTAACTACACTTCATTGTGTTATTTATCAGATGTCATCTAGTGTAGGTTCTTGCAGCTCCCCGGACTCAGACCCATCTGAGTTCGAGTTTCCCATTTACGATTTTGATGACTATGCACAGTATTTAGTAGATGAAGATCCTTACGCCCCTGGCTACGCGCCCGACCCGCCAGTGCTGATCTGTACTCCTGACCCTATTCCTGCTCCGGATTCGCCAGAGGTTCCTGTGTTGACCCCTCCTCCAGTCGAGCCCCTTTGCCCCTTTGATGCATTACAGGCCAGTTATGGGTTCTATCCCATAGAGATTGTTCCTGACAGCCACCCTCTTGAGTTCGTGGTGCATTATCCATATCCATGGGATCCGAGTCCCCCGGATTACCCTGAAGAATGGATGATGTACATGAGTACTTGTAGGTTTTTAGATCATGTCATGTGGTTTGAGGACGATTGGCATGTGGTTTGGGGTACCTATACGGGCCCGGTGTACCATTCACTAGACTAGGTCGAGTCTAGAGTAGGGGGAGTTCGGGAATGTTTTGTGTACATGTATCTTTTGCTATTCTGATGGTTGTATAGCCAGGTATAACCTACTCTCTCGATGGGTTATTATTATTGTTAACCATCCTTATTTTGGTAGCTTTTGCTAGCTACGCTTCTTCGATGATATATATATATATATATATGATGCAGTTTTAACCTAAGGTTTGCCTTGAATTTTGACGCCAAGAAACACGATCCTTGTTTTGATTATTAGCATGTGCATCTAGAATAAATCCTATCTGAATAAGGTCGGGTTTAGTCTAGGTGTGGTGGTAACTACTCCGGTTGTACGGTATAGCCGAGTCGGGGTGTTACAATATATTTTATTAGGAATTGTATTATCATATTTTATAATATTACGCAAACCTTAATAGTATAAGAGTGTTTTGGGCGGAAAGTTAAAAGTGAGGATTTTGTTTTTATTAATAATATAGAATATAGATTGCATTGCAGGAAAATATATGCACAGTATTATTACAATTAGTAATTTTAATCTAGAATTGTATTAAGAATAGAACATAGGGAAGAGTATATATTTTATTAGGAATTGTATTACTATATTTTAATGTACAATTGTATTAAGAATAGGAATTGCATTACCATATTTTATAATATTACGCAAACCTTAATAGTATATGAGTGTTTTATGCACTTCAAATTGAGGATTTTGTTTTTATTAATAGTATAAATTTTAATTGTATTAAATGTTTCTTTTTATACACTTAAATCTAAAATCTAAAAACATAATAAGTCTCAACCCAAGTTATATATATATTTTTATTTATGCCCGTTTTTTGTATGCTAATAGAGGTATACATTTTACTTTAAATATTGTACACTTCAATTTTACTAGACAAAATTGTCCATATTATATTCTTGTTATACAAAACTAGCTACCCTTACACCGTTATAACTCCGTTACTATTTAATTCTAACATTGATGACTCTATCATTATTACTATACAATTATATCTATCACATCTTTTTCCTATTATTTAATTATCATTTTACAAAATTATTATATAATTAATTTAATTGTGGATTAAATTTTAGTAAAATTTCTGTAAATCATGTGTGTGTATATAATAAATATATTATTTGCTAATATATTATTTTAATTATTTATACTTCACTACTACAAATAACACTTTTAACGTCGGTTATTTGAACATACAGCGTCATTTTTTGTCCAACATGGTTCTAGCTGACATAATAAATAAATGATACGACGTTGATTTTCAAAAACCCGACATCGTATATTTTTTTACAATTCTTAAATAGCTACATACAACGTCTATTTTTAGCTAAAAAACAGCATCACAACTTTATATTTAAAAAAATTAGAGATACTACATCGGTTATTTATAAAAGCCGACATGGTATCTTATTTTTTAAAAATTTTAAAAAATATAAGATGTCGATTATTTATAAAAACCGACGTGGTATCTTAATTAAAAAAATAAAAGAAAAATATACAATGTTGGTTCTTTAGAAGAATTGAGGCCGTATATGTTTTAATTTTTTTTTATAAAAATATACAACGTCGATTTTATTTAATAATCGACGTGGTATGTCATTTTTAAAATTCTTTAAAATTAGAATAACAAACCACGTCAGTTTTCTATAAATAGCCAACGTTGTATGTTGTTTTAAAAAATACAATTGATGCGACGTTTTCTCTTTAATATAACTGAAGTAATATAAATATATATATATATATATATATATATATATATATATATATATATATATATGATAAAACAAATTCATTGAAATTTGCTATGGAAATGGATTAACGGAAATAGATTCCAGAAAAGATTAGCTTTTGTTCAAGCTAAATCCTAGAGAGAAGAGGAGAGAGATGTGCGTGCAAAAGCTTTTGTTATTGGCTGTTGTATATGAAAATTGAAATGGCCTCCCTTGTCTTAAAGGGTCAAGCCCTTTATATAAGACTTGACCCTGACCTGATACCGAGCAGATGCATAAAGCGTGTAGGGTAGTATACCCATGGTATATCCCCATCAAGGAAACCCTAGTCCGTGCCTTGACATTAACTAAGTGAGGAAAGGGGCGAGCTGTAAAAATTCGACCATGTAGCAAACAAGACACTTTTGTGTATGGATAAAAAAATAGATGTGTGAATGGATAGTAGTGGTAGGGATGGATATTCCCGGATTGTCGTATCATCTAAGGATGAAAAATTGCGCGTGTTGGGATGTGGGTGAAATAGGGAATCAATCCAACCTTGAAAATACAAGATTCAAAGAAAAGCATCATTGTACAAGATTCACAAGTAACAAGAGAGGGAAATATTCACAATTGAAGATACAAATTGGAAAGAAAAAAGAGTTAAATTGCTCAATCATTGCAATTATGCTTCTAGTGTTCTTAGGTATGATTTGTGCTAGTGCTTATTGGACTGCTAGCAAGGCTTACAACAACACCGTCGTCATTTTGATCTTCACGGCATATCATAGCTCAAGGAAGCACCCAAGTGACAACCTATCCCTATGAGAAATTTTATCAAACACTTTAGCTACACCTTATCCCGAACTACGTCCTCTCGGATCAAAGGCGAGGAAAGCAAATGGAGAAGATCCTTCCATGCCCTAGCAATATCTTGCCTAGGGAGAAGGTTCCTAAATCATCAAATGAATTGGGCCATATTACCCTAATTCACAAGACACCATTAAAAGCTTCCACTTCCAACGAGAAGATAAAATAAACACAAATCACAAATCCTAATTAGCAATTGAATTCACACTATCATGTTTCAATGATTTCACAATTCAATCCTTAAAGAATGTCTAGCCACTCATGCTAACAAACTTAACGCAAGATAAATTGAAAGAAAACATGGAATTGAAATTGGGAATTGAAAGACTACCACAATTCAATCCACAATTGAGTTCAATCTACAAAGGAAAATGATGTGTATAATGGTGATAGTAAATATGAGGGTATAAAATGTCGTTCCACTAAGAATTGGGGCTATGTCACGTAATTGTGTGAAATAAGAAATTCTAAGCACTAAAACGATGGAATTAGCTAGAATCCAAGCAACAAAGATTTCAGGAGTGGAAGTAAAACTAATATTTTTGGGTTTTTAATTAAAGGAATGCAAATTAAACAAGTGATAAACTATATGATAAAAGAATGAGTTAGATTAGGGGTATTGCAATCTTGATGCTCTAACAATCTTAGAATTAGGGAAGGAAGAATTAACCTGGGGAAATATGGGCAATGCACACAAGAATTCGATTAAGCTATTTTCGTAATCAATAAATAGAATTAGGCTAGGATTGCCCCACTTTCGTGATGCATCAATCATAGTCTTAAGCACATAAGCATTGTAAGCCCCCAAATTACCCCTATTCTCATAGTAGGAAAGATTAGGTTGAAATTGGTAGGTTCGAGGTCTTCACCCAACTTTCGTTGTAATGAATCCCTCTCCTAAACTAGCAATTAATTGTGGCTATCAATTAATAACAAGTAGAGTTCAATCCCCAATTCAACATAAACCCTAGGTGAATAATTTAATCCCTTTATGCAATAATCACAAATTGAACATCAAGATTAGCAATAGATCCTTAATCTAAACCCATAAATGAACTACTCACTCATCGTTAAAATAAACAAAACAAAGCAAGAATTAAATATGGAAATCATAGCAGCGAATCTAAGAAATAAAAGAATAAAAGAAAGAACTTTACTAACAATCTCGAAGAGTAATTCCAATCCAAACCACGATTCCAAGCTTGCAAACGAATTCAAGTATGTAAATTAAAGCTATTTTATACTATGGAAAATTCTAAAGAGAAGAAAAAAATATGCTGAACTAAACTAGGGCTCGGAATAACCCAAAAAATAAAAAAAAAAAAGCGTCATTAAATACTGGACAGCAGCTGGGGTTACGGGCTCCCTCACGGCCGGGATCGCGGCCGTCAGGTGCAGTGCCCCGCTGTTGTCCGCGATGGGGCTCACGGGCAACCTCACGGCCGTGAGGCCGGGCGTGAGGTGCCTTTTCCGTTGCTTCGCTGCTCCTTTCTGACCTTGGGTAGATTCCTATGCTTCCGAAACTTGTCCAAGATGTCCAAAAATCCTTCCTTTGTTTCTTGTTCGTGAGTAAACTAAGCTTAAGCAAATGTCATACACAAACGAGTCTCAAATTCACCAAGGTAAAGAAAATAAGCAACAAAACCAACTAAATTGTGGGGCAAATAGTAGTATAAAACCTGATGTATCAGAAAATCCAAAGCTCCAAGGAATCAAGAGAGTTGTTAAGTCTCCTTCAACCTTAAGAGTGTTCTTGAGTAGCTAGAGAGATACAATTGAAATGAAATGATATAACTAAAATCCGACCTCTAAATCCTACTAAAACTATCCTACTTATATCAATTCCTCCTGGGTTCTTCATCAAGATCTTCGCGCCTGGCCTCGGTCATAATCATGACCGGGCTTAATGCACCTAGGACCCCGACCACGATCGTGAGCTGGCTCGTGACCGGGTCTGATTCTCCCTCACGACCCTGGCCACATCGTGACTAGGACCCTATAGAGTTCTTCCATTTGCACTCTTCTTTGCTCCTCCAATTCAATGCCCAAATGCCTTCCTTTTAGCTAAAAAGTCATTCAAAACACCAAAGTGTACACATGATAGGGCTTTGCCACACATTAACACATTTCAAAAGCATTTTACTCATAAATCAACCACAAACGACTATACATAAGCACAAAAAAACCCCTAAATGACCCCTAAAAGTAAGCATCTTTTGGCACTTATCACAAGTTTCCACACTTTATTCTTGCTTGTCCTCAATCAAGCTATCAATCAATGCAAGGATTATTAGTACCCAAAGATAGTTCAAGATAATCTCAACAATCAAATGGTCAATCAAGAGAGATGTGCAAAAAAACGGAGAGGAGGAAATCCTTCATAACATCAAACAAATGTGATAACCATGTGCCTATTTTTTTTCTTTTTACAATTTGAGGAATATTCAAGGAAACAAAAACCGTTTTCAAATGGATAATGAGTAAGCTCAAAGGGACACTCTCTCGACACACAAGCTAAGCATGCATTTTCAAAGTTAGGTTTACCTTCTATTTTCCAAAGGCCTTAAGCTGAACCCACTAGTAGGACCGATGCACAAAAAACAATTAATTTCCTTCCAATGGCCTCAAAGACCCAATACCAAATGTGTAACACCCCCATTTTTAAGACCAAATTTTCCTTAATTTTTTTGAAAATTGAAAATTGACTAAAATCATAGTGGAAGAATTTACTACCCCAAAAGAAAATACATGATTTAGAATCGAAAAGCTTTTCAAAACTTAATGAGGGTATTACCGCCACACTCAGATAACCAACTAACCTAAGTGCTAAGGCTAAACTACAACAACAATCCAAATGAAGTTCAAGCCCACAAAAAGCTTAATACATAATTTCCCAATTCCATTCTACTAGGCACTGTCAACTAGTACCAATCTTCCATGAATTTCTTGCTATTCAAGCAAAGCAAATAACAACATACAGAAAGAAAGGGATTAGCAAAACTTGCTAAGTAAGGATTGCTTTGCCTGCAAAACAATATATTCAAAAGCATAGGGTATTTTAATATTTTCAAAATACTTAGCCACAAGGCTTACTTACAAAACATTGCCCAATTCTTATTCACATGTGTGAGACCGTCTCACGGATCCTTATTTGTGAGACGGGTTGGGTCGGGCCGAAGTAACATGCAAATGTCATACTTATATGTGCAAATGTCATACTTATATGCTCAAATATAATACTAATCAAGAATACAATTTTTGTTACTTATAAGAGAAAAAGTATTACATTTTTCATGATAAGTAATGTTGACAAGTGCCCCTTACTTATAAGGGAAAATATAATACTTTTTAGGAAAAATGTAATACTTTTAAATCGAAATGTAAAAGTATTGTATTTTCCTGTAAAAGTATTACATTTACCCTTATAAGTAACAAAAATTTTATCCCTGATTAGTATTATATTTGAGCATATAAGTATGACATTTGTGTGTATAAGTATTACATTTTCATCTTCACCCCACCCAACCCGACTCGTCTCACGGTGAGACGGTCTCACACAAGTTTTTGCCTCAATTTTGTGTCATACCTTGCACATTTTGAAATAAATTTAAGGTTGAAATAATAGCCACAAGGCTCATGATAAAAACCATCCAAAATCTTTTTCTCAAAATGCAATCCTTCAAGGTGAAACAAATCATATTTGCAAGACTGGTACCATTTGTAATTCACTTTATAAGTATACAAAAAAAAAATATGCATATGGAAGAACACAATCATATAAATGGGATAGGGTCCTTTACCATTAGACCCTAGTGAATAGAACCACACTGAACACTTCACAAATTTCCCATTAAGGAGGCGTTTGGTTCGGGTTATCTAGGATAACAAATGTTATATTTAGCTAGTTATAGAAGATTCCTATGTTTGGTTGAGGTTATATAACTTTCCCAGGGAATATTATTTAACCTCCACATAAGCATTTTCTTAAATTTAGAGGGAATGTGATGCCATCCATTTCCTTAGGTAATGTAAGATTCCCATGGAATTTTACAAATTTTGCCCTTTCTACCATCACCAATTATATTATATGCAAGAAACCTTAGTCCAAATAACACAACAATTCTAAATAATTTAACTTACAAGGAATAGAGTATGATTTTAGTGAAGGACAATTGCAATCTAGAGAAACATATTGCTATCATTAATATCATTTACATGTTATTGTTGAGTTTTTATCATCTCTGTGTTGTACCTTATTTGGAGATCATTATTTACAAAGATAAAAGAACTAATGTCTTATTAGAGGTTGAGAATAATACATATTGAAATGCATGAAAAAATAAAATAATTTTTAACTTCATTTATTGAAAAGCATGAAAAAATGTTAGGGGCAATAAAGTAAAATAACCATAATAACATAAAAAAACAATCCTTCAACCAAACAGTTTTATATTACATTATCTCATATTTAACCAAACACAGGAATCCAACATTCCCAGCAATCTAACATTCCCTAAGGTAATCTGACATTCCGTGAACCAAACGGCCCCTAAGTGTGTACACCCCCAAGTTGAGGATTTCAAGCCTCACTGGAAAGTTACTAGCCCAAATAGCCAGGATATGTTTCTACTGACTACCCTGTTCAGTAGGGTACATAGACCCTTCTCAACCAACAAGACAACCACATATTGCCCTAATACCCGTGGATTGTTCCTACCGAGTACTCCTAGCATTTATTATGCAACAAAATATTTTATATCGGGCATAGCCCTCATATCACACATATATCTTCCATAAGTTTTAGAAAACATAATACTTACTAAATTATGGCCCTTAGGCTCCAAAAATGATAGTAAAAAGTTCGATTGCCCAAAAATCACACCTTAGCATTTCAGACAAACTTTCATCAAACCAAATAATTCCACAACGGGCCAAATGAGTACAATATATAATATGGTCCTTTAAGGCTCCAAAAATAATAACAAAAGTTCAATAGTTCAAAAATCATAATTTAGCCAAAAGTTCAATAGTTCAAAAATGCCGAGATATGTAATTCACGATCTAGGGACCTTTATTGATCTTATCGACCATAAGTGGGAATGCTTTTCCCAAGGCTCGTTACTCTAGGTGGCTGATCGCCTGGTCTAGAGACCTGTATGGATCTTATCGATCATAATTACGGTTTTCGATCTTCTAATCGTGCCCTTAAGTCGTTAACGAGGATACTTTTCCTCATGGCCTATAGGCCAATGTTTTTTTCAACCTTGGGTCTTTAATGCAGACGCTCCTCCGCCCGTACTTTGAACCAGTATCGTTTCCTGATCTTGTGATCGTTGAAGCCTCATCGATTGATGAGTAAAATGATGAGTGAAGATATGGGTGTAAAATGTCGTTCCGCTGAGGATTGGGGCTATGGCACATAATTGTGTGAATTAAAAAAAACTAGGCACTAGAGTATGTGAATTAACTAGAATCCAAGCAACTAATAACTGAATAAGGAAATATTAAAAGAAATAAAATGGCTAATGAATAAATTGAATGATAAAGGAATGAGTCAGATTAGGGGAATTGCAATCTTTTCTAACAACTCAAAATTAGGGAAAGAAGGATTAACCTAGGGATTTATGGGCAATGCACACAAGAATTCAATTCAGCTACTTTCGTAATCAATAAACATAATTAGGCTAGGATTGCCCCACTTTCGTGATGCATCAATCATAGTCTTAAGCACCTAAGCATTGTAAGCCCTCAAATTACCCCTATTCTCATAGTAGGAAAATTAGGTTGAAATTAGTAAGGCTCGAGGTCTCCATCCAACTTTCGTTGTAATGAATCCCTCTCCTAAACTAGCAATTAATTGTGGCGATCAATCAATAACAAGTAGAAGACAATCCCCAATTCAACATAAACCCTAGGTAAATGATTCAATCCCTTTATGCAATAATCACAACTTGAACATCAAGATTAACAATAAATCCCTAATCTAAACCCATTAGCGAACTACTCACGCATAATTGAAGTAAATAAAACAAAGCGAGAATTAAATATTGAAATCATAACAGCGAATCTAAAGAATAAAAGAGAGAACTTTACGAACAATCTTTGAGAGTAATTCCAATCCAATCAATGATTCCAAGCTTGCAAACGAATTCAAGAAGGTAAATCTGCGCTATTCTATGTTATAGAAAACTCTAAAGAAAAGGAAAATTGTACTGAACTAAACTAGGGCTTGGAATGACCAAAAATACGGAAAAACGCGATATTAAATACTGGACAACAGCAAGGTCACGGGCACCCTCATGGCCGGGATCGAGGCCGTGAGGTGCCGTGACTGGCTGCTGTTCGTAATGGGGGTCACGGCCGACCTCACGGCCGTGAGGCGGCCTCTTGGTTCTCCTTCTGACTTCTTTTGTGCTCCGTTGCTCCTTTCTGACCTTGGGTAGATTCCTATACTTCGAAAACTTGTCCAAGATGACTGAAAATCCTTCCTTTGCTCCTCGTTCGTGAATAAACTAAGATTAATCAAATGTAACATACAAACGAGTCTCAAATTCATCAAGGCAAAGGAAATAAGCAACAAACTAACTAAATTATGGGGTAAATAATAGTATAAAATCATATGTATCATCGGTCTAGAACTATTGTTTTTCCGACATCGTGGTCATTTGTTTTTTCTGACTTTTGGTCGTTTATTTTTTCCGACTCTTAGTCGTTGTTTTTTTCCAACCTTGTGGTTGTATGTTTTTTTTTTTTTACTCTTGGTCGTTGTTTTTTCTAACTCTGTGGTCGTTTTTTTTTTTTTTCCAACTACATCTTGGGAACTCTTATTAGTCATCAACTTTGCTAATTTATTGTGTGTCCGCCAATGGGCTTCCTAGCGTCACCCCTTGCTTCTGCCAATCCACTTCTAGCTCAATCAGTGCGCTGGAGTTCCGTCCTTTAAGCCAGGAAAGTGTTGTTTTTCCTAACTCTATGGTCGTCTGTTTTTTCCGAGTATTGGTCGTTGTTTATACCGACTATGGGTCATTTGTTTTTTTAACTCTTTGTCGTTTGATGTTGCCTACTCTGTAGGGCTTATGTTGAGATCGTTTCCCAGGGCTTAATTGTGTACTTTGTACGGCTTATGCCAAGATCTTTTCATGGGCTTAATTGCCTACTTTGTAGGGCTTATGTCGAGATCTTTTCTCGGGCTTAATTGCCTACTTTGTAGGGCTTATTATGTCGAGATTTTTTCCCAGGCTTAATTGCCTACTTTGTAGAGCTTTATGCCGAGATTTTTTCCAGACTTAATTGCTTATTTTGTAGGGCTTAATGCTGAGATTTTTTCCTGGACTTAATTTCCTACTTTGTAGGCCTAATCGCGCCGTCCGTAGGGACGTAACGAAAGGTCGTGTTCCCGATCCAAAAATATCATATCATCATCATTCGTATCTCCTTCATCTACTGAGATCCCGTCATCAGCATCCTCGTCTTCACCAAGATTGTCTTGTACATCAGGCTGAAGTTCAAATCTTATGCCTACTACATCAATGCCATTTTCCAGAGCTCTACTACCCTCATTATTCTCATGCATGTAATCATCATCATCATTCTGTAGACCAAAATCGCCATCAATATGCTGGTCATGTTCCATCATCACCTCGCCATCATCATCTTCTTCGCCGATTTGTTGCCTTTGCCAGGGCGGGGGGCTCCTTGATGGAGAATATACTCTTGATATACCGCCCTACACACTCTATGCATCTGCTCGGTATTAGGTTAGAGTCAAGTTCCTATAAAAAGGGCTTAACCCTTTAAGACAAGGGAGGCCATTCCAATTTCCATATACAACAACCAATAACAAAAGCTTCTTCAAGCACATCTCTCCTCTTCTCTCTAGGATTTAGCAAGAACAAACGCTAATCTTTTCTGGAATCTATTTCCTTTAATCAATTTACATAGAAAATTTCAATGAATTTGTAATATTAATACATATTAAATATATTTTATAATTTCTATTAAAAAATCAAAACAAATATACAAATTACAAATCTCATCAATTAACATTCAAAATCTTCGCAATTTTATATTCATAATTTCACAATTAATCAAGCTAATAAATATCAGAATTGATACTAATTAATAATCTATACTATATATAAAAGTAAAATTCTCCTATTTCATTTTCTATTAACTGGTAATATTGTTCCTATATTCATGTATCAATACTATTAATAAAAGTAAAATCCCCCACTCCAACTTTTCCGTCCAAACTAATATTATTAATTAATTGGTAAAACTATTAATAAAGCTTATTTGGAAACAAAATTTTATTTACCAAATTCTGAGAATAATTAAACCATTATGCGTAATAAATTCAAAAATTCTTTGAAAATTCTGCCTAGTTTTATAATAAATAATAATTTATTAATTATTATTTACACCAATAATAATAATTCAAATATTTATCTTCTATATCTATACCACTATTAATATATACTATATATAAAAGTAAAATCCTCCTATTTCACTTTCTTGCTAAACTTTTGTAGTCAATTAATTAAAAATTTTATTGGTCAAATAATTAATAAAGCGTATTTGGTAAGAAAATGTAAAATCAAAATTACCTAATATCTATTAATTGGTAAAAAAAAAATCAATAAAGCTTAATTGGTAACAAAATTTTATTTACCAAATTCTTAGAATAATTAAACCATTATAATTGTGAAAATAATGGAAAAAAATCATGCGTAATAAATAAGAAAATTACTTGAAAATTCTACGTAATTTTTTAAGAAATAATAATTTATTAATTACTATTTACACCAATAATAATAATTCGAATATTTATCTACACTTCTATATCTATAGTACTATTAATCTATACTATATATAAAAGTAAAATCTTTCTATTTCATTTTCCCGCCCAAACTTTTGTAGTCAATTAATTAAATATTTTATTGGTCAAATAATTAATAAAGCTTATTTGGTAAGAAAATGTAAAATCTATACTATATATAAAAGTAAAATCTTTCTATTTCATTTTCCCGTCCAAACTTTTGTAGTCAATTAATTAAATATTTTATTGGTCAAATAATTAATAAAGCTTATTTGGTAAGAAAATGTAAAATGAAAGTTAAAAAATATCAATTAATTTGTAATATTGTTTTTATATTCACGTATCAATACTATTAATAAAAGTAAAATCCTTCCCTTTAACTTTCCTGCCCAAACTAATATTATTAATTAATTGGTAAAAAAATTAATAAAGCTTAATTGGTAAAAAAAATTATTTACCAAATTTTGAGAATAATTAAACCACTATAATTGTGAGAATAATAGAAACAAATTCTGCGTAATAAATAAGAAAATTCCTTGAAAATTATGCGTAATTTTATAAGAAATAATAATTTATTATTTATTATTTACACCAATAATAATAATTCAAATACTTATCTATACTTCTATATCTATACTACTATTAATAAAAATAAAATCATCCTTTGTAAAATTCTCGCCCAAACAATAGTAAAGATAAAATAGAAAAGAAAAATGATATTACTAATTGATTGAAAAAATAAAAATATCATAATGGAAAAGGAAAATGATATTACTATATTTACTAATTACATGCCTTAATGATTAATAATTTTTACTAATATTATTGCCTAATAATTATTTATGGTCCGGTAATTCTCATCATCTTTTTTCGTGTAATTTTTATGATGAACTATATACATATGTTTATACTAAAGGTATAATATTATTGACAAAAAATAAATTATATTTATCTTTTTTTTTTCAAATACTTACCATAATAATTAATTATTAATATAATCGCTTAATTTTTATTTATAGTAATTATTATGATAATTCTCATTTCCTTCTCCCGTGCAATTATTATGGTAATATATATATATATATATATATATATATATATATATATATATATATATATATAGACATAGACATACACACACACACACACACACACACACACAATCCTAATCCTAATCTCCGGTATATACATATATACTTAATGTAACACCCCGGCTCGGCTATACCATACATCCGGAGTGGTTACCGCCACACCTAGACTGAACCCAATCAAATCCAGAAAGAGTCCACTCTAGATGCACAGGCTAAAGAAGGAAAATTGTTTCACACACTTTCTACTTGACAAAAGCTTTACGTATATATTGCAGCGGGAAGAAAGAAAGGTAGCTAGGTTAGCTACTACTATATATACAAGGATCGACCCATTGGGTCCAAAAACATGAAAGTTTAAGTTGTTCACAACTTATTAGCCATACTAAGGCTACAAAAGATATTTACACAAAAAAAAGGAGTTGTTCTAGACAGTATACTTCAGAGAGGGCGGAGCAGGAGGAGCAGGGGGAGCCGGAGCGTAACCTGGAGCGTAGGGGTCATCATCAAGCAGGAACTGCACATAGTCATCATAGTCCAACACTAGAAACATAACTCAGATGAGCTCTCAGCGCTCATCGGGCTACAAGAGCCCACACTAGACAACATCTGTTAAAAGAAAAATACATTGAAGTGTAGTTAGCACGACGGCTAAGTAAGAGAATCCATGGTCACCCAAGATTCAACAAAAGTTTTTAAAACACGTCTCTTGAGACAAAATCATTTCTTTCTCAAGGTCGTTACAGA
The DNA here is from genome assembly GCA_003576665.1 of Ipomoea trifida. NCBI lineage: Eukaryota > Viridiplantae > Streptophyta > Magnoliopsida > Solanales > Convolvulaceae > Ipomoea > Ipomoea trifida. The sequence goes on along the minus strand of CP025649.1, from coordinate 7,205,532 downwards.
GTAACCCTTTTTTCATCTTTAAAACTTCCTTAGTTTCATATTAGCAAGCGTGAGGCCTTTTGTAACACCCCGACTTGGCTACACCGAACCACCGGAGTAATTACCGCCACATCTAGACTGAACCCAATCAAATCCAGAAAGAGTCCACTCTAGATGCACAGGCTAAAGGAAGAAGACAAGGATCGTGTTTCTTATCGTCAAAACCCATCATATCCTCAATTATGCATATAGGCAGCGAAAGGGTAGCTATACCAGCTACGAATATATATGTGAGTATGAAAGTTTCTTACAGCCCATTAACAAAGAGTTTGGACTATCCCCGTCCTTACTAGCCATCTTAGGATTATCATGGCTACAAAAGAAATATACACAAAAAGTGGCAGTCTTGACTTTTCCCTTAAGACATAACGGATTAACGAGGGCAAGAGACCCAAAATAGGTAGCACTGATTGAACAGGAATGAGAATGGGGCCAGGAGTACACTAGGCAGGAGCATGAGCCAGAGCTGGAGGATCAGAAACGGAAGCAGGAGCACACCCACGCTAGACTTCATCTGATAAGATACACAATGAAGTGTAGTTAGCGCGACGGCTAAGTAAGGATATCCATTATCACTCGAAAATAAACAAAGGTTTTCAAAAATAATTTTCAGTAGTAGCAAGGCACGATAACATTACCCATCAATCGCAATCGACCTGCAAACATTCTATCAACAAGCAGTTTCAATTTATCTCAGTAATTCAAACATATAACACAATCATTAATTCACCCGTGGGGTACACAACTCCCACCTCTAATATAGAACATTTTACGGTCAGCTCTCACACCCTGCCCGGGACGTACCCAACTCCCAACTTAAATTCATTCGTGGGGAACACATCACCCACCTTTAATTCGTACATGGGGAACACATCACCCATCTTTAAGTAACACGTGGGGAAACATCACCCACCTTTAGTACATGGGGAACACATCACCCATCTTTGAGTAACACGTGGGGAACACATCACACCATGTAATTGTACATGGGGAACACATCACCCATCTTTGAGTAACACGTGGGGAACACATCACCCACCTTTAATTTGTACATGGGGAACACATCACCCATCTTTGAGTAACACGTGGGGAACACATCACCCACCTTTAATTTGTACATGGGGAACACATCACCCATCTTTGAGTAACACGTGGGGAACACATCACCCACCTTTAATTTGTACATGGGGAACACATCACCCATCTTTGAGTAACACGTGGGGAACACATCACCCACCTTTAATTCGTCATACGACTCCATCACCAATAACTCACTCAAAAATATCCTCCCAACTCACATGCTTAGGTTAGTGTTAGTCACGTCACAGAAAATCAAGTATAGGAGTCATAATAATTTTCAAAACATAGTTATTTTCCACGTTAATATAATACACAAAAAGTAATATTTGTCAAAAGTGTTTCTAATCGTTCTTTTTTTCAGAAAATTTCAGCTTGGCGCAGTCCGAAAGATTGAGCCGGTAAAAATAGTTCCCGAACTCTTTTTCACTTGAAATTTTTATGGTAGAACCCTAACTCATAGTACTTGATGTTCATAAAAAGTTTTGGTCACCTAGGTTCACGAATTTGCACAGAAAATTACATTTTTGCCCTTGGCAGTGTGCTGTCCGGATTTTTCTTCTCTCTGGACCAGTTTCGGAAAATAATTTGGAAACCATACTTATACTACTCCAAACATTATGATATTTTTATGGTAGAACCCTAACTCATAGTACTTGATGTTCATAAAAAGTTTTGGTCACCTAGGTTCACGAATTTGTACAGAAAATTACATTTTTGCCCTTGGCAGTGTGCTGTCCGGATTTTTCTTCTCTCTGGACCAGTTTCGGAAAATAATTTGGAAATCATACTTATACTACTCCAAAAATTATGAAATTTTATATGCAGCTTCTACACTTATAGAACTACATGTATAAAAAAAATTGGATCAAAATACCTTACCGATTTTTCCCAAAAATTCACGGAAGTTACCGCCAGAATCTACCCTGATTTTCCTTTCTCTATTTCCACAAGTATAAGCTTATATAGACATAAATACAACATATACATGCATAAAAATAGCTATGAACATGCATAACAAATTTATCAAAAATCAAAGCAAAGATTTTTGAGTCAACTTATAGATCTAAAGTGTAACACACATTTTTCATGAACAAAACTCTAAGCATGCAATTTTCCTAGCATTTGCCTATTTCCAAGCGATTGAACCGACTTAAGGGATTCCTTACCTTTGTAGAAACCTTTAAAATCCGTAAAAATTGAGGATGTTCTCCTTGGAGTTCTTCTCCAAAAATCCTAAAGAAAATGTCACCATAACAACAATATTTTCATAAATCTTAAGTTCAAGCTTAAATCTTAGGAGGGATTGAACCGAACAAAACCGAAGTTCTTACCTATAGGAGAGCTCTTGGAGTTGAAGAAATGCCTAAGGAACCCTTGGATCACAATGGAAGACCAAACTAATTTTTCTCCTTCTTCTTCCTAAGGGTGCTATATGAAAATGAGAGTGGGGAGAGAGATGATCTTGGAGTGATTTGTTCTTGGATGGCAAGCAACAAGTACAAAGCTCCATACCTCATTAATGTTACAATAAATGACCAAATCCTAGTCTAGGATTGCCTTGCCACTTGTCATCACCTCATGGATCCCTTAAGAAGATATTAGTTCACTTGATCAGTTTAAGCCTAAATCAGATGAATGTTCGGAGGATTATAACTTAATTCGGGAAAATTCTAATACTAAAATTATCGTAAAAATATTCCCGTCGCAAATCACCAATTTTGGGAATTTCCCGATAGTCCGTTAAATTTAGGTTCAGAGTCTGTAACAATTTATCCCTTACGGTCCATTTAGAAATTCTCTTGAACCAATTAAAATTCAGGCCTAATCGTATGGTACTCAATAATTCCAATTCTGAAAAATCCGAATTGAATCCATGTCCTTAAAATTTTCTCGGTTCGCAACCGATACGTAGTTCGCAGCTTATCGATAATTAATCCTTAAACGAAAAATTATTTCAAGTATCGAACAGTCCTCTCTTAAATGTCATAGCTAAAAAAAAATTCATATCGCTATTTTCGAATCTTAGTTTTACCGGAAAAACCGAGGGGTTACACCTTTGGAGTATTCTCATAACTCCATCTCTGACCACTTGGATCATCGAACTCGGGGTCAGTGGTCATCACCCGGTCTAACACTGATCCCCTGGACGTAAGGTTTGTTAAAATGATTCCTAGTTGGCCTAGCCAGGTCCGTTAAAATGACACCTCCCCGGACTTCTAGAGTAACTATACTTTAAGTGTGCACACCCCCATAGGAATACCTCATCCTACGAGTTATACAGTACTCGACTTCGCCCTGCAGTATGAATTAATCATACAATATATCATAACGACGAATAGACTTCGCCCTGCAGTATGAACTAATCATACAATATATCATAACGACGAATAGACTTCGCCCTGCAGTATGAATGATCATACAATATATCATAACGACCACTGGGCAATGGCACTTAAAGCCACCCGTGGGTCAATCAAGGTCCTCCTCAACTTTACTTTAGAAACTAAGGTTTTGCAAACATTTTTCTTCCTTCAGTTTTCTTTCTTAAATCATTTCTTTTTGGACATATTTCTCATTTGAGTCCAATACTTGAAATTGGCTACCTCATTAGCCCATGGAAGATTTTCAAAATACTCTCAGTACCCGCAGGCTTTTCAAACACCATTTTCTCATCTTTCTTACATAAAGTACACACTCACTAAAAGTGGTATTTTCCTTCAAAAATAAGGTTTTGACAACCTGTGTACCAAAATAGCATACGTTCTTCAACGTAAGTTTTTATAAACATTTTTGGATATACTTCATATTCAAGTCTCATACTTGAAATCCATCCACCTAGTTATACCCTTATATATATTCTACTAACACAACACAAAGCTCATAAATCCCTATTTCAACTATCAATTATATATTAAATCTTAAGTGACAAAACCAACTTAAGGGACTTCTTACCTCTTGGTTGTAGTACTTTTTGCAAGAAAGATTTTGATCCTCTACTCAAATCTTTCACCAAAAATTCCTAGGCAAAACATATCATCATAATAATAGTTTTAGGAAATCTTAACCTATAGTTAGGTTCTAGGGAAGAAAACAAGGCTTTTAACCGAATAAAAATGGAATTTTACCGAATAGATGATGATCTTGATGAAGAAATTGGCTATGGAAGCTCTTGAATTCAAGGAAGAAGATGAAGTTTTCTCTCTCTCTTTCCTCTCCAATATTTCGGTCACAATGGGGAAAAATAAAATGATCAAGCTTATATATTTTCCTTTATAAGATTAGGATGAGGAAGCTTGGAGAAAAAGTTACATTGTTTCTTATAAGGGAAGAAAGAAGAAACTTGGAGATCAAGTTTCTATTTAGATCATCTCCAAAAATTATTTTAATATTAGCATGTGGCTAGAAGGAATGACACTTGTCACAATGCTATATGGTAAATCTTGAAGAATAAGACTTCCCTTGCCAGATGTTGGAAAATTGCACTAAAAATGGCATTTTAAGTGGTCATTTTGTGGTATAAATATTTGCGGGTCCACTTCCGATTTTGGGTCGGGTCAAAGTGGATTCGGGTTCTTCGTTCTTAGACGAAGAAATCGATATATTATACGCTCAAAATAGATAATGGGTGAATGAGAAATTGATTCTCAAAGTAGACCCATTTGAGATGGAATTCAAGTGTGGAAAGCTTATGTAGCTTTGTCCTACATTGGTTTGGAATGAACTTTTGCACCACTATATATACAAGGGACTTTTTATGTCTAAATAACTTGTATAGCATAGATGCTCTCTCTCGCGCGCAAGGGGGGGGGGTGCAAATCAAATTTTTCAAATTTCAAAATGGTTTCGAAAGGCTTGAACTCGTGTGCGCCGGCACCTGCGGGCACGAATGTCGTCCGGAAAATTGGTAGGACGAGTTTTCCATCTCAACCACATGAGATCGAATTGATCTCTCGTTCGAGACATCAAACGAACTGACCTCTCGAGAGGTAGTTCAATGTCTCGAACCAAGTCGTACGAGAGCGATATGGCGCAACCCCGGGTCGGCGCGCGCGTTCGATGTCTCGCGGACCAATTTGATGTCTCGATGCAGTGCGATGTCTCGAAGCTAGCACTTCTCGACGTCTCGCGGCACGAGCTATGTCTCTAAGGTACGCAGATATGAACGATGTCTCGAATAGCGACTTTGGTGACCTCTCGTTTGCGACCGTTCACCTACTGGATCCGTTCAAAAATAACTCTTAATTTTGCGGAGTTAATGTCATTAATTCCAATCTTTATTTCAGAGTTTATTTCTTGGTTAAATGGATTAAGAGTGGGTGTAAATAGGTTGCCAGTGGTTACAAATGGGAATTAAATGCCAGATTTAATGCAATGATCCCATCCTTCACTACATATTCGTTGTGAGCAGCAGGTTTAAAAACACACACCAAGAACACACGAATACACTGCTTTCTCCTCAAAACCCTGCTCATATTTCCTTCAAGCCGTCTGCGTTCTTCCCACGGTTTAGTTCGCCGGGTCCAAGTTTGAGTGCACAAACGGCGGATCGTAGCACGTTTTATCCTGGGAAGCCTAGGCCGCAACGTTCCAGCACCTCGGGAAGCGGCAAATAAGGTTTTAAGGATAGTGACAACACGACTCGTGCTTCCTACCACCCCGAAGTCCATACAGTTCACCCGTCTTCTTCCAAGGCCACCCAACCGAGCGTGGTATCTTCATCGCAAGTAATTGTTTAATCCTACGTGGATTATATTTCCTTGTAATTTGTTTTGCTTTCAGTTTTCCATTTTCTTGTATTTCCGATTGTCAGATAGGATTTTCTCTAACACCAAATAGGGGATAAATCAGATAAAGTTACGGTAGAAAATAATTTAGGGACAATAGGGTGGCTGCCTAGGTTCTAGAAGAAACAAAATAAAATTAAAACATAGATGATATCAGTCAAATAATTGGTATCAAATTGAAGAATACATGTGCTGGCAGAAAGAAATTGGCAGAACACTAGATCCAGATTAAAAATATTATTGGGAGTATTTGGTAAGGTATTTTGATACCATTTTCTTCAAATATGTAGTTAAGCAAGTCTAGAACCTACATATAAAATTTCATAATGACCGGAGTAGTATAAGTATGGTTTTCGAAATTTTTTTCCAAAACTAGTCCAGAGAGAAAAATTCTGGACAACACACTGCCAAGAGCAAAAACGTAATTTTCTGTGTTTACTCAAATATCCAAATGACCAAAACTTTTTAAGGATATGAAGTACTATAGGTTGGGGTTCTAAAATAAAAATTTCAGGTAAAACGGAGTTCGGGAAGTATGTTTACCGAATAAATCTTTCGGACTGCGCAGAGTTGAAATTTTCTGAAAAATGAATAGTTAGAAACATTTTTGGCTAAAAATCATTTTGTAACAAAGATGGTGAATAAATTTCGGGGTGTCACACTTAAAGTATAATATTATTATAAGCCATTAATGTACTATAATTATTAAGCCATTTTTTTTTTATACTTTGCCTAATTTTTATTTATATTAATTTTTTTTAAGGTGTGTGATTTTCCTTCTTAAGGTGCGTGATTTGTATGCTTAAGGTGCATGAGTGTTAAAGCTTAAGGTGCATGAGTGTTAAATCTTAAGGTGCGGCGTGATTTTCCTTCTTTAAGATGCGTGATTTTCCTTCTTTAAGGTGTGTGATTTTCCTTCATAAGGTGCGTTGTTTTCCTTCTTATTGTGTGTGATATGTATGCTTAAGGTGCGTGCTATGTATGCTTAAGGTGTGTGAGTTGTTGAAACTTAAGGGGTGCGTCATTTTAAAACATTAGGTGCATGGTTTGTGTTCTTAAGGTGCGTGACTTGTGTACTTAAGGTGCGTGTTTTGTGCACTTAAGGAATGAAGTTATATCTATTTTATAATTATTTGATAATGAATAATTTTTTTTTGAATAAATGCATTCTAGAAATCGAAATCTAAATTAATGAAATGCATGTATTTTTTTTTTTTTTGTTGTAGCTAGTAATTTATTTAATTTAATAAAAGTAATAGAGTAAAATACTTACTTTTCAATAATATACTAGTATGTGTTCAACAATTATGACAAATTGAGATAAGGTTCGAACCTAAGACATTTCTTATAGAAATTAATGAGTAATTTAAAAGTTAACAAAATATTTCATTATTAAAGTTTATACTAACGGAATGTGGGGTTATTTAAGGGGAAGAAAATAATATAATAGAGGGTAAAGTGATTTTAGTAGATTATTTATCATTAATCAATAGATGAATGTCATCCTAAAACAAAAAAAAAATAGATGAATGTTAAAAATTGAAATCCTAGAACATAAGAACAAAACAAAATTGTGATGGCGATGGCGGCAACAACAATGTTAACGGAGACGAATGAACCAGTTTTGGTCAATCTACACAATCTCCACCGATTGAGTTGTGAAAGTGATTTTAATTTTGTGATTAAAATAAGACGATAGAAAAGGACAAATCTTTTTTCAAAAAAAAAAAAGAAAAGAAAAGGACAAATCTGAGAATATTTGTTTTTTTAAATTTTTGGATGAATATATTAACTTTGTCCTTTAAATATTATTTCCATTTTTGTAACTTTATCTACAAGTTAGTATAGAGATATTGGTTTAATTTTCTTGTGGAAAAATTGGTATAGAATAAAAATATTGTCTGTTTACTTTTTTTTTTTTTTACATAAAATTAGCCAGGCTATTGAATCTTGTGCGATAAGCTGATTTGAGAAGGTAGTGTTGAGAAGAATATATTAAAGTACTTATAATGACCTAAATACGAGAATCATACTACACCTAATTGGCTATCCTTTCGAGTCATATGAATGATATGATCCATTTTAAAATTAGTATTACTAATAAAGATATTAATGACTAAATTGTTGTTCAGTTGGATAAGAGATAATTTAGTGAATGATTGTTTTGATGACAAAATCTCATATGAGACCGTTTTACGGATCTTCATTTGTAAGAGAAATCGAGTTTTTCGTAAGTATCATACTTTATCTCATAAATATTACGTAGTAAAATTTTTCTCATAAATAACTTTTCAACTCTAATATTACATTTTGATTTAAAAGTACTGCGGATCGGAGTACATTTTTCATAAAAATATCGAAATTTTTTAACATAAGTAGTACACTTTCTATCATAAGTATCAATCAATCAATTTATTCTCATAAAAAATATTAACTTCTAAATATTATATTTTGATTTAAAAGTATTGCATTTTTCTTACAAATTAAATATTAATCAGGAATAAAATGTTTATTACTTATATGGAAAAGTGTAATACTTTTGAATAAAATGTAATACTTTTACATTTTAATTTAAAAATATTACATTCTCCTCATAAGTATTACATTTTTCTCTTATAAGTAACAAACACTTGCTAACATTACTTATAAAGCAAAGTGTAATACTTTTGAAACAAAATGTTCAACTTTTACATCAAAATGTAAAAGTATTACGGAGTACATTTTTCTTTAAAAATATTACATTTTCAGAACAAACATTTAATTCATGTTTAGTATTGCGGGGACCCATGAACAGTATCACACAAGTGAGACCTATTTTAAAATTGAAGGTGATGTGGACTTCAAGTAGTAGTAGTAGTAATAATAATAATAATAATAAGAGTTTATTACCGAAATGGTCCCTCGACTATTGTGAAATTACCAATTTGTTCCTCGACAATTTTTCGTGCCCAATTAAGTCCCTCGACTTTAAAAATCTTAACCAATTTGATCATCCGTTTATTTTGCCATTAAACATACATTAAATTGGAACCAAATTGGTAATTTTGCTATAGTCAAGGGACCAAATTGATAATTAATTTTCACTAAAATGGTCCCTTGACTATAGCAAAATTATCAATTTGGTCCCTTGATTATAGCAAAATTACCAATTTGGTACTGATTTGAACGGATGTTTAACGGTAAAATAAACGGAGGATTAAATTGGTTAAAATTTTCAAAGTCGATGGACTTAATTGGGCACAAAAAAATATCGAGGACTAAATTGATAATTTTGTAATAGTTGAGGGACCATTTCGGTAATAAACTCTAATAATAATAATAATAATAATAATAATAGTGTTATTCTTATTATTTTAAAATATTCTTCTTTTTGTACGAAGAAAAAAAAAAAAGATCCTAACCAACCCAGCCGCATTAACGACCTTTGTCCACCGTCAAAAGATTCTCATCAGCACAAATAAAAACACAGAGCTTTTATGGTGAGGGTACAACAACAAATAAATAGTCACTTTATCCATTCGGTTAAAAATTTGACGAGTAATTAATTATCGCTAACATTCTAGTTAATTCCCAGTTTAATTATTGGTTAGGTTAATATTTTAAAAGTTAATTTTTAATTAATAATTAGACCATATTTTATACTTGAACTTCATGATAATTTCATATTCATTCATTCCGAATTCTATATGTTGTCACTTTGATTTACTTGGGTTGTCCACAATCCCTACTCGATCGAATGTTCACCAGGCCTGCAAAAGATCACTTGATTACCTGCAGTTGAATGGGTAATCAGGGCCGGTCCTGAGCACGGGCGGGCTGGGCGACCGCCCAGGGCCCCATGCTAGAAGGGGCCCATTCATATATATGTATATGTATACATATATATTATAGTGTTAAAATTATATTAAAAAACAACTCAATGGGATAGCTCAAGTGGTAAGTAAACTTTTTTTGTAAGAAAGAATTTTGGGAGAATGTGGGTTCGATTCCTACAAATGACAATTTCTGTTAGGCTGGCTCCCACAAAATTGTAGAGAACTTTTTAAAAATATTCAGGTGTTTTCTTTTTTTTCTTTAACCCAGCTAATAGAATCACAAAGAGGAGATATAAATAAATTTTTCAAAAAAAAAAAAAACAGAATAATCTAATGAAAATTTGAAACAATCTAAAGAAAATAAATGTATTTCATGTTATTTGAGAATATTATTTTTTATTATTATTAAATTTTAATTTTAATTTTTTTTATATAGGGCCCATTTTTTTTAATTTCGCCCAGGGCCTCCAAAATATTTGGACCGGCCCTAAATGGGTTCAATAGTCAATAGTCATGAAGACGAGTAAACCAGGCACGAGGTGCCTGTTTAAGACCATATAATGACCTCTGCAGTAAACACACATGATCTGGAGCAGAGTTATCCTCATAGCCCGGAGGCTGTCGCATATAAACCGTCTCTGCCAGCGCCCCGTTCAAGAACGCATTATGGACATCCAACTGCCTGATCGTCCAGTCTCGTGAAACCGCCAAAGAGAGAAGAAGACGAACAGTAGTGGGCTTCACAACCGGGCTAAAGGTCTCAAAAAAATCCTGACCGGCCACCTGATTGAATCCTTTGGCGACAAGACGAGCCTTATACCGCTCAATTGACCCATCAGCCTTTCTCTTGGCCCGAAAAACCCATTTGCAGCCCACAACATTCATCCCAGGAGCAAACGGAACCAGCCGCCAAGTGTGATTATGGAATAGTGCATTAAACTCCAGGTCCATCGCCTCTCGCCACTCGGGAATCTGAACTGCCTGAGAATAACATGTCGGCTCAGGTAGACTAACAGCAGAGGCTAACGCAACATGCTGAGTCGGACCCATACTGCGCAAAGCCATAGAATGAGACCGAGGCCCCCGCGAGAGACCACGACCACGAGGACGGCCACGACGAGACTGCCCAGCAGCCATAGCACCCAGACTGTCGCCAGAAGACTCACTGAAATCTTCAGAAGCGGACGAGACAGCCGGTGGGTCGGGAGCCGATGAGACAACAGGAGCTACACCCCAAGGCACCGGAACCGGCGGAGACACCTGCACAGAAGCAGAAGTAGCAAAAGGAAAAACCGTCTCATCGAACCGCACATGGCGACAGATAAAGACCTTGTTAGTGCTAGGATCTAAACAACGATAGCCACGGAAAGACTCAGGATAGCCCAAAAACACACAAGGAGTAGAACGAAACTGTAATTTATTACGATTGTAGGGCCGTAATAACGGGAAACAGAGACACCCAAAAATACGCAGGAAAGAATATGAAGGAGGAGAGCGATGTAAACGAAAGTGCGGGGACTCGTCATTCAACACACGAGTAGGCATACGATTAATCAAATAAACTGCTGCCTCAAACGCAAAGTCCCAAAAACGAGCAGGAACAGACGCTTGAGCCAACAAAGCTAACCCCGTTTCAACTACATGCCTGTGACGGCGCTCAACACGACCGTTCTGCTCATGCGTATAGGCACAGGATTGCCTGTGACTAATACCAAGAGCAGAAAAAGTCGCGTGAAGTTTCTTATACTCACCCCCAAGATCTGATTGGATCGACTTAATTTTACGAGAAAAAGAACGTTCAACTAGTGACCGAAACTTGTCAAAAATATAATAGATATCTGTTTTAACACGCATAGGATATAGCCAGGTAAAACGAGAGTAATCATCAACGAACAACACAAAGTAACGAAAACCAGTAGAGGAAAGCAAAGGCGCAGGGCCCCAAATATCTGTATATATTAAGTCTAATACAGCAGAACTAGAATTACTAACACGAGGAAGAGGAAAACGAGACGACTTGCCTAACTGACAAGCCGAACACATTTCTAAAATATCACTAGACCTATGCGAACTAACAGAACAGGCAGGCAAAATTTGACGCAGAACACGTGAATGAGGATGCCCAAGTCTCTTATGCCAGACACTGGGAGATGCACGGGCAGCCGAAAAAGCAGAAGGGCCACGACCCGTAACCGACCAAGTATATAGACCACCCGAAGTTCCCCCTCTAAAAATCGTTTCCTTGGTGACCAGATCCTTCACAAGAAAGAACGTAGGGTGAAACTCAAAAAACACTCTATTGTCACGAGCTAAGCGTTGAACAGAAAGTAAAGAAGACGACAGACCAGGAACATGCAACACATTAGATAATTCAAGAGATCTAGACGCAGTGGCTAACGAAGCAGAACCAACACTAACAATAGCCATACCTGTACCATTGCCAACCCGCAGGACATCCGGGCCATCATAGCCAGCAGCAGAAGACAAGGCAGAAGCATACGGTGTCACATGATCAGTCGCACCAGTGTCCGGGAACCACTGATGAGACTCAGTCACTCCAACATCAGCACCGGAATATGCCATATGAGCCTGCGGACCCGAACCAGCAGAGCCGAGGAAGCGGTAACACGTGACAGCCGTGTGCCCCGGCGTGTCACAAAGCTGGCAGCGAACGGACGCACGCCCGCGTCCACGTCCACGGCCGCGACTCCAGCGACCGCGCCCCGAACCAGAACCACCACGCGACTGGTTCGCCTGCTGCTGCCAACTGCCAGAACCAGCACCGCCAGCCGACGACCGATGCTGTTGCTGCCAGCCACCCGAACCAGAGCCACCGCGATGCTGCTGCGACGAGCCACCACCGCGACCAGTCCGCCTCGCGGCCATAGCCGTTGGTGCAAGATCAGCACCATCATCAGCAAGAATGAAATCTTGCGAAACCAGAAAATCAGACAGCTCCGAGAGAGAGATCGGCTCTCCTCGCGTCAGCGGCGCCACCAGCGGCCGATACTCCGGCCTCAAACCACGGAAAACGTACAGGTTCTGGTCGTTAGCCGAAACAGGACTGCCGGCGAGCGCCAAATCCTCGACAAGCACACGAGCCCGTCCTAAGTAATCGGCAATGGAGGAGTCACCTTGCCGTAACGCCTGAAGTTGGCCAAGCAGCCGCAACGTCCGAGCGCGAGTGGAAGAACCCAACGTTTGCTCGACCGTCAGCCACAACTGCCGCGAAGAAGATCGCCCGATAGCGAGATGCAGCGTCTCCTCAGATAGGGAAGAGATCAGAAGAGAGAGCACCGCCTGATCTTGACGATGCCAGGCCGCACGAGCAGCAGCAACTTCCGGTGACACCAGCGCTGTAGGCACGGCCGCAGCAGTAGTTCCGGTCGAAGAAACCAGCGGCAACGAGGGGCAGGGATGCGAACCATCGACAAACCCTAGCAAACCCTGGCCAAGCAAGAACGGCGTTAATTGCGTCCTCCAGAATAGGTAATTGTGGTTTGTTAACTTGATAGAGACATAGTGGTGGGCAGAAGACAAAGAACCGGTAGGCACAGGAGGAGAAGAATCGAGGTCAGAAACAGTCCGCTCAGAAGAAGCCTGAACAGAACCGTCATTGGATGTCTGACCTGCCATGGAATAAGAGTCCTGGAGACTACTGATACCAGATGAGAATATGAATTATCTGTGAACGTGAATGAATACAGAAAGTAGTTCAGGAAAGATAATAAATACTACTAAGCTAATGACTCTACAAGAGTCCTACTATAATACAAATATTATAGCCTAACAATAACAATTCTCACATAAAGTTGAAATCGAAATTTTGTGGATATGAAATAAAGTGTCCTACTAATTTGATTAAAATTGCGGTTTATATATAGTGAGTGAAGTGTAAAACATGAAGGCTCAATTAGGGTTTGTTTGAAAATTAGGAAAATTATTTCTGAAAAATATTTTTTTATGGAATATGAGTCATTTTTCAAAAAATGGTTTTATTTTCAGTATTTGGTTAATTATGAAAAATTGTCTTGGTATGTTTAGTTAAATTTTTTTTAAAAAATGAGTAGAATTTATAATTAAACATTTTATTTCTTTTAATTAGAATATAAAAATATTTATAATAATATTAAAAAATATTATTTAAAAAAAACCCTTTTTTTTTCCGTCGAAAACCTTGATTTTGAGCTTGTGATTGTTGGAGATGTTTTTCAGTCAACAAAAAATATTTTTGTTAACTTGATTTTTCGTCATCCAAACACTAGAACCCTAAAAATGATTTTCTTTTGGGTTTCCATTTCGAATGCTATAAGTAGTTTAATTTGATAGAATAAGGACAATGAAGATAATAATAAATTAAAGGGAAAATGACATTTTTTCTCCCATATGTTATGTGCATATAACACTTTTTCTCCCTGTGTTATTAAAGTGTCAGTTTCCCCCCCTCAATTATTTTAAAAGTGGTAGTTTTTCCCCCTGTAATGTTAAATTGACATTTTTGCCCAAAAAAAATAATTATTTCATTTATTTTTATTCTCCAACCAATTATTACTAATATGTATGGAAGATCACGGTTCGATACGAACCTAATCGAACACTGTAGCAATTGAACTTAAATAGTATGGACGGTAGTTACGGTTACGATTCAGAATCGAAAAAATAAAATAAAATAATTGTTGAATTTAGACTATTTTTAAATAAGAAATAAAATTTAAAAAATAAATAAATAAGTTTTGATTGGCGGTTCAAAATCGAAATTGGAATCGAACAGTACCGATTTATCAAAATAAGTGTTTGATCATTTTCACTATATATGATAGTGGTTCAGTTCTGGTTCACGGTTCAACAATTATTTAATTTTTTTTTTTTTCGGTTCTGAATCTTAACCAGAACCGTCCATACTATTTCGGTATGATTGCTACAGTGTTTGGTTAGGTTCGAACCGAATCGTGATCATCCATACATATAAGTAATAATTTGTTGGAGAAGAAAAATAAATGAAATAATTATTTTTAGGGTCACACTTGTGTGAGACCGTCTCACAGATCCTTATTCGTGAGAACGGGTCGGGTCGGGTCAAAGCACCATGCAAATGTCATACTTATATGTGCAAATCTCACACTTATATGCTCAAATATAACACTAATCAAAAATACAATTTTTGTTACTTATAAGAGAAAAAGTAATACATTTTTCATAATAAGTAATGTTGACAAGTGCCTCTCACTTATAAGGGCAAATATAATATTTTGAGGAAAAATGTAATACTTTTAAATCGAAATGTAAAAGTATTGTATTTTCCCTTAAAAGTATTACATTTACTCTAATAAGTAACAAAAAATTTTATTCCTGATTAGTATTACATTTGAGCATATAAGTATGACATTTGTGCATATAAGTGTTACATTTGCATATTGACCCGACCCGACCCGTCTCATGGTGAAACGGTCTCACACAAGTTTTTGCCTTATTTTTAAGGGTAAAAATGTTAATTTAACATTTCATGGGAAAAACAACCATTTAATAACACAGGAAGAAAAAATGCTATATGCACGTAACATAGAGGAAAAAGTGTCATTTAAATTAAATTTGGGCGATTCCATGGTCATCGGATCGGGGGTAAGCGTGGTTACTAGTCACCATAGCATTTTCTTGGAAGCAACCTTAGACTTAGTTAAAGGAAATAAGCTTTATTAGTTTAATTATTAAATAGTCGGTTGCCACTTGCGCCTTACATCTAACCTATAAATATATATCTTTTCCCCTCTTCTCACATCAGTTTCACTCACCCCATACAAGGAAAGGAAGCAGAGAATTGAACGATGGCGAAGCAGCAAGTAAAGGCTAATCCACTATTTGTGATTCCCAGGCGGGGAGCAGTTAAGCGGAAGATCTTTGCTTGGATTCTTGGAAAGATGAAAGACGGCATGCGGGTCATCTTTCCCGGTGCTTCTCACCCGTTGTGATAACCAACTCAAGGATCTTCAACTCTGCTTCATGAAATATATGTGTTTTGTCAGTATTACTATGTATGTGTTGTTCTGTTTGGCTTGATGGTTTCTGTATATGTATAGCTTCTCCATCAATAACGTAACATACCCCGTCGCTTGAGACATTCAATTTGTTTGCATGGCCCCGTTTGGTAAATGGCTGTTGGCTGATTGGGTTAGAAGGTATGATTTGTTGATAATATTGGCTGATTGTAGAAAGTTGTTTGATAAATTAGTTGTTAGCTGATAGCTGTTTGATATAATTTCTTTTTTTTTAAAAGCTAATTGAAAAGTCTGCTTTGAGTAGCTTTGAATTTTAGCTTTGAGTAGCATTTTTGAGTTACAAAAAGCTTATTAACCAAACAAGCCAAAATTGGCTGATAGACTGATAATTTTCCAAACAGGACCTGAATGATATTTTTTGTTTTTTTTAATTTAGACTTTTTTCCTCATCTTTTATACTAATGGGCAAGAAAAAGGAAACAAAAAAGCTCGTTCATCTTCTTCCTAAGATGAACCCCTGTTTGGAGAGGATGAAGGAAGAGCTTGTTGCCATTGACGAGATGAAAACCGCTTTAATTTTGATGGTTTTATTGATAAGAAAGAGTCCTCTTGGGAGGCTTTTAAAGTCTTTGATGAGAAAGGTGAAAGGAGATGGTTTTATTGATGAAAGGGAGTTACAAAGAGTGCTCTGCACAGACTTTTCAAGTGTTTGATTGGAACAGATCAGAGATGGTTTTATTGATGAAATGGAACTGCAAATAATGCTTTGCATGGCATTTGTAGTGTTTATGAGAACGGAGGTTGTTTTATTGGTGAAGGGGATCGGAGCAACAAATAGCCTTTTGCAGAGGCTTTTCAAGTGTTTGATGTGAAGGAGATTTCAACGAGTTTCAAAAACTAATATGCAGGGGCGGGCAAACCTCTACTGGGATGAAACTATAATATTTTGATTAAAAAAATTAATATTTTTACATAAATTATAAAAGTATATTTTAGCATATTTTTAAAAAGTATTTTATTTAAGATTTATTATTACATTTGTTAGTATAAATATTATATTTTATATTAACTCAATCCAGACAAAGATACTAGTTTTTTACATCAAACTAACATTAAAGTAGTTGCGTGTGCTTTTGTGTATTCAACATTATTTCATTTATTTTTCAGTTTGTAAATGATTGTCTAATCATAGGAAACTATCATATTTTCCACCTGAAAAGGGAAAACTATTGCCTTTCACCCATGTGTACTATTCATCTGTGTTTTCTTTTATTTGAAAACCAAAAAAAAAAAACAAAAAAAAAAAAAAAAAAAAAAAAAAAAAAAAAAAAAAAAAAAAAACAAACAAACAACAAAAACCAAAAAAAAAAAAACAAAAAAAAAAAGTTCTTTAAAAAAAATTGATCATCAAAATTGAAGAATTTAATTTCACCTCCATTCATTTTTTTTTTTTTCAAATTTGAACATATAATCCACTTTTCTTTTCACTAAAGATCAGTTAATCATTCGTTCAATCATTAATGCATGAATCATGGTCCACACAACTTTGTGGATTACAAATAAAAAGTACAATTTTAATATATTAAAAGTATATTATTTTTGTACATAAATTACATTATTTAAGTACTGAAAATACATCATTTTTTTATTATCAAATAATGTACTTTCAGTACAAAAATAGTGTACTTTTAGTATGATAAAAATGTACCTTATATTCATGATTCACACAGCTATGTGAACCATGGTCCACACAATAATTTGCCTCATTCGTCAATTTAAGAAGTCTAACGTTGCATTTGGTTTGTGACTTTTGTATATATATATATATATATATATATATATATATATATAGACATAGAAAATTCGAGCCCGAAAAATAGACCGATTAAATTATTAATGGGCTCAGTATGGGATGGATTATGGACCAATTTAATTAATTGGGCCCATAGTAATTAAATTAAGTTGATTAGCCCAATTAAATTGATGTTGGATAATTGAATTAATGGGCCAAGCCCGATTCATATTTGAATTTAATAATAATTATAATTATAATTTAAATATAATTTTATTGAATTAATGGGCCAAGCCCGATTCATATTTTAATTTAATAATAATTATAATTATAATTTAAATATAATTTTATTATATTTGAATTTAATAATTATAATTAGAGTTAATACCACAAATGGTCCTCTGACTATTGGGCTAGTACTTTTTTTAGTCCTTGACTTTTAATTCGACCACAAATGGTCCTCTGACTTTTATTTTTAACCACAAATAGTCCTTTATTAAAATTTCTGTTAAGTAGGTGTTAAATTTAGGGGTATTATCGTCAAATTGATATATTTTGGTGTTAAAATAAAAATGTTTAGAATTTATCACCAACAAGCATAATTGAAACAATTAACAAATATAAATACTCCTAAATAAAAAGACAATACACCTTGTTCTCGTAATTATGCGTACAAAATGAAGATTTAATATTAGAACTATCTGTTTTTAATTTTAATAGTTGTTCATATATGGCCGATTAATATTTTTCACTCTTCATTAATCGATCAAACATTTTGTTTGGGACACAACTGAAGACTGTCACCGTTGAATTAATTAATATAATTAATCAAGTACAAATTACGAACATTAATCATTAATTTTTATTTAATTTATTCATTTATGTGATTTGTCACGTTCATTTTATTTTTATATTTATTAACTTAATGTTTATTAATGATTGAAATTAATTATGTTGTCATATAATTCTCAAAAAGAAGTAATCATAATAATATTAATTAATTTGACGATATTACCCTTAGATTTAACACTTATTTAACAAAAATTTTAACATAGGACTATTTGTGGTTAAAAATGAAAGTTAGAGGACCATTTGTGGTCGAATTGAAAGTCGAGGACTAAAAGGAGTACTAGTTCAATAGTCAGAGGACCATTTGTGGTATTAACTCTTATAATTAATTTGAATTTGAATTGGATGATAGAGTTTTGAACCTGGACTGGATTATGTCAATGTTCATTCCCTTAATTAATTAATTAATTATTTAATTAATTAATTAGGGAGTTTGTTGAGGGAAGTTGGTTGCACACCCCACTATAAATAGAGCCCCTCATTTCACATTTAGAACACACCTTGAAGATTGAAGACTTGAGAGCATTGAAGGCATTGAAGGCATTTTGAAGCAGTTAGAAGTTAGAGACTTGAATCGGTTAAAGATTTTGAAGCTTGACGGTTTCTGTTGAAGTTCACGCCACTTAAATCCCGGAAGGCCACGCCACTTGAATCCCTGAAAGCTACGCCGTTTGAATCCCGGAAGTTACGTCAGTTGAATCCCGGAGGCTACGCTATTTGAATCCCGGAGGCTACGCCACTTGAAACCCGGAGGCACTTCAGTAGAACACGTCAGTGAAGAATCAGAGGACTATACAGAGATTTTGTACCCGCACCTTCAATTACACATACACTGTAACCCGATATTGTGAATATATACAATCTCGAATTTTTTGTGTTTACAGATTTTGGCACACCCAGTGGGACAGCTCTGCCTCTCATCTCTTCACTTCCAAGCTATACAAAGAATCTAAATGGCATCAAGAAAGACTTACGCTCAAGCTACCGGCTCTAAGGCCTCTTCTGTGGCCGGCTCCGACAGGCGCGAGGTGCAAGGTGCATTGACTCGGAGTCGAGTGAGGGACCTAGGGGTGGAGTTGACCGAGACCCGAAACATTGCTCGCAACGTCGTCCGAACGCTTGGAGGCGTCCCCATCGGTTCAAAGAAAGCTACATATGATAGGGGTTCATCCTCAACATCAGAGACCGTTGGTAGCAAGAGTCTTATTCCCTCAAATGAAGCTGCTCGAGGCGAAAGTCCTCCCCCTACTCCCTCAAGTACAACTACCAGCAGCAAGGGCCCTGCGAGCCCTACTCCATCAGGCGAGCCCCTTAGCAGCGAAAGCTCATCTCCCATATCTCATCTATCGCCGATGTGGAAACCAGCCTCGGAGTGGACCCACGTCTACACAGTCATGCCCGCTATGACAACAAATGCAGCTTCGGTGGAGGAATAGCTAGAAAACATCACCAAAGCTCTGGAGGGAATAAGCGGGCTTCTTCAAAGCCAGGAAAGGAGGATTAATGATCTAAGTGAAAAGGTGGAAAGCGGAAAGAACGGCGAAACAAGTCGAGCTTTCGAGAAACGACCTCAAACCCAAGAAGAGGCTATTGACGTTGAGTCGCCATGTCATCAAAGCAGGCACATGGAAGAGACTACCTCTCGCCCGCATCCCGCTGAAGGGAGTATTCAAGTTTCTGGAAGCATGATACACGTCGACCAACTGAATGACTATATCATGGGGGCAATCAAAGGGAGACTCGAGGGAGGACAACCTTCA
Source organism: Ipomoea trifida (assembly GCA_003576665.1). Lineage (NCBI taxonomy): Eukaryota > Viridiplantae > Streptophyta > Magnoliopsida > Solanales > Convolvulaceae > Ipomoea > Ipomoea trifida. The sequence continues at coordinate 7,185,420 of CP025649.1, read as the reverse complement.
TATACTTACTCCAAGCCTTACACCCAAAGGATTGAAGAAATGAAGATGCCGCTGGGCTACCAACCTCCGAAGTTTCAACAGTTCGATGGAAAAGGCAACCCGAGACAGCACATCGCCCACTTTGTGGAAACTTGTAACGATGCTGGAACATATGGAGATTTCCTCGTCAAGCAGTTTGTTCGCTCTTTGAAGGGCACCGCCTTTGACTGGTATACTGACTTGGAGCATGGCTGCATCGACAGCTGGAGTGACATGGAGCGTGAGTTCTTAACTCGTTTCTATAGCACAAGACGAACTGTTAGCTTCTTGGAGCTCACCACCGCTCGCCAATGGAAGGATGAACGCGCAGGCGCTTACATTGAGAGATGGAGGGAATTGTGCCTCAACTGCAAAGAAAAGATATCACAAAGTTCAGCAATTGAGATGTGTATCCAAGGCATGCACTTCGGGCTATCATACATCCTGCAAGGTAGCAAGCCCATGACATTTGAGGAATTATCCAGTCGTGCTCACGACATAGAGTTGAGCATTGAGAACAACGGAGGGCTTAATATGTCAAGTATGCCTAGCTCCTCTAAAGCACCTACAAGGCAAGAAGTCAAGAAAGGGGGCAAACCCTTCCCAAAGCAAGAAAAGAAAGAAGTTATGAACGTGAAAACATCACCAGTGCAGGTTTTCACCAAAGTGACTGAGAAGCCTAGGCCTAGGTCATTTTTTGGGCCATCAAGGGGAAGTAGAATCATTGAAGAGATGCAGTAGAAACAATATCCGTTCTTGGACTCTGACGTTTCACCCATGTTTGATGAGTTATTAAAACTCAAGTTGATTGAATTGCCCGAGATGAAGCGCCCCGAAGAAGCCTCTAGCGTGGATGACCCCAAATATTGCAAGTATCATCGCCTCCTCGGACACCCAATTGAGAAATGCTTTGTTTTTAAAGACAAGGTGATGGCGCTAGCTCGTGATGGAAAAATTGAACTTACCGATGCGACGGCAAGCTCTAACCAAATATCATGTGGAATGTTTGCACCATTACTTATGGAGGATGATGAGAAAGATGGGGGAAAGCAATGCAAACGCCCGCTTCCCTTTATTGTGAAACACACTGGGGGGCAACACTCAAAACCGCCACAGGTTGATTCGGTTTACGAGGGGGATTGGGTACTCGTTACCCACAGAAAGCAAAGGAATGATGTTGAGCCTGTTAGGCCATTGAAGAGAATGACGAAACGATGGATTAAGAAAAAACCAGCAAGAGACCCCGTTTCTGACATGAAGAAGAAGGGGCATCCCAACAAGCCGCGAACACCGGTTACCTTGGCTCAATACATGCCAAAGGTGTTTCATCGACATGGGACAGATATTCTCGGGGCTGGTTTGAATACTAAGGAAAAACATGTTGAAGTTAGAGAATGTTCATTCCCTGTGGTCGAAGGAAGCAACGAGATCCAAGTCCACAAAGCTACATCTTTCACCACCGAGATAACTTTCAAAGATGAAGATCTATTACTGGGTGGAACCCCTCACAATCGCCCATTGTTCGTTGAAGGTTATGCTCGCGAACAAAAGATTAAAAGAATTTTGATTGATCAAGGATCGTCCGTGAATATTCTTTCACTCCGAGCTGTGAAAGAACTTGGTATTGCAACTGATGAACTCTCACAAAGCCGTTTGATGATTCAAGGATTTAATCAAGGCGGGCAAAGAGCCTTGGGTATTATTAGACTCGATCTCAGGATCGGATCTTTGAGTTCAAGTACTTTGTGTTACGTCATAGATGCAAGGACATCCTACAATCTGTTGTTGGGTCGACCTTGGATACATGAGAATGGAGTAGTTCCTTCATCATGGCACCAATGCTTAATGTTTGAGAAAGGCGGTGTGATAGAGAAGGTCGTCGCTGATGAAATCCCATTCACTGAGGCAGAGTCATACTTTGCAGATGCGAAATTTTACTTAAAGAAACAAGTCGTTGAAGACGACGTTGATAAAAGCGGTAATGATACACCTCCCAATCCGAAATGGAAGGGTAAGCAAGTCGTAGAACAAGGTCGGTGTGACAAGGAACTTGTTTTCCCACTAACAAGAATTGAACCATTAAAAGCCACTCCGGTCGACTCGTTGGAAGATCAAGTGCGGGTGGGAACAAGCCAGACATTGCCCGAGAAACGCACAGATGGTTTTGACCCCAATGCCTATAAACTCCTGTTTAAAGCAGGCTTCGACCCCAAGGAACCGCAGAAATTGGGTAGGCTCATTCCAGAAGCCGGTGGTAGAGGCAAGTCAAACCAGCAGGACCCACATGCACGCAAAGGATTAGGCTATGTCCCTCCTAAACCTGTGCGAATTTTTATAAATAGAGCCTCAAGCAACTGTATATCTACAGATGAAGGTGAGTGTGATCCACAACTCCCTCCTACCAATGGCAAAAGAAAGTCAGTCTTCAAGAGAATATGGAAGATAGAGTCTCAGCGCTCAGTCTTTGATAGATTGTGGTCAAACCCTCAAGCCCCCAAAAGAAAGTCAATCCATTATCGACTTGGAGTTGTCCAAGATGTGGAAAACAACGCAAGTCATCCTGTTGAAGTGGAACCTTCTAAAAGGCCTCGAAGCATGATTCCTTCTCGTATGAGACGAGAAACAGATATTCATATTTCATGCGGAGAAGTGCTGAAAGTCCAACCTAGGACCATTGTACACACTCGTGTACAAAAAGAGGAGAATGAGGAAAGCGTTGGCTCAAGTGATGATGTAGCACCACCTCAAGGCGAGGAGGCGTCGTCTTTCCACATCACTCTATGTGATGAGGCCCCGATTGAGGGAGAAGACGCAGAAGAGGCACCCCACGAGTTAGAGGAAGGGGTACGAGCCGCAATAGATGAATTAAAGGAGGTTGATCTAGGAACCCCTGAGAATCCTCGGCCTATCTTCATCAGCACACTCCTTTCTAATGAAGATGAAAAAATCTATGTCGAATTGTTGAAAGAATACATTGATGTCTTTGCATGGACTTACAAAGAGATGCCAGGGTTAGATCCAAAGGTGGCTGTGCACCGCTTGGCCGTGAAAAAAACATGTCGTCCAATCAAGCAAGCTCAACAACGCTTCCGCCCTGAACTCATTCCCTCAATTGAAGGAGAAGTCAACAAACTTATAGAGGCTGGATTTATTCGCGAAGTGAAATATCCAACCTGGATATCCAGCATTGTTCCTGTGCGCAAGAAGAACGGCCAAATCCGTGTATGCGTTGACTTCCGAGATCTTAATGTGGCATGCTCAAAAGATGACTTCCCACTTCCCATCACAGAATTGATGATAGATGTTGTAACTGGGCACGAGATCATGTCATTCATGGATGGCTCCTCTGGTTACAATCAGATTCGCTTGGTGCCGGAAGATGAGGAGTTGACAGCGTTCCGAACACCTAAAGGCATCTATTGCTATAAGGTGATGCCCTTTGGTTTGAAAAATGCAGGTGCTACATACCAAAGAGCTATGCAGAGAATATTTGATGACATGCTTCACAAAATGGTGGAATGCTACGTCGATGAGGACATTTAAGAAAAGTCTTCGACCGCTTGCGAAAGTTTCAACTTAAGATGAATCCCTTGAAATGTGCTTTTGGGGTTGCTGCTGGGAAGTTTCTTGGATTCACTGTTCGACATAGGGGCATCGAGATTAAACAAGCTAAGATCGACGCTATAATGAAGATGCCCGAACCACGAAACCTTCATGAGCTTAAGAGCTTACAAGGGAAGTTAGCATACATCCGAAGGTTCATATAAAACCTGGCAGGAAGATGTCAACCCTTCAATCGGCTAATGAAGAAGGGCATCCCGTTCGTATGGGACGAGGCGTGCAAGAACGCGTTTGAAAGTATCAAGTCGTACTTGATGAAGCCGCCCGTGTTAACCGCTCCTATTCACGGTCGCCCACTGATCCTTTATATCTCTGCCCAAGAAAGCTCTGTAGGTGCCCTGCTCGCTCAAGAAAATGACAACGGGAAAGAAAATTCCCTCTACTATCTCAGTAGAATGATGACCCCAAATGATTTAAAATACTCTCCAATTGAGAAGCTATGTTTGGCACTCGTGTTCGCCATTAAAAAGCTTAAGCACTACTTTTAATCTCACATCATTCAACTTGTGTCGAAAGCGAACCCGGTAAAGTTTATCATGGCAAAGGTCGTTCTCTCTGACCGCCTAGCAAGGTGGTATTTATTGTTTCAACAGTTTGAAATCGTCTATGTGCCACAAAAGTCTGTCAAGGGGCAAGCTTTAGCCGATTTCTTAGCAGATCACCCAATACCGGCTGAATGGGAATTATCTGACGACCTACCTGATGAGGATGTGCTTATCATCGAAGTCCTACCCCCATGGAAGATGTATTTTGATGGAGCTGCGCATAGAGGAGGGGCAGGAGCAGGAGTTGTGTTCATCACCCCGGAAGGTGAAGTGCTGCCATATTCATTCACCTTGACAGAGCCATGTTCAAACAATGTCGCTGAGTATCAAGCATTGATACTGGGACTAGAGATAGCAGTTGACATGAAACAGCTGAGAATTAACATCTATGGAGATTCAAAGTTGGTCGTCAACCAAGTGATGGATCTATACGAAGTGAGGAAAGCAGAGTTAGTCCCATACAACAACTACGCAAAGATACTCATAGAATGGTTGGGGGACGTCACGATTGAACATGTACCAAGGAAAGAGAACAAGCAAGCTGACGCCTTAGCCACATTGGCTTCGACTATTGCTCATCCTACAACTCGGGTACAAGTATGTCAAAAGTGGGTAGTTCCACCTATCTTCAATGAAGATGGCTCAGTCGATGAAACTGTTGAACTCCCTACTGCTTCCGTTTACGACATTGGCCAAGATGACTGGAGGCAGCCGTTGATTGACCACTTCACTGATGGGAAGTTGCCAGAAGATCCTCGCAAGAGGGTGGATATAAAGCGACGAGCTCCTCGTTTCATCCACTATAATGAGACGTTGTATCGTCGTTCATTTGATGGAGTCTGGCTCCGATGTCTAGGAGAAGAAGAGGCATTACAAGCCATGCAAGAAGCTCATTCTGGGGTTTGTGGTGCACATCAGTCCGGCCCTAAGTTGCATTTCCACATTAAACGAATGGGTTATTATTGGCCTACAATGGTAAAGGATTGCATAGATTACGCTCGAAGGTGCCAAGCTTGTCAAGTTCATGCGAACTTTATCCATCAACCACCAGAACCTCTACACCCAACAATCGCATCTTGGCCGTTTGATGCTTGGGGACTTGATGTGGTTGGCCCAATTACGCCCAAGTCATCTGCAGGGCATGCATACATATTGGCCGCCACCGACTACTTTTCAAAGTGGGCAGAAGCCGTAGCATTAAAAGAAGTAAAGAAGGAAAATGTGGCAGACTTCCTCCGTGTTCATATCATTTATCGGTTCGGCATCCCACGATATATCTTAACTGATAATGGGAAACCTTTTGACAATAAATTGATGGACAAAATCTGCAAGCTTTTTGACTTCCAGCAGCGGAACTCCTCAGCGTATTACGCAGCTGCGAATGGGCTTGCGGAAGCTTTTAACAAGACCCTATGCAATTTATTGAAAAAAGTGGTCTCAAAATCGAAACGTGATTGGCATGACAGAATGGAAGAAGCGTTATGGGCATATAGAACCACATATCGCACACCTACTCAGAACACTCCATATTCTCTGGTGTATGGTGTGGAAGCAGTCTTGCCTCTAGAGCGCCAAATACCTTCTTTAAGGTTGGCCATACAAGAGGATCTCACTGATGAAGAAAATGCCAAGTTACGCTTGGCTGAGCTAGAAGCCTTGGATGAAAAACGGCTGCAAGCTCAACAGAGCTTGGAATGCTATCAAGCTCGTATGTCAAGAGCCTTTAACAGAAGAGTGAGGACCCGTTCTTTTCAAATTGGTGACTAAGTACTAGCTGTTCGAAGACCAATCATTGTGACAAGGAAAACCGGCCACAAGTTCACTCCAAAATGGGATGGCCCCTATGTGGTTCAAGAAGTATACACCGGTGGGGCTTACAAGTTGGTTAGTGAAGATGGTTTGAAGGTTGGTCCAATCAATGGGAGATTCTTGAAGCTCTACTACCCTTAAACTTAGGGTGTCAACACAAGTCATAAACGCTCCTGGCCCGCATGAGTTAAAACTGTGAACGGCTTTACTTATAAAAAAAATCATTTGAACTATGTTTGACTTGATCTCCTTCGCAGGAGTACGTAGGCAGCTTAGAAACACTTTCTCTTCTAAGTTCAGTCATAATTAAAATAAATCCTTTTATGTCAAGACCGTTCGAAAACAACTTAGGTTCATTGAAGTTTAGTCAGTTCATTATATGTTATGATTTAAAGTAGATTTTCTCGTTAGTTGATTTCGAAGTGACTCATTTGGGGTTTATTCAAGCTCATTTTCACACTTGTGATCGAAGAAAATTGTTTGCAAGTCTCGTGAAAAGGAAAAAAATAATGAATTCAACTCACGTCAAAGTCTCGTTTCAAAAGAAAAGAACTCATACAAAGTCGAAATGAAAAAAAAGCATAAACTAAAGGAGTATGACACCTAAACATCAAAGATCTACACTATTCGAAAATTCATCAAATCTGCTTTGTCCGCTTCTAAATCTTTCTCCGCTAAGGAAAGCTTATCTTCATCTTCACTTGTCAACATGGGAGTCTCCTAAATGCGTTTCACTGTTTCTTCGGCGGAAGTCACAACCTCTTGTGATGTGTCGCGCAGTCCTTGAGCCTCAATCACAAGTTCTTGGAGCTTTGGCCTTTCATCATGGATCCTAGTCAACTCCTCCCTTGAATCCTTTATGGTTCTCTCAGCCTCCGTTATATTTTTCTCTACTTCCTTTATAGCTTCTTCTAGGAGGATCACTCGTCCGTCAGAATCCTCAAGGATCTTCTGCTTCTCCGATAGAAGGATTTGAGTTTCAGAGAGCTTTTGTTGAGCATCCTTAAGAGCACTTTGCGCCGAACATAACTCCGCAACTTGAGTTTCAACTGGCATCGCTTCTGAGTGCTGGGACTGTATCTTATCATAATACTCAGCCTTCTTAAAGAACACATCCACCCTGTTCACTAATGATGACAGGTCTACTGCGTTATGTTTCATAAGTTCGATTTGTCTCTCAACACTTCCTTTGAAAGAAGAAACACTTTCAGCTGGAGTTTCCTTTAGGTTCTTGTAGATATCATGCCAAACGCCTGCGATCATGGCCATATACTTTGACATGAAGGAGTCTGCAACAGGAAGAATAGAGACATGAGACGGTTCCGGTCGTGCTCCTTTGTGAGGTGGGTTTGAGGGCAACGGTGATTGCTGAGATGCTGCCGCTTGATTAAGGGATTCAGAACTGTCGCTATGTTCCACCTCGCCTATAGAAGAATGTTGGTTCGACGACCTGGCGTCATTGCTGACATGTAACCCAGCAGAACCCTATAAAAGGAATACATATATCAATAAGACTAAGATTTTGAATCATGGTGAAAGGAAAAATTTAGGAAAGATTTCTAACCTCGTTCGACGGTCTTCTGTTTCGTTTAAAATTGCGATCACTATCAACATCCTCGTCCGAACTTCGGTGCCTCACTTGCTCCTCCCTCCTCTTTTGGGTCGCATGTTCTGGTACTTGATCATGGGGGGCATCCTGTACTGGTGCTTTGCCCTTTCTTAAAGTATCCAGTTGATCCCTATGCTCTTGAGTTATTCCCTCTCTAACGGTTATGTTTGGGTCACCATTAACGACTATGTCTGTGACGCGAGTCTCAAGGAGATTTGCATACACATCAACCAACCAGGCTTTGTAAGTGTCTGACACATGTTTCTTTGGAAAAGTCGGGATCATGGGAAATGTGGCGTTAGACATAGAGTGGAAGTGCTCATACTGGCGATGGAGTTGAAATCCCTTAGCAAGCGTGACGTCGCGGTCATCCGTCAGTAACAAACCGGGGGCAGATGCTTGGTAGAATCCAAACTGACGACTGAAGCGATGGGGTACATAAGGCTCAGCCTTACATTGGCGTCCTTGGCGTAAAACAAGAAAACCAGGGCGCAAACATATGAAATATTCAAAATTATCTCTACCCCCTCTCTTGTCATCACAGAAAAAGAAGTCTCTACCATTTTGACGAGACGTGCAAAGCCAAGACGCGTGTTCTCCCTTAAAAATCCTCTTACGAGCATCAATTTTGTCGTAATGCTTAGCACCGCCTTCTCCGGAAGAAATGACCATCTTTGGAGACAACAACATGAGGCTAGGGGTCTTGAAGTGAGTATTGAAGTAAGCTGCTAGCCATCCATATACATAATGGATGGGGAAGGGGGTGCCGATTTGACCAGGAGAGAAAGACTCTGAAATCGAGTTTAACCCGTAGTAGATGCTGGCAAGGACTGGAGGTGCGAGGCATACCTTAATCCCTCTCACCATTCTGCACGCCATATTAAAAGTCTCAGGGCGAATGGTTGCCGTGGGGTCGCCCGGTAGTACAAACGTACAGAGCCAACACGCTAGAAATGCTGCTAAGTAGACTTCCTGTTCAAGATTTTGGGGGATGTTTAGTTCGACGAAGGGTGCTTTACTCACTTGCGACCATCTAGGAGCAGTTTCAAGGATCCCGCTCGGGTTGTGAGTAGCCTTTGGTCGAGATTTCTTATTCTCTTTTCGAGGTGGAGGAGCTGGATATCTTCGGGTTTTCCTACACCAGAAGTCGATCCATCGGGATGCTTGAATAAAAGTGGTGTGGTTTTCTTGTTGAGTCAAATGGAAAAACGCCTCGAGTAAGTGCGCACAGCATGTGTATGAACCCTTGTTCAAGTCCAAGGCGTTTGGGATGCGCTCATCGTAGATATCCCAAGCAATGGCAACCCTCCAAGCATGTACAAATCTCGCAGCGATATGGACATCTCGCCGGAGGAGGTAATTAATGTGTTGGTTCGTGGGCACCACGCTTCGCAAAAAGCTTGGACAATTTCAACGTTGCGGTCATATGTGAATAGTGACGCGAACACGGCATCATATATCATGCCTTCCCTTAGAGGTTTTCTGAAGAGGTTAAGTACATCTTCAGCCCATTCCCAGTATCCTGGAGTGTAAATGAATTCGCCTCTAAAATCGATGTCGTTACCCCACTTGACCTCATCATCAATTATGCGATTCCCCAGCGTGGAAAGGGTGTCCGTGGAAGGTTCGTGTTTCAATCCCGGTTGCAAAGTCCACACTTTGAACGGTGGAATGTTATACTCGGGAGTCCAATTACATTTGTGATATGACACCGTGAGCTTTGGCGGTGAAGGGGATGCAAGAGGATGATTGACGGCCAATGTGACTTTATGGTCGCTCTTGGTGCTTGATATCACCAATTTCCTTTGTCCTTCGAACCGTTGGTCTTGAAATTGCACCATCTTTGAGCCGCGTTGAGATTATGTCAAAATTGAGAAAAATTACTGCAAAAAAAAAATAATGATGATAATGATTAAGGTTATTATTATTATTTTCATCATTATTAACAAAGTTATTATTATTATTATTACTAGTATTTTCGCCCGTGCGTTGCACGGAATGGATTTATTATAATATTTTAATAATATTTGGATCGATATATACAATTATATAAATTATATCATCGAATATTATATAGCGAAATTGATGAAATTGGTTTGATCGATTATGTTTTCCTTGCTTGAATTAGAGCAAATAGTTAAACAATTACCCGTGTAAGGCACGGATAAAATTTTTTATTATATATTTAGATAATAAAAATAAAGATGAAATTATAAAAATTATAATATTGAGCGTGCACATTTATTTGATTATAAGATTAGTGCAAAAGTATTACTTAATTAATTGAATAATATATGCCTTGTTTGTCTACAATTGAAGACTAAAATCACTGTAATTTTACAAATAAAGTTTGCAATTTTCTTGTTTATAAATAATATTATAACCAATAAACATAAACACGTAGTAAAGTAATAATTATTTAAGAGAAAATTAATTTATAATTAATTGTTTATACATTTAATTTAAATTTTAATTGTAAATTATTCATATTATTATGCAAATATTATTTTATATATATTAATCATGTGATTAATTTTTATTAGATGTTATTTTTATTTTTATTTACTATTTTTATCATATTATGAAAATATATATAGTTAGCCAAAAAAATCAATGGTTTTTACTAAATAAATTATGAAAAAGAATTATGAGTTTAGTTTTACAAAAGTGCCCCTAAATTTTGGGGGAAACTTGGCTAAGCACTTCTATTATATTTATATATATAAATTATTATTATTATTATTATTATTATTATTATTATTATTATTATTATTATTATTATTATTATTATTATTATTATTCCATTTCATAGTAAGTTAATTATGTTTCATTTTCCATTTTCCCCTTTTTACTGCTAATATTATTATTATTAATCAGTAAATTATGGACCTTTTTTTTTTAATTTACTTTTCTATTGTTTTCTCAATAAATTTTCATTTTCTATTGTTTGGACAGAAGTGGATTGATGGGAAAGTACGAAATGGAAATTTTGTTAGGATTTTCCTTTTTTATTAGTAACCTTATAATTATTAGTTCGTTTCCTGGTTAGTTAATTTCGTTTTGTTTTCTATTTTTTCTCGTAAGTTAATATTGTTTCCTTTTTCATTTTTACTGCTAACGTTATTAATATTAATCATTGAATTATTAGTTATTTTTTATTTTCCTTTTCTATTGTTTGTTTAAATTGTTTGTGTTGAAGTGTTTGTGCCGGAATAAACGAAATGAGGATTTCCGTTTCCTTTTTCATTTTCTATCAATTAGGTGCCAATTAAGGCACAAATATGCATAGGAGTTATTATTATTATTACTAGTATTTTCGCCCGTGCGTTGCACGGAATGAATTTGTTATAATATTTTAAGAATATTTAGATCGATATACAGTTATGTAAATTATAACATCGAATATTATATAGCGCAGTTGATGACATTGGTTGGATCGATTATGTTTCCTGATGTTTTTCTTGCTTGAATTAGAGCAAATAATCGTCCAATTACACGTGCGATGCATTGATAAATTTTTTATTATATATTTTAAAAATAAAAATAAAGATGAACTTATAAAAATTCTAATATTGAACGTGTACATTTATTTGATTATAAGATTAGTGCAAAAGTATTACTCAATTAATTGAACAATATATGACTTGTTTGTCTACAATTATCTTAAAAATATCAATATGTAATATGACTTATATAATTATATTATTACTAAAATAAATATGGAAAAATAAGAAATAATTTAATTATAATTATTATAAAAATAAATTCTACAAACCAATGTTTAGCTTAATTAGCATAATAATTATTACACAATTATTATTAGTCAATTACACTAAGGGTGTGTTCGGTAACCCGTAAAATGACTTCTGGAAAATGTTTTCCGAATTTTCGGTGTTTCACAACGTCCGGAAAAGTGTTTTCCGTTGACCAAGGAAAATTAGTTCATTTTCCGGAATGGCCAAATTGGTTGTTTCGCATGTTCTTGGCCAAAACCAAGCCATATCACCCAAATAGACCAAGACAGTTTTTCATAACGCAACCAAACACCGGAAATGAAAATGTTTTCCGAAAAATGAGTCATTTTCTGGAATATGTTTTCCGAAAAATGAGTCATTTTCTGGAATATGTTTTCCGAAAGTCATTTTCCTGCTTTCCAAACGGACCCTAATATATGTGCAATTATACTTTTATACCTTAAGTATATTCATTTTGACTATATCGCATTTTATTTTTTCTCCCTCTTCCATATTTGAATGAATCAATTGTAATTGTTATAAAAAATCTAATAGTCTCTTATTTTATAAGAAGTATATCAAATAATTAACATACAAATTTACAATTAATATATGCTCTTAGTTTGTAAATTTGATTTCTAACTTTAACTACTGGCTATACATGTTTCTGACATAGTATCAAAAGTTTGTTGTTTGATATTATTTTTTTAGGTGTTATTTAATTGTGAAATACAGTTTCTTTCTTAGGCATTCCATCAGTAGTGTTAAATTATTTATTTATTTATTTTTATTAATTTTGACTAATGAAATAACTCAACATGTGGCAAATGATGATATGCCAATCTGATGCCAATATAAGTTGTATATGCTAATTAGTTTATCTTTTCATTGTCAAATAACTTGAAAATATATACACAATGTTTGAATATGTAAAATTAAAAAAATATGGAATGACTGTTTTCAAAATTTTATATATATAGTAAGACTAAATAAACTAAGACAATGATGTCAATTGCCAATATACTCCTCTCTTCTCATAAACATCAGAAATAATGGAACTAATAATCATATTGCCACTGATTGAATTGAATCTTCCAATGTGCTGCCATAACTTAAGCCAGACATGGATGCAATCGTCCTTTAGAGGGATTTGATCAACACAAATACTTTAGTCTGTAAAAGAATAGTATTTATGATAATTATAAATATAAGATGTACAAATAAAAATATACAAAAGCCATGGTAAAAAATGATGATACAAATTAAGATACTTAAGTTGCCTGTCATGAAATTCCTTAAACTGCATTGGCTATGTTTGGCAGAGCTTATTTAGGAGCTTATAGCTTATTTTAAGCTACTAATAAGCTATAAGTTCTGTTTGGTAATGTTCTCAAAATAAGCTAGTAGCTTAAAATAAGAGCTTATTTTGAAACGCTACTTGGAGTAGCTTTTCAAAAATAAGCTAGTAGCTTTTTAACTTTTTTCCATCTGTATCCTTATTATTTTAAATAAATGACATCCTTTACCCCTCCTCTCAATTAAAACCGTTTTTGACATTTTCTTTTCATTATGTTTGGTAGTAATTTCAGTTTGACATTTATGTTTGAACATTAATTTTTGTATGAACTAATGAATTATAAACTTTTTTTTTACTTTATATATTTTCAAATATATGTTCTTACTTTATATTTTATTTAAATATATTGATTTCATTATTTTATATTTTAATATATAAATAAACCTATTTAAATTTAAAATTATTTAAATTGTATGAAGATGTCCTTTTTAGTCTTTTTAAATTCATCAGCTTATCAAAAAGCTAATTTTACCAAACACTTTTAAGCATAACAGCTCTTAAGATTTCAGCTTCGAGCTTATAGCTTTTCAGTTTTCAGCTACTTTTCAGCTTTCAGCTACCTTTTCAGCTAGGTTTGCCAAATATAGTCATTGTATCTTGATTGAACAAAAGCTATGTAGCATTAAGAACTGTAGAGATTAATATCACCAGCAACATAAAAAGATCACTGATTAATATCCTATAATCCTAAAAATACTATCAAAACCTAAATCATTATATCAATATTATTAATATTATTAATTATTAATTATTAATATTGTGCTCATAAATTTGTCACCTATCAATTAGGTGCCAATTAAGGCACAAATATGCGTAGCAGTTATATCATATTATTATTATTATTATATTATTATTATTATTATTATTATTATTATTATTATTATTATTATTATTATTATTATTATTATTATTCCGTTACCTTTTTTTTTTTATCAATTAGGTGCCAATTAAGACACAAATATGCATAAAAAGTTATATCATATTATTATTATATTATTATTATTATTATTATTATTATTATTATTTATTATTATTATTATTATTAATTTATTAATATTGTTCCATAAATTTTTCAAAATGATTGAGATTACAAAAATGCTCCTGAATTTTGCGGGAAAAAGTTTTCGTACACTTCTATTATATATATATATATATATATATATATATATATATATATATATTATTCTATCATAATAAATAAATTCTATCATAATAATAATTATCATTACCATTACCATATACTAATAATGAATTATAACCAATTATAATTAATATTATTAATATTATTCTATATTCTATACTATTCTATTATTCTATCATAATAAAAATAAATTTTATTATATAATTACCATAATTACAATTACCATTACCATATTACTAATAACGATTTATTACCATTACCAATTATAATTAATATTATTTTATTTTATCATTTTATCATTCTATCATAATAATAATAAATTCTATCATAATAATTAGTATATTTACTAATAATGAATATATAATCAATTATAATTAATATTATTCTAAATCATACTAATTACCATATTACTAAAATGCCCCTATGTTTGGGCGGGAAAATTTTGGAGGAGGATATTACTTTTATAGATAGTATAGATATATAGTATAGATTGTTAAGTATTTACCTTGAATATTAATTACTGAATTAATTACCTAATTATATTTACATTGAATACATTCTTTATCAAATAATTTAACTGGTGTGTCATATTTTGATTGATTAATAAAAGGTGGTGAGTCATGGATTTTATTTATTAATTTTTCTTTATTCAATAAAATTCGAACACTTGATGAGAGTTATATCCACGAAGTACATATATCATTTTCCAGTAGACAATTGGCCCATTGTTCATTCTCCTTTTTTTTTTTTTTTTGTTTTTTTTATATATAAAATTTTGACCAAGTGGGGACATTGCTTTCGGGTGAGAAGTGCAGATAAATAGCATCTGTCCATCTTGAGTGATCTAACTATTGGAAAATAAAGGGATTTTTTTATTAAAAAAAAATACAGTGACATTTTCGTAATTGTTACAAACTTTGTATATGCACTACGAAAAGGTGATGATAACTAATAATGCACTCAACTTAATTAAATTTTAATAGATCTTGAGAGTACTATTTGTCATCCACCGATACACTCACAAGATTTTCATAGTTGTTTCTCTTATTTCCAGTCATTAAATCTTCTAAATTGATGGCCAGCATTCGTCACCACTTTTCGTCCGAGACAATATGATGTTCTCAATTGAACCAAATTCACACACACAATGGAGAATGAAATATTAAAATTATTAGAAAGGGAATTTTAGAGAGTACAAAAAAAATATTGCCTCGTAGTAGGATCCCACAAAGCCTTCCTCGTTGCTCAACACCTCCACCGAGTCGCCAATCCGGTACCTCACCATGTTTACAGAAC
>CP025649.1:7071454-7163417 GCA_003576665.1 Ipomoea trifida | reverse complement strand
GGGGGGGGGGGGGTGTAGATTTTTGAAAATCTTTACTATTCAGAAACTCTAAACTTAAGATGAACTTAAGTTAGAACAACTTTTAGTAAATGATTTGGCAACAAAAATACGTGAACCCTTTTTAAAGTTTAAGCCCAATTTTAGTCTTAGTAAATTCAGGTTTGGTTGAATTATAAACTTGAATATAAGAGCTTGTAAAGTAAATAGAGAGAGAGAGAGAGAGAACGAGATGTTTATAGTGATCCGGCTATTAACCAGCCTACTCCACTTTTCTCCCAAAAGTCATTGGAGGATTGCACTAAACTTCTCTATACAAATGAACCGTACCCTTGAGCCTTGAACACAAAGCCGACCTCAAGTTTCTCAAGTTTTTCACATGTTGCCACTTGTTACTCCGCCGGCCTCTTTCTAGTTCACTGAGTAGAGATATAAGTTTTTGCAACAAAAGATTGTTGATTCTTCCAACTTGTTCTAGACTTGTAGTTGAATCTTCACTTCTCGTTGCCCAAAGTCTGAGCTTGATCTTGAATTTTGTAGCTTTCTTTTCTTCTCTTAGTTGTCAATTTTCTAGCACTTAGAACTCTTTGAATCCCCACTACTCGGTAAGGTTGGCCCTTCCATTCTTCGACCCTTGCAACCTTCCTGTCTTCTAAGTCTTTAACTCTTTGTAGTTCCTCGTACTTCTTTGACTCCTCGTATGAGAGTTAAGTGATTATTCGAAGTGTATCTCTTTGAGTTACAATTCAGACTCTTCGAAACTATTTGAATAGGAAGAAAATTCCTAAGTCTAAAAAAATAAAACAAATAGTGGCATCAGAGCATTTTCCTTGATTCGGTAAACAAGAAGAAGCTGAAACACAAATACATACCAGCCAGTACACGGTGGGGAAGCGGTGGTGGTAGGCGGAGCAAGCGATGGGCAGTGGGTTCGGCAGAGTAAGCAGTTGCGTTCGGCGAAGAAGTCAACGGTGTTTGGCGGAGCAGGCGATAGGTAGTGGGTTCGGCAGAGCAGGCATCTGCATTGAACAGAGTAAGCAACGACGACCGGACAGGCAAGCAGCGGTCAACGGTCGGCATAGTGTTGCCAGCGGTCGGCAATGCTGGTAGAGGTGTCGGCGGTGGCTGGATGTCTAGAACAATGTTTAGGGTTGGCAGTGGATTATAATGTTTACAACAGTTGCAATCTAATATTCTATATTCACATTTAGCGATAGAATTTTGAATCCTTCGTAGCAACGTATTGAAAATTCCATCGCTACGTTTTATTATAAAAATTCTCGCTTCGTATTAAAATGTTAAATAAACCAGCATCATAATGCTCTAGCGACGGATTATAGGATCCGTCGCTATATGTAGCGACGGATACGAAATCCATCGCTATATTATATACAAAATATATATTGCGCATTTTATAGTTAGCGACGGATATAGAATCCGTCGATACCTAGTAACGGATACCATATAGCGACGGACACTAACATCCGTCGCTACTTTGTCAAAAAAATAAATCCACGCTATAAAATGTAGCGACGAATGATTATTTTCGTCGCTAATCTGTAGCAATTAAAATTATTTAATCAGCCCGCGAAAAATCCGTCGTAAATCTGTCTCAATTTTTTGTGTCGAAATTTACCACTAATATTAGCTACGTATTTAACGACAAAACTCTTCCATCACAAAGTCTTGTTGCTAAACCGTTGCTAACTGTCAATTTTTTGAAAACAAAAAAAGTAAATCTTGTTAAATCACAAATATTGTCTATACATATAGAATGAATCTACGAGAAACTTAACTCGTAATAGCGGAAGCATAAGTCGTGTTGATCTCCAGCCATAGTTGATGTCTTGTTGTGTTGTCTCTTGAATTGTAGATCTGCGGTATTAGTCGTTTTGTCTCACACTTAACTCGGAATCATAGATGGTGAACTGGTATTTTCTGAGTAGTATGAGTACCATATCTTTAGATGCTCTATCTTACATCCCATCAATGCAGGCTTTATATAGGCATAATGGTGGATTAGACTAAACCTAGATGTCCAATCCAACCTATAACTTAATGGGTCTAGTCCACTTGCACCACATTATTATGGCCCATAATATATACTATATATTGTATTGGAAAAAGTCTTACAGTCTCCCACTTGGTGCAAGTAGCATCACAACTCTCATCAAAGAACAAAATACATGAATCATAGCGATATGTCATCTACTCAACAGAGTAATATCTTCTATGCATCACATGCATTTTTATTAGCCAACTTAAGTCCTTTATGAACAAACCTAACATTTATTCTTGGTACATTAAGGGATGTTTTTCAAAATAAAATATATCTGCGCATCCATCCAAATTGTACAAAAGAGTACACTTCATGATCTCTATGATCCTTATTATTAACTATGTCTTAAGTAGATATTTCTTAATGTTAGCATAATGCTAACTAGCTATATTCCATGACTAGTTTATAACTTAACTTAAGCAGTACCTCTAACGGTCAAGAGCTTGGAGTTGACACGTCTGTCACTCCCACTCATCAAAATAGCCAAAAGATAGTTTAGTCATAGAAGCATTCCAACAACTTAGACAATAAACCAAAACTCTAAGTCCATAAATTTAGAATTTAAATATACACCATAACTTTCCAAATAACTTTAAAGCCCACTTTATAATGAACTGAATATTATGAGTCTTACTTTTACATCTCACAAAATTGTCTTTAGCCTTACAAACCAGAATGACCCAGGATCAATTTTGAAGAAACTAAATACTCTATTAAATGCTAAAGAATTTATTTAAATAAAAGTGTATCACAAGTTAAATGTTTATGTTCTAATAAACTCGTTAATATTATCACAACATTTTCATAAATATGTTGCACAACC
Organism: Ipomoea trifida; assembly: GCA_003576665.1. NCBI lineage: Eukaryota > Viridiplantae > Streptophyta > Magnoliopsida > Solanales > Convolvulaceae > Ipomoea > Ipomoea trifida. The sequence continues at coordinate 7,160,538 of CP025649.1, read as the reverse complement.
AAATGTTCAATAATTTGAACTTATTAATTTATATAAACAAATACAAGATTAATACTTGTGGAATCTTTTAATGGAGCATATTAATGATCTTTTTCTAAATGATCACTCCTACTGATTAAAATATTTTTCAGCAGAATTAATGATATACATACTCACAATTGATTTGACCAACTAAATAATGAAGATATAGTACTCACCATTAGCTGGGCATACTAAATAATCAATATTTAGTTCCAATTATGTCCAACTAAAGTAATAACTCATGAGGACATAACTCCCCACCATAGTTGGACATACTAAAAATAATAAAATACACTTTCCAAAACCAAGTGAGAATTTGGCTCGAAAATATACATTTTATTCTTGGAATCCAAAAGAGGTATATCGTATATATCATGTAGCTTACTACAGTAAGTCCAAATAACCGAGCAAGATTCGTGAAACAATTAATAAAAGTGGTTAAATTTTGAGAAGTAACTAAATACATGTTTTTCCAATGTAAAACATGAAACTTAGAATTATAATTGAACTAAATTTATAAATTCTAAGAAATTGTGATAAAATTATTATATAACGGTGAGGGATTTATCGACATAAAACTTGCATGTAGGCTAAAGTTTCTATTATATTAAATTCAATTAAAACCCTTATGATAATATTTCATCTCAATTACTAAATAAACAGAAGAATCTAGAAACGTAAAACTTGCCTGTGGACTAAAGTTTTACTCAATTAGATCCAACTGAAATTTTATGATGAAACAATTATCAAATGACTTGAAGAATCAAGTGATATAAGACTTGCATGTAGGCTAAAGTTTTAATCAACGCGATTCATTACAACTATTATGATAAAACTTAAGAAATCATGTTCCATTTCTTAATCTCTGTGGGTAATTAAGAAATATGATCTAAAGTTTGCATCATAAAATTAAACTTTATGATAGAGATGAAAATTATTTACAAATAATCATAAACCAAATAAATTTATTTATTTCTATCATCACTGATAAAACTACTAAAATACATTCCGATACATAATTGCCTGTGGGCTAAATTACGATCATAGTCTAGTATTTAATCCTAATTAATCGTACAAATATAACAAAATTGACTGTGGACTAAATTTCATCATAATAAATACAATCAATCACAAATGATATGTCTAAAACTTTATGTGATCAAGATAAACCGGTCAATATATAATTCTAACTGATTAAAAGATGCTGTGGCTACTCCCAACCAAATTAAAATTATAAGATCACTAGACAATTATCAATTCATCGCCTAACCTTTATGTGATTGAAGCTTACGAGAAATCAGTAAATTAAATATGCTATGGCTATTCTTTAATGAACTGGAATCAAATCACATTGGCAAGGAATAATTAAAATTTTAACAAACAGATTATACCAAATCATAATGGGAAATCCAAATATATGATATTTAAGGAGACTAGTGACACAAGATGTTCTTAAGTCATGGCCATAAAACTAGTATGTCTCCTCAATTCATATGCACTCAATGTATAACTATTTGAGGGTATAAACCTAAAATTTGTAGGATATACACCAAAAAACTGCATGGTTCACCTATGATTAAAGCTTAAATTGGTGAACTAAATCAACAGACCAAATGTGCTTATATCCAGACACTACTGTAACTAAAGTTTATGCATAAGTCCAACTTAATTAGGAATTAATATAATTCCATCCTAAATTTATACATTGCTAACGGCATAGTAAAAATATATTGCATAATTTAAAACAAAATATTATGCTTAGGACAAATTTGCATAAAATTAAACATTAAACTTATATATTCCAAACAAATTGCATAACTTAAAACAATTATTAATATGAGCTTTCAAGGTATAGAATTAATATTCAAACACTAATATGAGTCCAAACCAAAGAGACCCAACATTTTTAATAATGACATAATAGATATATACTTTGAAATTTCAAACTTTAGGCACATGGAAAAATGTTTTAATGCATACATATCAAATTGATGAGAAATAGACTGAATTTATAAATTTTAACAATATCAAACCAAAAGAGTATGTTGTAATTTGTAAATCAAAATCTCACAAACCCTAATTGCATAATTAAACCTAATATTATGCACTTAATGTGATCAAATGCATTAAACAATCCAAAGAGTATGAATCATACATAACCAAATATGGACAATAACATTAATCATAAATCAAAGGCTAAATAAATTATGGAATAAATGTACAATAATGACAATCGTCAGTTGCCTAAAAAAAAATTTCATATCTTAAGCATTGCCACAAACATAATTGGAAACAATTTAAAATTTATAATAAAACAATAATAATAATGTTATCATTAAATATTAATGGTAATAAGTAACCTTATAATCACCATTAACATTTAATAATAACAACCAAAGTAGGGTAATACACCTTCTTTAATTTTTCCATTTTCCTTAAAGAAATAAAATGTGACAATTACAATTTATAGCAGTTAACTATAATTGTAGCACTAATTACCAAAAGTAATGATAAAGAAACTTAATGACTTACCTTAATGATGCAAACTTCATCTCCCATAGTGCTAAAATTCTCTCCATTTTCGCCGCCAGTAGCCTCGATGCAACGTCCAATTATTCTTAATGATTTAATGGCAGGACTTAATTACCACTATCAATAATCACCAAATAGGTAATATTTCCACCGATATTATCCTCTAAACTTTTTTTTTTTTTGAATACAACTGACCCTATTACATTGTAGTATCTGTTCATCTATACTTTTCTCAACCTGTTGATAGAGCTGTCAATACGGGCTCGCGGGGCGGGGCGGGCCAAAGCCCTGCAGGCCGCGGGCCTAAACGGGGCAGGCCAAAAAAGCCCGCCCCTTGGCGGGCCTGGAAATCCCAGGCCCTGCCCGCCCCGCCTAAGATTAAAATAACTTATACATAACTCACATAAAACATAATTCATCAAACATTAAACATTACATAATTGATCATACATAAGTACATATTCATATTAGTAAATAGTAATGTAACAACAATAATACATTGCAAACAATAAACTATTAAAAATATTGTATATATATATATATATATAGTAATGTAATGTAATGTGCGTATATATAGTTACGCACAAAGAGCTGGCGGGTAGCCCGCCAGGCCCGCGGGCGGGCCAAAAAGCCCGTTTTAACAGCTCTACCTGTTGAAGCACAAAGAATCAATTTCGAGATCTCTACCACTGAAACTCGAACTCATGACCTCCCATCTGAGGGTGGCCACTACATGCCAATTGAGCACAAGGTGCTTGGCATTATCCTCTAAACTTAATAACAATAACCAAATATTTCCAATTAACTATAAAGGTAAAGCTATAATTATAGGGTATAATGTCTTTTATGGAGACTAATAAAATTATGGTAGTAATCAAATTACCATTCTAAGAGCACTATACCAACTATATTGTTTACTATTAATAAAAGAATTAATATTATTATTACTAGTATTTTCGCCCGTGCGTTGCACGGAATGTATTCGTTATAATATTTTAAGAATATTTGAATCAATATACAATTATATAAATTGTAACATCGAATACTATGTAGCGCAATTGATGAAATTTGTTGGATCGATTATGTTTTTCTTTTATATGTTTTCGTTACTTGAATTAAAACAAATAATTGTCCAATTACCCGTGCGATGCACAGATAAATTTTTTATTATATATTTAGATAAAAAAATATATATAACATTGAACGTGTGCATTTATTTGATTATAAGATTAGTGTAAAAGTATTACTGAATTAATTAAATAATATATGACTTGTTTATCTACAATTATTTTAAAAATATTGATATGTAATATGACTTATGTAATTATATTATTACTAAAATAAATATGGGAAAAATGAAAAATAATTTAATTATAATTATTACGGAGTATAAAAATAAATTCAATGACATGTTTAGCTTAATTACCATAATAATTATTAGGCAATTATTATTAGTCAATTACACTAATATATGTGCAATTATACTTTTATACATACCTTAAGTATAGTTATTTTCACCATATCGCGTTTAGTTTTTTCTTCCTTCTCAATGTTTGAATGAATTAATTGTAATTATTATTAAAAAAATTCTAACAACATGTTTAATTATTTTTTTAAAGTTTAAATAATTTAAAGTTGTGATAAAGTACAAATAAGCCATCGTACTATTTGGGAAACAACAATTAGGTCATCGTCAAATAACACCAAATAAGCCACTGAACTTGGTAAAAAAAGAGCAATTAAGTCACTAAACAAATAAACTTTATTAATTATTTGACCAATAAAATATTTAATTAATTGATTGCAAAAGTTTGGGCGGGAGAATGAAATAGGAGGATTTTACTTTTATATATAGTATAGATTTATATTGATAGATTTATAATTAAAAATTTACATTTAGAAATTAAAAAATTAGCATTTAAATTTTGTATAATTAATGTAGTGCATATGTATGTATTTAAAAAATTTCTAAATATTTATGAACACATATTTTGTGAATTTTATAATTTCATTTCCTTAATTATATATTTCATATTTTATTGATTATAATTTAATGAAATTGCCAAAAATATTTCCACGGAAGAAATATTATATTTCTCAATGAAGTTAATTATAATAATTATAATTATCAAATATTATGGCAATACCATAATAATTTCATTAAATATATCAATTATAATATTTTTTTTCTCTTCTAATATTAAAATATATTACAATAACTTAGCATAATAATTAATGAAATTGCCACAATTTTGAAATATATTACCATAAAATTACCATAATAGTTACACAAAAAAAAGTGAAAAATTACCAGAATAATTACCATTAATAAATATTAAGAAATTAAATTAAAAAATATTTATATATTAAAGTAAGTATAATTTATTTTGATCAATAATATTACAATGAAAAATGTGAAGAGAATTACAATAAATAATTATTAGGCAATAATATTAATAATTAATTATTAAGGCATGCATGATTTATTTTGTACTAATAATATATAATAAATAAGATATAATATTATTAAATCGAAATTATTAAAAATAATGTGTCCACTGTACAAAATAAATTATACTTGCCTTAATAATTAATTATATTAATATAATTGTCTAATATAAATTTACAATTATAGCTTTGTATAAGAAAAATATAGAAACTTGAATGGCATATACAAACCTCGAAGTCAACATACTGACTATGAGTTAAATAAAACCCTACAAAATTATCAAAATCACGTCGTCATCATCCTCCGCATCTCTATGCTCTTCCATAAACTAAATCATTAGGGTTCTGTTACCGAGCATCTTCCTCCTCATTTACCTTTTGTTGAAACATAGTCTCCTTAAGTATCTTCGAGCTCATACCAAGTGATATAAACTGCAAAAAAATATTGAAGTACAGGGGAATATAGTTAGAAAAATGTAGAAAATTCATACGGAAAGAACGTAAAGAGATGAATCTAAGCGCTCTGCATTGTCTTCTACTATTACTGGTGAGATTTGGAAGCTTTTGATGGTTTGATTGATGAGGCAACGAAAATAGAATTATACTGATGCAAAAAAATAAAAAAATAAAAAATGATAGGGAAGATACATGGTGGAGAAGCCCTACTGATTTGGAGAAAGAAATGATGAGGGAAGCTACGGATAAATTGGTTGTATTTATATGAGGAAAAGGACTAATTCAAAAGGAAAGTATAATAATTTCCTTATAGATATTTAAATATTAACTATATACATAAATATATACATCCGTTATAGTTTTCCTAATTATATAATTATAATAATTCTTAATTTCTAACGTACATATATAATTATATATTGATTTGCAGTTATATAGATATATAGGGTATGATTTCTTCTTCTTATTATATACACATATTTAATTGACTTAATTTTTTATTAATTATTATATTATTACTAAAAACCAAATAATATGTAATAACTTCAGGCGTTAAACACTCTGAAATCAAATAAAATGATGCATGATTGTCAGATCAAAAATAATGCTACACATTTTACTTTTTGTTCACAAAATCTTTTACTATGTATTGTTTTTTTATTTGGTTAAATCACAATCAAATTGGTCAATTTATAATAACAAATGAATATAAAAGGATTTTAACATTTATCACATTTTAAATCAGTTAATAAAAAAACAGTTAATAAAATATTGGGTAAAATATAATTCAAGTAACTTTTTCAATCCAAAAAATTAAATCACATATATAATCACATATATAATTATGTTATGTTATTAAAAAGTTATTAGTAAAATTTATAATTATTAATGTATTTATTAATTTATTAATATTACATATTCATTGTATTTATACTATTACATATATATCACCAAATATATCACACCAATTATATCACACCAATTATATCATCAATTATTCAAAAAAATTATTAATAACATTTATAATTATTAATGTATTTATTAATTTATTAATATCACATATTCATTGTATTTATACTATTACATATATATCACAATATATCACACAATTATATCCACCAATTATATCACAATTATTCAATCACATTAATATTACCATATTATATTACATTTTAACATTTTAATTAATTAATAATCCAATCATCAATTATTCATCATATTATATTACCTTTTTAACATTTTAATTAATTAATAAATCCAATTATTCAATCACCAACATTTAACCATAATAAATTAATAATTAATAGATTAAGAAATAAATTAATTAATAAATAAATAAAATAATATATTTACCAAAATGCCACTAACTTTGGGCGGGAAACTTTAGAAGGAGGATAATGTTATTATATATAGATAGATTAAGGCCCTGAAAACTATTAATATATCAACTTAAACTTAATATAGTCATAAATTTTTAATGGCCAAAAATAATAATTATAATTCTTAAATCCTTAATGGCTCATAAACAGAACCAATATAGTAATTATAGCACTTAATTGCTCAAATCAGACCTATAATTCTTAATGGCCCAAATGAGCTATAATCATAGATGAAAAATGGTCTGGTACTGAAATACATCCAAACTTAATATTATTACCAACAATAAATACTATGAACAAAATATGGTAGTCAGTAATAATTAGGACTTAATAAACGTGTTATGCATAATAATCAATATTATTACCATAATAAACATGTCATAAGTCAAATAAAATAGCTATAATTACCATTTAAAATATATATCACGCAATAAAGGTGGACCCATACTTTAATGACTTAAGATAGGTCCCTAATAGCTTGTTCAAAAATAGGTTTAAAATCCAAGTGAGATATATGACTAAAATATGCCCAAAATTAAATGGGAAACCAAACAAGCTGGCTTAATAGGTCATAGTGCACTAAATTGACGTAAGGATCTGAAATTGAATGATATTACTATGAGTTAATAATATGTTAAATTCAATCCTAAAGCATGCTTTTATTAATGTATAAAAATTATAACAAAATAATTATAACTATACATAGCATACTTGGATTTACAAATTAATATATTATTAACACCTATATCCTAAATAAATTGCAATAATTCAGGCAATTTAATATGAAGCCCAAAATTAAATTAAAATTCAAATGACAAATTTAAAATTTGATATTTGTCTATAATTGAAAAATAATTTAATTATGAATTTAATGTCAAAATTAAATATAGGGCATTAATATTCTAAAATATAAACAATTATGATATATTTATCATTTGCAAAAATAATACACAATATTAATTAAGGTAAAATAAATATGAAAATATTAAATCAAATAATATAATTACCATTTAACAAAATTAATATGTAATTATTAAATAAGGCAAATAAAATATATGGTAAATAAAGATAATTGCATTTTAATAGGAATAGAAAATTAGCGTAAGGTGTACCATCCAGTGTCCGTCTCCTTCTTGCATTGCCGGAAAACCAGCGCCACCGCCGACAGGGAAGCAGGCCGGGAAGAAGCAGTGAAGGCACCGCTTGAAGGTTGCCGGAAAACCAGCGTCGTGACAGGGAAGTAGGCCGGGAAGATGCAGTGAAGGCACCTCTTGAAAGAGGGAAGAAGGTGACCACAGGACACCGCCGCCGTCTTCATCGCGACGCCACAACCGGCCAATTGTCGTCGTCATCGCACCGTCGCCACCAAAAGGAGGAGAGGAAGCCGGACGTTGCCGAAGCCCAGCCTCGCCGCCGCCGATTCTCCTCTTCTCAGTGTCATCGTCCACCGCCGTCGATGAAGAAGCAAGGAATAAGCAGCAGCCGCCTGAAGGAGAGGAGATGCAACGACGTCACCGGAGTCCAGCTCGCCTCCGCCGTTCCACCTCGCTACAAAGCCAAAGCTTACCGTCGTCGACCGAGCGTCGTCCAAGCTTGAAGAGCAGCGACAAGCGCCGACAACTACCTGCAGCACCAAACACCATCACCCATGTACGCTGTGCGTCGCCGCCCACCGTCGTGACATCGATACCCAAAGCTTGTTGTTGTCGTCCATGGCAACTGGTGGCCCAAAGCCAGTAGCGACGTCGCCGGAGACTCCAGCTCGCTTCTACAGCTCTCCTCATCGAAACTCCAAGTCCTCCAACGCCGCCCACTACACGCGACTTCAGGTCCTTGAGCTCGTCGTCGTTGTTCTCAAACGGAGACAGTAACCTCGTAGTAAACCGGCGAACCCCGGTGAAAAACGACGAAGAAAAACAAATCAGAAAACTAATTTTTTATTAAACTTCAACAGTCCAAAAAAGCATATACAAAAAACTTAATGTATATAAAATTAATGTTGATTTTTTAGGCAATACAGTCAAACAGACAGAGATTAATAAAGGCTCTGATACCTGTTAGATCACAAATATTGTCTATACATACAGAATGAATCTACGAGAAACTTAACTCGTAGTAGTAGAAGCATAAGTCGTGTTGACCTCCAGCCATAGTTGATGTCTTGTTGTGTTGCCTCTTGAACTGTAAATCTGCAGGGTATTAGTCGTTTTGTCTCACACTTAACTCAGAACACTAGATTGTGTATTGGTATTTTCTGAGCAGTATGAGTACCATATCTTTAGGTGCTATATATTTGTATGTCCTACATCTCATCAATGCAGGCTTTATGACAATGTACTCGTGTTTTTATTTTGTTATGATTATTTAAAGCTCAGCACTTATTGTTAAACGCATTTAGTATGCAGTGAACAAGTAATAATAAAATTAATGATAAAAAGATTTTCACTAATTTAAAATTTCAGAGCACAATCACAAAATTGAGTATATGAATATAAACCTAAGGCATCTTTATTTTAGACTCTCTAATGACTGAAATTAGTAATAAAAGAAAGTTCAAAATGTTTGTCATATATGACTTAGTTTCATATTTCATTCACTAAGTATTAGTTTACCAAAAAGGAAAAATTGTTAAGAGTAAGTGTACATAAATTTTGATGTTCCAAAAATGTTAATTATGATGAATATTTAGACTCCAAAATTATATTTTTATTTTTATTTTATAAGTCTAGACAATAGTTTATCATAATATCATTACAAAAATTCACTAAGTGTTAAACTACAAGGAAAATCAACACATTAATTGTTTGATGCTAATAACTTCATGATTATGGGTGGAAATAGGCCGAGCCGAGTCGAGCTTTAAAAAATTAGGCCTGGGCCTGTTACAAAAATCTAAAGCCTAGGCCTAGGGCTAAGCATGTATGTAGGCTTTTTGTTAGGCTCAAGCCTGAGCCTACAATTGGTCTAGCCTGGCCTGAAACCTTTTTAAAAGCCTGTTTAGTATTTAGAACATTAAAAAGGCTTCAAAGTAAGTACTATTTTGAGCCTATTTAAAGGCTATGTGTTAAGACTTTTTAAAAACTTTAATAAGTATATATAAATAATTTAAGAAATATACCTAATACAAAACTAATACATAATTACATAACTATATCATCACAATGCATAGCATTAAAATATAAAATAAAATTAAACAAATCATGACTTTAGCATGCTCGTTAATTTATTTAGAAGTAAATTCAATTATATTATTATTTAATATGTTATAAATTATAATATCATAAATAATAAACAATCAACTCATATAATTAAGCTGCGGCATTTCATTAAATATTATGACAGTAATAACAGTTAATAAAAAATTAAACAATAAGAACACTTATAGCATGATTAACATCAATGTTTATAGTTGAATCATAATTTAGAATGGAATTTTGGAGGTGGAGGGTTAGAGTTTGGTAATTATATATACTTGGGGTTATACTATAATTAAATATAAAAATGTAATATATATATATATATATATATATATATATATATATATATATATATATATATATATATATATATATATATATATATATATATATATATATATATATAGACCAGGCCTGTAGGCTTGAAGGCCGAGCCTGGTATATATAGGTCTGGCATATTTAATTTAGGGAAAATCGCACTTTTGGTTCCTCAGTTGTTGCCCGATCGGCAATGTGGTCCCTCACTGTCAATTTTGGTTAATTAGATCCCTAATAACCTTAAATCCTAGTCAATTTGACCCTCCGGTCAGATTTTGCCTCTAACCTCAGTTAAGACCATGGACTGTTTGGTAATTTCGCACCCCTTATTTGTTTACTTGGAGCACGTTGGTTTCCACCCCTTTCACCCCACCTTCATTTAACCTTAGTTCAATCCTTTCAATCCTAAGCCGTCATTTTCCGCCATTTTCATTCATTTACAGCTACGAAGAGGGCGACAAGCTTTGCAAGGGCATGTCTTCAAACAACTCCAGTTCAGTCGAATGGATTCCAGAAGTGCGTTGTTGGTGTGGTGAAATCGCTCCGGTAAGGATGTCGTGGAGTTCTGCCAACCCTGGAAAGAGATTTAGAGCTTGCCCACGCTATGGAGTACGTGTAAGCATCTTTAACCATATAATTTGTTGTTATTAGGTGATAAAATTCTGATTTTGCTTTGTCCACTTCAATTTAAATTTTACAGTCATTTCAATGTTGTTACAACCATTTTGCTTTGTCCATTTCAATTTGAATTTTAGGGGAATGAGATCTGTAGGTATTTTCAATGGCTGGACTCCGATGTCTCTGACCGTGTGGCCTTAGTAATTCGAGGTCTATTGAAGCGGTTAGATAAACAAGAGTGCGAGATGCAAAGGCTTCGAGCTGTGATTGATGAAAAAAATGTCAACATGAAGAAGAAGAACTTGGATTCCAAATTTAATTTTTTGTATGGTTTTGGAATTGGAATTGTTGTTGGTTTTCTTTGTTTTATGCATTGGCAGAGAACTGTAAAATCAAGTGAAAATGTTTTCCAGTTCAACTAGAATGTTAAAGGTTTTCACTATTTTGTCAAATGCCAGTGTAATGAAATGAAGTTATTCGTACTTTGTATTCGTTTTGAGTAATGCAATGGAATTGTAAAATGGAAAATTTGTGTTATGAGTTCTGCCATAGTGTTTGGATAATTGTCCATTTTTTTGCATTGGAATTGTGTAATGGAAAGTTTGTGTAGCAGTTGTGTAATGGAACTATTGAACTGCAATACCTGTTGTGCCAAAAGAACAAAATAAGGAATACAAAAACTGGAAAATGACCAATTGATCACAAAAACAGTCATTTGCATTGCAGCAATAGTTAATCTAACCAAGTTTCAGCAAAAAACTTCCTAGCAAAACAACTACCATATCTGTTAGACTTCAGTAGTATTTGTAGCATAAGTACCAACAGAAAACCATACAAACTTCATTATTTCTTTTTGATCACTATCATTTTTGTAGGTCTTCCCAATCTTTGAAGTGTAGTTAGAACTCTGCTTCTAATGCCAATTCTCAGCAGCTCTTCAGTAGCATTTGTAGCAATAGTGGTCCCTTGTGAAGCAATAAAGGTGGACTCATGTGGAACCTGGTTGTGCAATGGTGGTGCTGATTGAGATCCCATTCCCTCATGAGAACCCTATTCAAAGAATAGTAATCAATAACATATACTGGGTAGTAATCAATAACATCTATTGGTGTTTGTTTAACATCCCATTACCATTTCATCAAGTACAAATGCAGGGACTTGTGTTTCAACTTGTATGTCTTCAAAATGCCCTTCAAACTCATCTTGGCCTTCAACCTCATCCTGCCCTTCAACTTCATCCTGAAATTCAACCTCAGCTTGGCCTGCAACCTCAGCCTGCCCTTCAACCTGTTCAGATACATACAAGATAATAATATTACACACAACATTAATGTAATTTTGAAAATGAAAGACTCAAGTAATACCTATGGATTTTTAACCTTGCAAGTTGTCTTATTATGTCCTGTCAGTCCACATACTCTGCACCTCTTAACTTCCCCTAATTTCTTTGTTCTAACTTCACTCCTTTGTTGCCTGCTCTCTTGAAGTGGATCCATTTTTCTCTTTTTCTTAGGCCTACCAGGTTGTGCTTTATATTTGGGGGGTAGTGGTGCTGGAAGATCAACTTTATGCCATGCATCTGAAGATTGAATGGGAAGTATTACTGGTTCATGAGCTCTAAGATAAGTTTGTACTGTATATCATGAGTGAACATAATCTTCAGGGCTTTCGCTCTGTTTCCTAATAGCTGCTACACCATGACTGCAAGGAATTCCAGTCAGATCCCGAGCTCTACAACTGCACTGCCTTTGTGCTAAATCCACCTTAAAGGCCTTGAAGTTCTGATCATCAGCCTTGTAAGTACTGTACCTAGCTGACTTATCCTTAGCCTCTTCAAGACACTTAGATATTTTGGGACAAATCTTATGTGGGTATGTTTTCATTTTGTCTCTATTCTTTTGCATTCTACCCGTGAGATATAGACTAATCTTGTAACCCCTCGATTTTTACGACAAAGTTAAGATTCGAGAATAGCGATATAAATTTTTTTTAAGCTATGACATTTAAGAGAAAACTATTCGGTGCTTGAAATAATTTTTCTCTTAAGGATTAATTATCGATGAGCTGCGAACTACGTATCGGTTACGTACCGAGGAAATTTTAAGGACGTAGATTCAAATCGAATTTTCCAGAATTGGGATTATTAAGTATCATACGATTAGGCCTTAATTTTTAATTAGTTCAAGAGAAATTCTAAATGGACTGTAAGGGATAAATTGTTACGGACTCTGAACCTAAATTTGGCGGATTATCAGAAAATTCCCAAAATTGGTGATTTGCGACGGGAATATTTTTACGATAATTTTGGTATTAGAACTTTCCCGAATTAAGTTATAATCCTCCGGACATTCATCTGATTTGAGCACAAACTGGCCAATTAAATTAATATCTTCATAAGGGATCCATGAGGTGATGACATGTGGCAAATCCAATCCTAGACTAAGATTTGGTCATTTATTGTAACATTAATGAGGTATGGAGGCTTTGTACTTGTTGCTTGCCATCCAAGAACAAAATCACTCCAAGATCACCTATCTCTCTCTCTCATTTTCGTGTAACACACTTAGGGAAGAAGAGGAAAATTATTTTAGCCTAGTCTTGCATTGTGATCTAGCTAGAAACTCCCACTCATTTTCCCAACTCAAGAGATCAAGTCTAGGTAAGACTTTAAGCTTTGATGATGGTTCAATCATCTCTAGAATTTAAGTGTTGATTTTTAATACAAGAAAATATTGTTGTTATGGTGACATTTTCTTTAGGATTTTTGGAGAAGAACTCCAAGGAGAACATCCTCAACTTTTATGGTTTTAAAGTCTTCTACAAAGGTAAGGATTCCCTTAAGTCGGTTCAATCGCTTGGAAATAGGCAAATGCTAGGAAAAATTGCATGTTTAGAATTTTGTTCATGAAAAGTATGTGCTATGTTATAGATCTAAAAGTTGGCTCAAAAATCTTTGCTTTGATTTTTGATAAATTTGTTATGCATGTTCATAGCTATTTTATGCATGTATATGTTGTATTTATGCCCATAGAGGCTTATACTTGTGAAAATATTGAAATAAAATCAAGCTAGTCTCTGGCAGTGACTTCCGTGAATTTCTGGGAAAAATCGGTAAGGTATTTTGATCCAATTTTTTTTATACATGTGGTTCTATAAGTGTAGAAGCTGCATATAAAATTTCATAATTTTTGGAGTAGTATAAGTATGGTTTTCGATTTTTTTTCCAAAACTGGTCCAGAGAGGAAAAATGCTGGACAGCACACTGCCAAAGGCAAAAATGGAATTTTCTGTGTTAATTCGTGAACCTAGATGACCAAAACTTTTTATGAACATCAAGTACTATGAGTTAGGGTTCTACCATAAAAATTTCAAGTGAAAAAGAGTCCGGGAACTATTTTTACCGGCTCAATCTTTCGGACTGCGCCAAGCTGAAATTTTCTGAAAAAGAATGGTTAGAAACAATTTTGACAAATATTACTTTTTGTGTATTATATTAACGTGGAAAATAACTATGTTTTGAAAATTATTATGACTCCTATACTTGATTTTCTGTGACGTGACTAATACTAACCTAAGCATGCGGGTTGAGAAAATATATTTGAGTGAGTTATTGGTAATGGAGTCGTGTGATGAATTAAAGGTGGATGTGTTTCGTACCCCACCGTGAGTTAAACGTGGATGTGTTTTTACCCCACGTGAGAGTTGGAAAGTGGATGTGTTGTGTACCCCACCGAGATCTAATAGTGGATGTGTTTCGTACCCCACTCGAATTAAAGGTGGATGTGTTTCGTACCCACCGTGAGTTAAACGTGGATGTGTTTGTACCCCACGTGAGAGTTGGAAAGGTGGATGTGTTGTGTACCCCACCGAGATCTAATAGTGGATGTGTTTCGTACCCCACTCGTGAATTAAAGGTGGATGTGTTTCGTACCCCACCGTGAGTTAAACGTGGATGTGTTTCGTACCCCACGTGAGAGTTGGAAGGTGGATGTGTTGTGTACCCCACCGAGATCTAATAGTGGATGTGTTTCGTACCCCACTTATGAGTAAGGCGAGAATTGTGTACCATGGGTGATGTGTGAGAGCTAACCATCGGGTGAATTAATGACTGAGTTATTTGCTCGATTTACTGAAATAAAGTGAAATTACTTGTTGCTAAAAATGTTTGCAGGTTGATTGCGATTGTTGGGTAATGTTATCTTACCTTGTTCTTATTGAATAATTATTTTGAAAACCTTTGTTTATTTTCGAGTGATAATGGATATCCTTACTTAGCCGTCGCGCTAACTGCACTTCATTGTGTCATCTATTAGATGCAGTCTAGCGTGAGCTCTGAATAGGATGGAAGTCGAGGTTGAAGACTACTCTGTCCTAGAATAGACACCCTGGGAGAATCATTTCCATATGTACATATCTGGATATTGATATGGTTATTTGAGGTTGTAAGTTTAGCCTTAGCGTTTGGGTATAGGAAAGATACCTAAGCGTGGCGGTAACACCCAGTTTTCTGTTGATAAGATGTAAGCTTCTGCTGATGTATTATTACGGATTTGTAATAAATGTAAGAGTTGAAAATTGGGGTGTTACAAATCTTATCACACATAGTAAGGAGAGGCTTGTCCCTTAAACTCAAGATAGTGTTATTCCATGACTCACACAAGTTATTTAATAGCAAATCTGTCTTTGGAAATGTGCTAAAAAAAGGCCCTACAATAGTGTCTAGGATCTTTGGCAGCCAACCACTCAGCTGCTTTTTCATTTTCTTGCTTTAACTCCTCCATGTGCCTTTTAAAATCTGCCTCTGTTGTTGCTTTACACACACCCCACAACTTCTGCTTCAACACATTTCCAGAGAAACCATCCTTCAAGAAGTTACCATGCATATGCCTTACACAGAATCTGTGTTCAACGCCATGAAAACAATGTTCAACAGCAGGTAACAACCCCTTCTGTTTATTTGAAATTATTGTCCAAGCTTGAGGATTACATGCTATGTTTAAGTCACTGTCCAACTGCTCTAAAAACTATGTCCAACTCTCCTTCAATTCTCCCTCTACAATGGCAAATGCTATAGGAAACATGCAATTATCTCCATCTAGACCAACAGCACTTAATAGTTGCGCTCCCTTCTGACTGCCCTTCAAATGACAGCCATCCAACCCAAAAAAAGGTCTGCATCCTCTTAGAACTACTACAGAAAACACCTTTAACGTCGGTTTTTTTAGCACTTTTAACGTCGGTTAAAAATCGACGTTGATCTAGCCGACGTTGTATATAAATGATACGGCGTCGGTTGTCAAAACCGACGCCGTATGTATTTTTTTATTTTTTAAAATAAGGAACGACGTCGGTTTTTTAGAAAAACCGACGTCGTTTATTTAAAAAAAAAATTAAAAAATAAGAAACGGCGAAACCGACGTCGTTTATTTAAAAAATAATTTAAAAATATGAAACGACGTCGTAAAAAAACCGACGTCGTTTATTTTAAAAAAAAAAATGAAACGACGTCGGTTTTATTACAAAAACCGACGTCGTTTATTTAAAAAAAATTAAAAAAATAATAAACGACGTCGGTTAATATGAAATAAGCGACGTCGTTTATAATTTTTTTTTTTAAATATTAAAATTATTTTATGAATCTACCTAAAACCTGAACAGTATATTTCCAACTCACACATAAGTTTCAGAACCTGTGTAACAAATTAACATTTATAATTCACTATTGATCAAACTAAAAAAGTTCTCAATTAATCAAAGCTAATAAACATCACAACTTATCAAACTAATAAAGTATACTACAATAACTAATAAAACATTGAATATTCAACATAAATCTCACAATTCAATAACACTAATAAACAACAAGTATTTAACATAAATCTCACAATTCATCAAGCTAAAGAAGTAATCTATCAATCCATTCATCAACTAAATATTGGCACCATATGTCTCTAACTTCATCAACTAAATCATCTTATCCATTTTGCACAACTTCATAATAAGATTCTATTTCTGGAAGCAGTGATTTTGAAAGTGTTCCTAGTAAAGCATTTATGCTAATTCGTATATGTATACTAAAATTTTTGGATGATCATTGCATGAAATTAATTGGAAACTACCTGGACTTTGAGACCCAAGTTTTTATATACTCCTAAAGACAAAGTAGAATTACCAATTCACATATTTTCTAAACCTTTGCCACATAACTATGAAGC
The DNA here is from genome assembly GCA_003576665.1 of Ipomoea trifida. Taxonomy (NCBI): domain Eukaryota; kingdom Viridiplantae; phylum Streptophyta; class Magnoliopsida; order Solanales; family Convolvulaceae; genus Ipomoea; species Ipomoea trifida. The sequence goes on along the minus strand of CP025649.1, from coordinate 7,143,354 downwards.
TGTGTAAATAAACATATGTATCACAATAGAGATACACTATTTGACATATAATAACACACAAAAGTCAACAAAAACACAAAAGGCTACAGCTCTGTTATGAACTCAAAATTTCAGGAGAAAAAAAATAACTACATGCAGAAGGGGTGTTTTTACATTTTCATTTATGAAAGGTAAAACAAAAAAAATGCATTATAATCTCACTAACCTCTTCAAATTTTCTTTGGAGTTCCAAAAGTTGTTGACAATATGTAAGGCACTCTGCATGGTATACGGCTGCCAAATCTTTTATCAATGCCTTCCTTCTAATAATACTAATCACTTCAAAATAACCAATAAAAAACATGCATTAGAATCGAAACAATAACCAAATATATCCCATAGATATTCTTCAACTTCCAATCCACATAATCAACTAATCAAGAATGCATTTCCCCATCCATTGAATAACACGCAAGTATAAATAAAGCAAACAAGAAACAAAATAAAAAAGGACACAACCTATCTAATTGTGTAGGAAGATAGAATGAGGAACCACTAAGATACCATAATATTCCTGAAGTCAATAACCAGTTGGTGCCATAGTGCAGTCGTTCACTTCAAATCGAAGAATTAATGCAAACAAATGATAAAATTACGTCAAAATTGCAATTAAGTTTCGCAGGTTTATTAGCAAACTAAAATTGAAAGAACATTCCTTTCAAAAAAATATATTCCTAAAATATATAACAAGCCCTAATTCGAAATTAAAAGAAAAAAAAAATAAAATAAAACCGAAGCTTACCGTGCGGGCTGGCAGCGGCGGTGGCTGGGCAGGGGCGGCGGCTGGCAGCGGCAGCTGGGCGGTGGTTGGTTCGGCCGGCGGTGGCCGTGCGGGGAGGCGGTGGCCGTGCGAGGCGGCGTTGGCGAAGGGCGGGCTCTTTTGTCGAAGAAGAAGAACGAAAGTTGAAGAAGAAGAAAAACAAAAAACGCAGATCTGAAAAAGTTTCTGCTGTGCGGGTACTTTATATAAGGTTTTCGGCGTCGGTTGTAGTTACAACCGACGCCGTTTGTTTTTTTTTTAAAAAAAAAACGACGTCGGTTCTTTAGAAGAACCGACGTCGTTTTATATTTTAAAAAAAAATAAAAAACAAATAAATCTGTACGACGTCGGTTTGAAGCAAACCGACGTCGTACATAACAATACGACGTCGGTTTGAAGCATACCGACGTCGTACATAACAATACGACGTCGGTTCTTTATTGTTATCGTAATTTTTTAAAAATTATTCAACGTCGGTTTTTTAGTAAAACCGACGTCGTAAATATTTGACGTCGGTTTTTTAAAAAACCGACGTTATTTAGGCGACGTTAAATGTGTTTTCTGTAGTAGTGTAGGAACCCTTCTTTGCAAGCTGCAAAGCAAATATATAACCTAAGAAATCTAGGTCTGCCATTCACAGTAAATTCACTATCAAGTTTCATCTTCATAGTAGACCCAGGATTGCTTCTCCTTAATTCCTCACAGTAATCATTTAACAGCGTGAATTGGTCAGAATCTTGACCATCTAGCTCCTTTTCAACCTTATGCTTAGCCCTATAGGCCTGATGTTTTGACATTTGGCAGTGCAATTTCTGTTTGACATGCTCTTGGAACTGTCTCCTTCCCCAGTCCATATTCACTCTAAAATCATCTTTGTACAATTTTGCCAGAAAACCAGAGTTAACAGTCTTGTTTTCATCTTGATCTCCACATGTGTGTTCAGGGTTGTAAGTCTTAATTTGAAATGGGCATCTAGGATTGCTTCTTGATCCAAAAATTGTCCAGTTGCATATATCACTGTGTCTACAACATACCCTTACTCTTCTGCCCCCATTCTTGATAAATTTAACATCTTTTCTTCTCATGGCCTCATGATACTTTACTGCCCACTTAAATTCAGAGGTTGATCTAAATATCATTCCCAAAACAAATTTAAACCCATCTTTTTTTAGGTTTCTCTCTTGGAACACATTTTCAGGACCATTGCATTCCCTCTCAGGATCTGAACCATCCAAACTTCTAAAGATTTCTTCAGAATGCACACAGTCAACTTCATCAATTTCTACATTCCCCTCATTTTCCACCTGCTTAGAAGTAGGACCATTAACTTCTACATCTACTTCTTGGAACATAGTATTTGGGCCCTCAACTTCCCTCTCAAAATGTTGTATGTTCACTCCCATCATCTTCCTCTTCAGTCAGTAGTGCATCATTTCCCAAAGACCTAGAGATCTCTATTTCATAATCCCATTGGTCATCATACAGATGTTCAACATACATATCTCCTTGTTTGCTGGAACCTCTAAACTAAGCCCTAAAATTTATGCATCAGTGCTCACTTTCCTTAGTTCAATTTTTCTTGTATTTTTCCTACCTTTAACCTTAACCCAGAATTGGACCTTTTTATCACAAAAACTTAATTGTTTCACCATCCACCTTAAATCTAGTAAGCTCCCCTCATCACAGTTGAAGTGATCAAAATACTCCACAAACCCATCCTTATACTCTACTTTTGGCTTCCATACCAAATTACCCCCAATATGCAATTTAATTGTAAACACAGAGGAATCCTCACCATCATCTATAAAGGCATTAAATTAATGGTCAATGGAACTGTTTTGCAGCAAAATAAGACAAATTTCATTCACACTACACACTGTTGCAGCAACAAAAGAACAGTCCATTGACAGTCAAATAAATACAAAATCGCTACACTACCTATGGTCTCCATGTGGGTACAATAAAGTAACATACAGCTACAAATGATCCCCACTAAGCAATAACCACATAACCCAACCCAACCCAACAACACATGCGAAAAAGAAACTTACAAACAACAATTTCAATGTCTGGAATCTACTTTTATTCAACAATAAAATGGTCCCCACTAAGCAATTATCACAGAAATCCAACACATTGCACATGCTAGCCTGTTTTTTCAGAACACAAAGAAGATAAAATTGTACTTTACAACTGCGACAAATAAAGCCATTTAAGGTTCGGGTACTTACACGTAGGAGTTGTATTGGAGCCATTAATCATCCTACTAGTCATGCTCTTGCAAACCGTAGGATGTGCGTCGCCCTCTTCGTAGTAGTAGGATGTGCGATAATGGTGGGTTAGGGCTACGGTGAAAGTGAAATGTGAAATTGGGTGAAAGTGAATTGCATTGCGTAATCCGATCCAAGTAAACAAATAAGGGGTGCGAAATTACCAAATAGTCCATGGTCTTAACTGAGGTTAGAGGCAAATTTGATCGGAGGGCCAAATTGACTAGGGTTTAAGATTATTAGGGATCTAATTAACCAAAATTGACAGTGAGGGACCACATTGCAGATCGGGCAACAACTGAGGGAACAAAAGTGCGATTTTCCCTTTAATTTAATATGCTTTAAAATTGGCTCAAGCCTGGTCTTTTTACTAAACGAGCTAGGCCTAACTAGACCTAAATTAGGCCCGAATATAGACCCCTACAAAGGGGTCTGGCCTACTCCCACCCCTATTTAAGATGAGGTCATCAACAACCAGGGTTAACAGCTGCACAAGTTTGCGTAGCAGAGCTTTACCAACATAAAGAGTTTAGAAAATGACATGAAAGTTACCTCACCAATAACAAAGGTTCAAATATAATATAGGTCATTAAACAACATAAGTCTAATCGTAACATAGATGCTAAGTGCAACATGCACTACTTGCAATAGCAACACTTTTAAGATAGTACTAGAAGTTTGGAAATCAAGAGTTTTAGAGTAGTATAGCTTCTAAAACAGTAGGCCTTAATGACAACATGATTTTTGATAATTAAGTAGCAAAGTTTATAACTAAAAAGAACAATAAGAAAAACGAACAGTGCGACCATCATTCACTACTAGATCCTTACTTCTTTTGGAGCATTGGCACATTATCCGAGAAGGATATATAATTGCATTTTCTAGGAAAAAAGCCATAATAATCGTTAAAAGCTGATTTTTTTTAGGACAAGCTGTAAATAGCTATTGGACGCTTTCTACACTTGTCAAATCTTGTTTGTGGTAGCCGTGTCCTATGTATGTCAAGGTGGCACAAAGTGTATATTTGAGACAGTCATGTCCTAAGCATGTCAAAATTTGCCTAAATTTTTTTTCCTTCGAATCTTTGAGAACTTAGAACACAAAAGTTGTAGAGGATAGTCGTCTTAGATTTTTATGGACACTTGTTAAACTTTGTATGAAAGACATGTGTTGAAAATACTTTTAGCATGTCACAAAGTGCACATCTTTTTCAGTTTTTACTTAAAAAGTTCTTTAAAATAAATGTTAATAAATTAGTACTATACTCCATCAAGGCAAACTGAGATACAAATAAAATCATTTAGTTATTAAAAATAACTGCAATTAAGAACTTATTAATGAATAATTTATTTTTCCTAACAATTTCAATTATCTATTTTAACCGTTTTCAACTTTTCCTTCTTAACTTTTAGGTACTAACTTTTTAAAATTTAATTACCCATTTCAAATAGAAACTTGAGCATCCTTATCAATAGAGATACTTCGCGGTTATTGAGAAGTTTTTGTAGGTGCGATTAGAAGAGAAAAAATGGGGAGTGATGATTTAAAAAAAATAAAACAAAACTGAAAAAAAAATAAAAAATTTATGCAGCTGTCAGGCGCACCTCACGCGCCCGCTGGGTGCCTGCTGTGCGCGAACACGCACACAGCAGAGCTGATCCATTTCCTTACCTCTGCAATTTTACTGTTCCACTCACCCCATTTTGCACGAGAACCCTTTCCTTTCTCTTTCCACTTTCTCTTCCTTCCACATCACCTAAAACTATTTCAATATCTCCTAAATATCCATTGATATCGATGCTCTAATAAATGAGTAAATATTTAATTGGACTTGTGGCGTAGGTCGGTGGTGTTTAGGTGGACTTTCGGTGAGTTGTAGCGTGGCCGGATGCTCGCTGGAGCAGACTAGCCGTGAAGCTTGGCACGTTACTTGCAGGCGGAAGCTTGATACGTTTACCCGTCAGTTTAATTGCATTATATTGCTTTGATTCATTCATACCATAAATTTATTTTAGAAAAAGATTTATTAAATAATAATACATTCGTCCTGGTAAAAAAAAACAAAAGAAAAATAAATAAATAAATAAATTCAGTGGCGTTGGCCGCAAAACCGGACCTGATGGATATGACCCACCCAATAGTACGTCTTACGTGTTTCCTTCAGCGAATTGGAGCTTCCAGGAAACAACCTAAAGGCTTAATGTAGAAACCTTAGTTAGTTAGTTTTGCTTCAGCTATACATAATTAACCACAGTTAAGTTAATAATGTAGCAACTAACCTCAGTTTCGGTTCAGCTATAAATATTCTTAGTTTTCTGTCTCTCTGTAACGGCTTAGCTTACTCCAACTAACTCAAAACTAAGCAATGGAGAGATTTGTTATTCCAATCCGGGGAGCAGTTAAGCGGGAGATCTTGGCTTGGGTCCTTGGAAAGATCAAAGAAATCATATTCTCATGTGACGAGCTGATGAGCCACCATTCGCCCAGCTGCTTCCGTGCTTAGCTTAGCTTCAAACATGTAGTGTATAGTATTATACTTTCACTACTGTATGTACCTACATGTTTTGGTGTGATTTTCTTCATGGTTTAATTATATATGACTTTATGCTTCTGAATTGTGACATGGGCCCTGTTTGATAAATAATCAGTCTATCAGTCAATTTTGGCTTATTTGACCACTATTAGTTGATAAATAATAAGCTTTTTGTAACTCCAAAATGCTAAAATTCAAAAGGCTACCCAAAGTAGCATTTTCAAATAGCTTTTTGAGAAAAGAAACTATACCAAACAGCCATCAGCTAACAACTAATTTATCAAACAACTTTCTACAATCAACCAATGTTATCAACAAATCATACCTTCTAACCCAATCAGCTAACAGCCATTTACCAAACAAGACCATGGTTTGTATGTAAATTTGTTGAATGATATTTTGTGTTTTGAATATATATAATTGAAGTCTTTCCACTTTTCCCTCTATCTTTTCTACTATATATTATTACGTTGCTCACATTAGGCAGCCTTCCATATTTTAAAATAAAAATGAAATGGTTCTAAGTTACATCGGCTAACCCCGGCCCTTGTCTGCATGCCAAATTAACTAGCTAGGTAGCTCCACCACAACAGCGAGTCTCTGGCCTACTACAACGCCGGAGACGATCAAAAGCGCCAAATTCCACCTTTACGGGACAGGGCCGGTTTTTTTATTTTTGGGCCCCGTTCTTATAAATAAATGAGACCCTACCAAAAGTCTAATCTTTTAAAATCAATATGCTAAAGTTTAGGCAATAGGATTTGAACCTTTGATCTTAAGTAAGAAATACAATAAATTTGCATTTTTACCATTACTCCATTTAGAATCTTTTAATATTGATTGCAAACTTTTTATTTTTTAATGTGTTAACTAGTTAAGTAAAAATTAAAAATTGGGCCCTCAAAAATTTGGGGCCCTGTGCTGTAGCCCAGCTTGCACAGCCCAAAATCCGGCCCTGTTACGGGACAATCATCTCCGATCCGCATCTAGTTAAAGCTGTAGGGGCAACACAGTGGGGTAGCTCAAGTGACAAGTGAGCTCTCTTTGTGGTGACGAATTTCAGGAGAACCCGAGTTCAATTCCCACAAATGACGATTCCCCTGGGCCAGCTCCTGTGCCTCCCGGAGCGAACGTGGGTGGACCCCGTACCGTTAAACGGACGGAGAGAAAGACCATGTGAATTTACCAAAAAAAAAAAAGCTGCAGGGGCGCAAAATCGCCCAACCCGGGGACCCATATATATATATATATATATATATATATATATATATATATATATATATATATATAACTTTATTTAGTATTTTAATATTATTACTTTACTACAACGTAATATCTGTTTTATATATATATTTTTTTGTGTTGTAGCATAGAGTCAATACTTTACGAATTGTGACCTTCCTTTAAGGAGTTGGCATACCAGCTATGACCATGATCCACATAGTGTTGTGTGAACTATAACAAAAAGTACATTTTTAATATATTAAATATACATTATTTATGTACTGAATGTACATTATACAATATAATGTATATTTAGTACACAAATAATGTACATTACCTAAATGCAATGTAAATTATTTCTAATATATTAAAAGTACATTACTTTTATACTGAATGTACATTATTTTTATAGTATGGTCCCCACAATAATGATTGTTAAGGTGACCTTCCCTATATAATTATATATATTAGCTTTATTTATTTAATTAATTAATTTTTGAAGTAGTGTGCGTAGTTCTAAATGGCCCACAAAGAAATGAAATTCCAAATTGCATACGCGTACCGTTTAGGGTTCAACTTGCAAAATGTACATGTGGAATGTTGAATGAGTCTCTAAAAGTTTGTTTTTTTTTTTTTTAGTATTATCGTTATGTCATAATTGAGGTTAAAAAAAAGACTTGTAAGCCAAATATTGGAACTTTTTAATTGATGACATGCTTTTTTAAAATCTTAATAATTAATTAAAGAAAAATATTATTTGACATTTATTATACAGTGTGATGACATACTATAAAATACATATTACGTTATAAAGAATAATGAGTATTTTTTGAAAAAAAATGAGAAAATATTGTTTTAAATCTTTCAATAATTGTTTAGTTCTATCTTTAAAAACTACTATAGATATACACTTATCTTTACAATAAAATTTTGTTTTAGTCATTGTATCAAATTGACCATAATTCTCCGTTGGTTAGTATGATTGGCGTTTAATTGTAGTGAAAACTTTAAACGGACTATTCAAAAACCTAATGGAGGTTGACGGCCAGTTTGATATATATAGAGTAGGCAAAAGGATCAAATAGATCCATGTACTACCACTGATTATTTATCTAGCACTATGAATTAAAATATGGTCTATCTAAGTTATTATACTGCTAATTATTTTTCTTCTAACATTTTTAGCCTATTTCTAAAAAGTAACTCATATAATTTGATGACATGGAAAAAGAAAATAATAAAAAATGATGACATGTTATTTATATGGATGTTTTGAATGATTTCTATATATGAAAATTAAATTTTATTTTAATGACCCAATCAATATTTGAAAATTAAATTTTATTTTAAAAAAAATAAAATTTACCCAATACAATATCTTAAGTTATTATACAAATAATTTAATTTTCATATATCGATTTTCATGAAATTTCATTGCCGAACGACACTGAATACCTCGCTATACATATACAGTAGTGCAGTACACTGTAATTAAAACTTTATATAGCAACTTTGATTTCTACCCTATTTCATTGCAAGAAATCACTTTCTTCGATAATGAAATATGGTAGAAATCATCCAAAACATCCATATAAATAACATGTCATCATTTTTAATTATTTTCTTTTTCCATGTCATCAAATTAGATGAGTTACTTGTTAGAAATAGGCTAAAAATGTTAGATGAAAAATAATTAGGAGTATAATAGCCTAGATGGACCATATTTTAATTGATGGTGCTGGATGAACAATCAGTGGCAGTATATGGGTCTATTTGACAGATAAGTCTACATTTTGAAAATTTTAAAAGTAAGAACTAAAACTGCTAAGGGATATAGACTCTGTTTGGCAGAGCTTATTTAGGAGTTTATAGCTTATTTTAAACTACTAATAAGCTATAAACTTTGTTTGGTAATGTTCTCAAAATAAGATAGTAGTTTAAAGTAAGAGCTTATTTTGAAACGGTACTTGGGGTAGCTTTTCAAAAATAAGCTAGTAGCTTTTTAACTTTTTTCCATCTTTATCCTTATTATTTTAAATAAATGACATCCTTTACCCCTCTCACTTAAAATACTTTTGACATTTTCTTTTCATTATGTTTGGCTGTAATTTCATTTCTTTGACAATTTCATTGCTTTTTTAAAATCTTAATAATTAATTAAAGAGAAAATATTATTATTTGACAATTATTATACAATATAATGTGATGACATACTATAAAACACATATTACGTTATAAAGAATAATGAGTATTTTTTGAAAAAAATGAGAAAATATTGTTTTAAATCTTTCAATAATTGTTTAGTTCTATCTTTAAAAACTACTATAGATATACACTTATCTTTACAATAAAATTTTGTTTTAGTCCTTGTATCAAATTGACCATCATTCTCCGTTGGTTAGTATGATTGGCGTTTAATTGTAGTGAAAACTTTAAACGGACTATTCAAAAACCTAATGGAGGTTGACAGCCAGTTTGATATATATAGACTAGGCAAAAGGATCAAATAGACTCATGTACTACCACTGATTGTTCATCCAGCAACATGAATTAAAATATGATCTATCTAGGTTAACGAGACTTGACTGAAGTTATTTTTAATTCAATTTTTTAAAATATTATGTTTAGTATTAGTATACAAAATTTATATATTTAGAAACTACATACACCAAAAGTACTATTAAACACAAAATATTAAATTTAAGAATAAGTAAAAAATACTAAAAAAAAAAAAAAACAAAAAAGAAAGAGTTGGTTTGACCAATGAATAGTAAGTAGGACAGATAAAATGAGACAGAGGGAATATTTTTTTTTTTAATATAGCCTAGCCTGCGGGTCTTAGCAGGCCAAGCCCGCTCTTTCGCGAGCATTTTTTTTGTAGCCCTAACCCGTCCATGTCGGCGTGGGTGAGTGTCGACCCGCAGGCTTTGACCCACTTTGACAGCCTAGTTGTTTAAATGGGTATTTATCTTATTTTATGTAACAATTAAATTGTTTACTTCACATTTTCATATTGTTTTCCCATCATGATTGTTGCATTTTTTATTTTATTTTAGTCCTAATAAAAGTAACGAAAATTTGATAATTTCTAATATAATCAACTAATACATAAATATCTAATTAATATAAAAATTCATGTGAAACGTATGGATGTCAATGTGGAATCCAATGGTTATACAATCTTTATTTTATAAAAAAATAATATTTGCTTTGTTTGGTAACATAGCTAATAAGTCAATTTTAGCTAGTTTAACTAAGTTTGGCTGGGCCAAAGACCTTGTGGTCTAGTGGCACCCGGTGTCCCAGTTAACATTCCCACATGGATGATGGGAGTGGGTTCGAGCCTCAGTGGAGGCAAGTGTTGAGTCAGTAGTACTTAAAAAAAACAAAAGGCCAATAGGTTACATAGGTTACTTTAAGTGTTTGGTAAAATGACTTATTAAGAAAATAAGTCAACATCTAAAAAGCTAAGAATTTGTTAGTTGATTGGTCTTAATTATGAAATGACCATTTTACCCTTGTCATCCCTAAAATTTACATCTCTCTTCTTGTTGTTCGTCTGCCTTGCCCTTTTTACTTTGTGTTTCCGTAACAACAATCATAATGTTTTTCTTTCTTTTTAATTTCACTCATTCTTGTAATAATAATGAATAAAAATTGAAAATATAATTTAAGATTTAATAAATTAGCACAATATGTTTATGCCCTTGTAAGTTATTTTACATTCAATCAGTTAAAAGTAAACAATTAATTTACCAAATATTTTTTTACAAGCAACTAAGACTATCGGCTAGTCAAACCAGCTAACCCTATTGGCTAGTCAAACCAGCTAACCCTATTAGCTATCAGTTATAAGTCATTTGCTAAACACCCCATTATCTTTTCTTAAAATTATTTTATATTGGTGTTTGATTTAAATTTAACTCTTTCTTAACTATTGTTTTAATTTTTTTTTTAATAAATGACTTTTAAAATAAGTGAAAAATAATAATGGAAAAAAAAAAAGAAAAATTATTTTATGTTGGTGTTTTATTTAAATTTAACTCTTTCTTAACCATTATTTTAAATTATTTTAATAAATGACTTTTAAAATAAGTGAAAAAATAATAATGAAAGAAAAAACAAAACCCAAAGATAGCTTTAATTAATAAGGTGAGTTAGTTGTTTTATTAAAGTTGGCAACAACCTCATTCAACTACCTACAATAGTAATAAATTTAAAAATTGTCGCAATTTATAAGAAAGCAAAGGAAATATAATACATAAGTCCCTCAATTGTTGTTGAATTGTGAGAGTGTAGTCAACATCTTTCAATTATTGCAAATCTAGTCTTCAAATGTTAACCTAGTCCCCAAATTAGTCTATATTTTTTTAGTTGTTGACTTAGTTGCAAATGTAGTACTTTAAACAAAGGATTAAATTTGAAACTATACCAATAATTGAAAGACGCAGACTAGATTTCAACTAGATTAGCGATTGAAGGACTAAATTCACCTTCATTGAAAATACTTTAGACTATATTGTAACTCTAAAATAATTGAATGACCAAAATGCAGTTTATATATATATATATATATATATATATATATATATATATATATATATATATATATATATATAAAATAGTTGTTAAAGTTTCTTGTCATTAGAAAATTGCATATATTAAATATTAATTTTTTTCCTTTTGTCTTTTTCTTATTTCTTGTCTCTGTTATTGTGTATTGCATTGGAGAGAATATATCAATCACAACACATTCTAACTTATAAGAGTTAATTTTATTTTTGGTTTCTTAATTACTGTTATGATTATTAATTTATTATTTACTTTTAGATTATAAATCTTTAATGATTTGAAATTTAATATATATTTTTCAAATTTAATGATTTGAAAAAGGTAAAATGAATTGAATTACACTACTCATCAAACCACAATTATTTAAAATACAATGGTGAACATTTCATTATCTAAATATCTACGATTGATGAGTTTTGACTCATAATTCTAAAGCTCTATACGCTTAAATTTTTCTTTCTCTGATAAATTAAGATTGCAATTTCAATAAGTTAGATAGTTAGAAATATTTTTATTTTTTAAGAATTAGAAACAAAAGTCAAAGAGAACTTTTTTTTTTTTTGAAAGAGTTAAAAGAACTTTAATTTAATTAATCGGGGCTAGATTACTTGTGTTATTAACATCGCTACAATCGTGATCAACTTCCAAGGATAGTAATGATTTGAAGAAATTGTCGTAATTACTAAGTAAGCAAAAGAAATATTATACAATGGTCTCTCAATTCTTTTTTTTTTTTTTTTTTTAATTAAAAAAAAAAAAAAAAAAAAAAAAAAAAAAAAGACTTATTTTACACACCCTAAGCTGACCCTCTTGTTTTTTTTGGTGAAATCAGCTGACCCTCTTGTGATTTAATTTCTAAAGTTCAAAAAGGTTTAAAAGTCTATTTTCTCCTGCCTTCTCTCTCTCAATATAATGTGTGATTGTGTGTGTATGTATATGTATATGTGTATGTTATATATGTAGGGTGGATTCAAATGAAGACTTGTATTGTTTGCAAATTCTTGGTATCTATAAACCTTTGTTGTTGGTGATGGCTTCATGTACGTCAGCCTCTTAACTCTCGTTGTTAGTAAAGTCTTGCTATTGTGTTGACTTTTACTGCTTACCAACCATTACAACGAAGAGTGACTTAAAATCTAATAAATTCTATAACTTAAAATTTTTGGGTCAAAGTATGTGTTAAATTACACATTGACTCACCTAAATCTTATTACACTTATTATCCAAATAACAGATTTGATTTTATTATGCAATATAATCTATTTTAAACTACAATTGTCATTGTTACTGTTGTTATTTATATGGGTATTAAGAGTTTATTACCAAAATGGTCCCTCGACTACTGCGAAATTACCAATTTGGTCCTCAACAATTTTTCTTGACCAATTAAGTCCCTCGACTTTGAAAATTTTAACCAATTTAGTCCTCCGTTTATTTTTCCGTTAATATCCCTTAAATCAGGACGGAATTGGTAATTTTGCTATAGTCAGGGGACCATTTAAGTGAAAAATTAAGGGATAAACTACAATAAAGCCATCGTACTATTTGGGAACAAGTAATTAGGTCATCCAACTCAAATAACCCCCAAATAAGGCATTGAACTCAGGGAAATAAATCAATTGAGCCACTGCAACCAAAAAAAAAAAAAAAAAAAGCAATTAACCCATTTTTAAAATTTTCGGTGACAAATTCCGACACCGACGACCATTTCCGGCAACCGGCGGTTTCTGGTCGCCTTCTCCTGGGGAAGGCGACCTCGCCTTCCCGACGAGGGCTTTGGTCGCCCTCGCTATAAATGGCGACCGGTGGCGACCACTGGAAATGATTGTCGATGCCGAAATTTGTCGCTGGAAATTTTTAAAATGGGTTAATTGCTCCTTTTTTTCGGTTTTAGTCGCTTAATTGCATTATTTTTTTGAGTTCAATGGTTTATTTGGGGTTATTTGAGTTGGATGGCCTAATTGCTTGTTTCCAAATAGTACGATGACTTATTTGTATTTTATCCAAAAAATTAATTACCAATTTGATCCCTTGACTATAGCAAAATTACCAATTTGGTCCTGATTTAACGGATGTTTAACAGAAAAATAAACGGAGGACCAAATTGGTTAAATTTTTCAAAGTCGATGGACTTAATTGGTCAAGAAAAATTGTTGAGGACCAAATTGGTAATTTCGCAATAGTCGAGGGACCATTTTGGTAATAAACTCGAGTATTAATCTTACTTTATGTAAGAATCAAATTGTTTACATGAACATTTTAAAATTGCTTCCCATCAAGATTGTTGCATTTTTTTTGTCACACTTGTGTGAGACCGTCTCACGGATCCTTATTCGTGAGACGGGTCGGGTCGGGTCGAAGCACCATGCAAATGTCATACTTATATGTTCAAATATAATACTAATCAAGAATACAATTTTTGTTATTTGTAAGAGAAAAAGTAATACTTTTTCATAATAAGTAATGTTGACAAGTGCCCCTTACTTATAAAGGCAAATATAGCACTTTTGAGGAAAAATGTAATACTTTTAAATCGAAATGTAAAAGTATTGTATTTTTCCTTAAAAGTATTACATTTACCCTTATAAGTAATAAAAAATTTTATTCTTGATTAGTATTACATTTTAGCACATAAGTATGACATTTGTGCATATAAGTATTACATTTGCATCTTGACCTGACCCGTCTCACGGTGAGACGGTCTCACATAAGTTTTTGCCTTTTCTTTTTAGTTTAATCGAAATAAAAGTAATGAAAATTTGATAATTTCTAATATGATCAACTAATACATAAATATCTAACTAATTTAAAATTCATGTGAAACATATTAAATGTATCCATTTCAACATGGAATCCAATGGTTATACAATCTTTTAACTTAAAAAAATAACATTATATTTTCTTAAATAGTTTTTCTACTGGTGGTTGATTTAAATTTGAACTCTTTCTTAACTATTATTTTTTAAAAAAATTTAAAGAATGTCTTTTAAAATAAGTGAAAAATAATAATGAAAAAAAGAAGCCAACATCAAAGAGACCTTTAATTAATAATATGAGATTAATTGTGTTATTTTTCTTGAGTACTATTAACTCTATTACAATGTAATATCTGTTCGTATATACTTTCTTTAATTAATAATGTGAGTAATTGTATTTTTTTTAGTATTATTGACTCTGCTACAATGTAGACAACAAGGTCATTGGCTAATTTGGCAACAACATTGTTCAACTCTGAGGGAGTGGGGTGGAGACCGCTTCATAAATTTGGGAAGTGGATAGGGAATCTACAAAGAAGGCTTGAGTGGTTGATGGGGAGAAGTGACGTGGGGTCTTTAGAGGAGTTTCGGAGGTTGGATGGGGAGTTGTGCACGTTAAAAGCGCAAGAAGATACCTTTTGGAAGCAACGAGCTAAGTAGCATTGGTTGCGTGGTGCTAATGCAAATACTAAATTTTACAATAGGTACACTTCTGCTCGTAAGAAGAAGAATACTATAAATAAGTTGTGTGATAATCCTAGTAGTTGGGTAGAAGGTGATACTATTCGTCCTCTGGTTACCAACTATTTTGAGGATATATTTCAATCTTTTAGTGGTTAGATTGATTGTCTTTTCCCTGACCTTTTGCCTCTATGTTCTCGATAAGGCTCCTGGTCCTGATGGCAATAACCCGGGTTTTTACCAACATTTCTAGGATGTGGTGGGGCAGAATGTTACAGATTTGGTTTTGAATTGCTTGCACTCTATCTCTTTTCCTAATGGTCTTAATGAGGCAAATATTGTGTTAATTCCCAAGAAAAAAGACCTTGAGTTTGTGTCCGATCTTAGATTCATTGCATTATGCAACGTTCGGTACAAGGTCATGGTAAAAATGATTGTTAATCGGATGAAACCGCTTTTGGGGGAGGTCATTTTTTATTCTCAAAGTGCTTTTATCCCAGACAGGTTGATCACTGATAACATCTTACTAGCTTTAGAGGTGGGTAACTTTTTAAACCGTAAATAGCTAGGGAAGGTGGGGTGGGCAGTTCTAAAATTGGACATGGCTAAAGCGTATGACCGTATGGAGTGGTCTTTTCTGCGCAAAATGATGGAGGTGTTAGGCTTTGCCCCTAGATGGATTGAGTTGGTAATGTTGTGTGTCACTACTGCTAATTGTAACATTATTATGGTCAATGGGATGGTTGGTGGTACTGTCACGTCTACTCGTGGGCTTAGATAAGGGGATCATCGTTCTTCTTATTTATTTATTTTGTTTGCAGAAGGCCTATCACTTTTACTACAATAAGCTCAGGATGCAGGTGTTATACATGGGTATAGGGTAGCCAAAAGGGCTCCAACTATTTCTCACCATTTTTTTTGCAAATGACATCCTTTTATTTTTTAAAGCTAATATGCAGGAGTCGGAGGTGATTAAAGAATATCTAAAGAAGTATGAGGAGCTTTCAGGGCAAGCTGTGATTCCATAAATCTAACAGCTGCTTCAGTCATAACAACTCAAGCATAGATAGAGATTAGATTTTGTCGCGGCATCTCTGGGGGTAACTCAAGCCACTGATTTTTGTCGATATTTGGGTTTACCATCTATGGTTGGACGCAATAAAAGATCTATTTTATCTTATATTAAATATAATATTAAACAACGAATTGGGTCGTGGAACAAGAAGCTGTTATCACGGGCTGGTAAGGAAATACTTTTGAAAAGTGTGGTCCAGGCTATGCCCACTTTTTCAATGAGTGTTTTTTTATTGCCTGATTCTCTGTGTATAGACATTGAGCGTATGATGAACATACATATTTGGTGGGGTTCTGAAGGCGGAAATGGCAATGGTATTCATTGGATGACGTGGAATCGTATGTGCACTCCTAAGAGTCTAGGGTATTGGAAGATTGGATTTTAAAGATCTCCTTGCGTTTAACTTGGCAATGCTTGGGAAACAAGGGTGGCGCTTCCTAACTACGCCTTCTTCTTTGGTGGCTCGGGTCTATAAAGCCAGATATTATCCTAAAACGTCATTTCACGATATGATGCTACTTTGGTTAATAATCCATGCTTGCTGGAGAAGTATTATTGCAGCGAAAGACTTGCTCTGTCAAGGCTTAAGGTGAAGGATAGGGGATGGAAAGTCTACAAATATTTGGGGTTATCCTTGGTTGCCTGATGATTTGAACTCTATAGTACAGTTTGATATGCCTCCCTATCTTACAGGTGCTAAAGTCTTAGGGGTTAATTGACCAAGATACTAAGACTTGGGACAAGGAAATCTTGGAGGATATTTTTATTTCTAGGGATGTTGATTTAATCCTATGGGTTCCGATGAGTCTAGACTATGTTGATTCTTGGTATTTGGGTTGATGATAATCGAGGTCTTTATACAGTTAACAGTGGTTATAGGCGTTTTGTGAGAAGTTTTAATCCGCTCATAGTTGAATTCAATAATTGGAATAGGTTATGGAACCTAGAGGTTCCCCCGAAGTAGAAAATTTCTCTATGGCATGTTATTATGAATACTGTGCCACTACCACCAATATGCTATACAAAAGAGTAGATGTTGACCCTATTTGTTCCTTACATTGTGTGATTTAGCCAAGCAAGTGTGGTGTGCTTCACAGATTGATATTCCTTGTGCTATTAGCTTGAGTTTTGCATGTTGGTGTGACCGGTTGTTTAATTCTTTGTCTTAGGATGATCTTGTTCGTGCAGCAGGCATTCTCTACGCCCTATGGATGGCCAGAAATAACGTTGTCTAGGAGGGGGTGGTTACCTGACCGCATATTATCATACGCACGGCTTCCATGATGTTGCAAGGCTGGCAACATGCTGGCTTATCTTCCACTGCCAAGTCGTCGAATGTAGAGACCAACGTAACCATCCCTCGCCTTTTGGTCTACGTCGTTGTTATGCTGATGCAACATGGGAGAGTAACTCCGAAACAAGCTCAATGAGGGCAGTACTCCTTTCTCCGGATGGTAACTTTATTGCAGCCACTAATGGGTCTATCCCGATTTGTGATTCACCAACCATGGCTGAGACGTTTGCATTTAGAGAAGCTCTTTCTTGGCTTAAGGAAATGGGGGAGGTAGCAGTGGTGATGTTCCCAGATTGTGCGGTTATGCGAAGTAATATTCTTACCATGGAGCCGATTTATTCTTACATTGGATTTGCATGGACTACAAAAATTTGATGAATTCTTTTTCGTTTTTTTCATTTTTTCGTCCCTAGATCAGATAATGTTATTGCTCACACTTTGACTAAATCTTGTATCTCTCTTGGCAAGATCACTCTTTGTATTGGGATATTGGCCCTCCAGACTCTATCTTGAGTTCTTGATTGAATATATTCTCTTTTTCCCTTAAATATATATTGTAACCCCTCGGTTTTTACGACAAAGTTAAGATTCGAGAATAGCGATATAAATTTTTTTAAGCTATGACATTTAAGAAAAGACCGTTCGGTGCTCGAAATAATTTTTGGATTAGTTATCGATAAGCTGCGAACTACGTACCGGTCACGAACCGGGAAAATTTTAAGGATGTAGATTCAGTTCGAATTTTTCCTAGAATTTGGATTATTAAGTATCACACGATTAAGCCTGAATTTCTAGTTAGTTCAAGAAAAATTTCAAATGGATTGTAAGGGATAAATTGTTACGGACTCTGTACCTATATTTAGCGGAATACCGGAAAATTCCCAAAATTGGTGATTTACGACGGGAATATTTTTAGGATAATTTTGGTATTAGAATTTTCCCGAATTAAGTTATAATCCTCCGAACATTCATCTGATTTAAGCATAAACTGGCCAATTGGATTTGAGATCTTCTAAGGACTCCATGGGGTAATGACAAGTGGCAAGGCAAATCTAAGACTAAGATTGGGCATTAAATGTAGCATTTATGAGGTATGGCCTAGTTGCACTTGTTACTTGATCTTCAAGAGTTAAATCTACACTAAGCACATGATCATCTCTCTGACTCTCCCACTCTCATTTTCGAAAAACACACTAGAGAAATAAGAAGGGAAATTATCTTAAGTCTTCCATTGTGATCAAGTTGCCCCAAAGTATTTTCCAATCCAAGGGATCAAGTGTAAGTAAGATCTTAGACTTCGTTGGATTTATTCATCTCTAAAACTTAAGTGTTAATGTTTAGTGCATGAAAAATATTATTATTGTGGTGATGTTTTTAGGGACTTTGAATTCAAGGAAAGATCTAGCACTTCTTGGGTTAAGAATCTTCTATTGAGGTAAGGAATCCCTTAAGTTGGTTCAATCACTTGGAGATAGACAAATGCTAGGAAATTATATGATTAGAAATTTTTATATGAAAATTATGTGCTATGTTATAGATCTAAAAGTTGGCTCAAAAATCCTTACTTTGATTTTTGATAAATTCGTTATACATGTTCATAATTATTTTTATGCATGTATATATAACATATGAGACCCATAAATGCTTATATTTGTGAAAAAGGTGGAAGATCGGGCCGTTACCACCCCGATCTTGCGGCCCAAAGTGGGCAGAAAACTGAAGGACGCAACAGTGGACGCGCGTCCACCGCGCGCCCTTCGCGAATTTTGTGTTCGGCGCCTCGGCCGAGAGGCTGGACGCCGCACGGACACGCGCGTCCGTGGGCGCCCAGTTCTCGGCAGCGCATGCCGAACCAGCGGACGCGGTCCGGACGTGCGTCCGCTGGTGCGGCCAGCCGCGAGTCCGCGCGACGCGGACTCGTTTTTGACTTGTTTGTGACCCGGTTTTTCCCCGATGTTTTTAACGTTGAGTGTTGTGATATTTTGGAAGCCTACGGGCATCCGGGCGAATATTTTTGAAGGCAAAATATTATTTTGGTGTATTTTACTAACTTGGAAAATATTTGTGCTTTGAAAATTATTATGACTCCTATACTTGAATTTCTGTGATATGACTAACACTAACCTAAGTGTGTGAGTTGGGGAAATATACTTGAGTAAGTATATTGGTTATGGAGTCGTGTAATAATAATTAATGAATGTGAGGGAGTCTGTATGATTAATCGGTACTGCAGAGCGAAGTTCCTTCGCTAAGTGAAATGGTGAGGGGTCTGTACGATTAATCTATACTGCAGAGCGAAGTCTATTCGCTGAGCGAACATGTGAGGATTTTGTATAATTAATTCATACTGCAGAGCGAAGTCTATTCGCTGAGTGTTGTGTGACAGTAAGGTGGGTGTTGTGTACCCCACGTGTGCATCAAAGGTGGGTGTTGTGTACCCCACGTGTGGATTAAAGGTGGGTGTTGTGTATCCCACGTGTGAATTAAAGGTGGGTGTTGTGTACCCCACATGTGAATTAAAGGTGGGAGTTGTGTACCCCACGGGTGATGTGTGAGAGCTAACTGTCGGGTGTCCTAACAGTAGTGTGGGTGTTGTGTACCCCACGGGTGAATTAATGGCTGTGTTATGTGCCGAAATTACTGACATAATGTGAAATTGCTTGTTGTTAGAATGATTGCAGGTAGACTGCGGTTGCTGGGTAATGTTTATCTTACCTTATTGTATTATTGACTGTTGTTTCGAAAACCTTTGTTTATTTTCGAGTGACCATGGATATCCTTACTTAGCCGTCGCGCTAACTACACTTCATTGTGTTATTTATCAGATGTCATCTAGTGTAGGTTCGTGCAGCTCGCCGGACTCAGACCCATCTGAGTTCGAGTTTCCCATTTACGATTTCGATGACTATGCACAGTATTTAGTAGATGACGATCCTTACGCCCCTGGTTACGCGCCTGACCCACCAGTGCTGATCTGTACTCCTGACCCCATTCCTGCTCCGGATTCGCCAGAGATCCCTGTGTGGATTCCTCCTCCAGTCGAGCCCCTCTGCCCCTTTGATGCATTACAGGCCAGCTATGGGTTCTATCCCATAGAGATTGTCCCTGACAGCCACCCCCTTGAGTTCGTGGTGCATTATCCATATCCATGGGATCCGAGTCCCCCGGATTACCCTGAAGAATGGATGATGTACATGAGTACGTGTAGGTTTCTAGATCATGTCATGTGGTTTGAGGACGATTGGCATGTAGTTTGGGGTACCTATACGGGCCCGGTGTACCATTCACTAGACTAGGCCAGGTCGAATCTAGAGTAAAGGGAGTTCAGGAATATTTTGTGTACATGTATCTTTTTGCTACTCTGATGGTTGTCTGGTCAGGTCCAACCAACTCTCTCTCTCGATGGGTTATTATTATTGTTAACCCTCCTTGATTTTTGGTAGCTTGTTAGCTACGCTTCTTCTATGATATATATATATGATGCAGTTCTATTCTAAGGTTGCCTTGAATTTTGACGCCAAGAAACACGATCCTTGTTTTTGTTGTTTAGCCTGTGCATCTAGAATGAATCCTACCTGAATAAGGTCGGGTTTAGTCTAGGTGTGGCAGTAACTACTTCGGTGGTTCGGTGTAGCCGAGTCGGGGTGTTACATATATAGAGGATGATCAAAGGCTAAAAATGACTTCCAAACTAAGGTTCTTTATTTGTAAGTTTTGAAAATGATTTTCAGGCTAAAGTTTCTTATTTTTATTTTTTCGATGATGAACTTTGAATGCTATGTATATAGTTTGGGTAATTAGTTGACTAAAGCTCATGTTAAATTATATATTGTATTTTTTTAATACACTAGCATATTCATAGTATATGTTCAACAATTATGCTAACTTTGATTGAGATTGATTTCGAACCTCAGACCTTCGATTCCTTATGGAAATAAATGAGTAAGTTAAGAATAATAAATAGTTAATAGAATACTCCGTTACTAAAGTTTCTACTAACGGAATGTGGAAGTATTTATGAAAAGTAAATGATATAATAGAGAGTAAAATAGAAAAAATAATTAAAAAAATACTAAAATCAGAATAATATGAACCATTCTTTTTTTTTTTTTTAAAGAAAAATGGATTAATGAAAAAAGAGTCTTGGGGTGGCGAAACCCCTACAGTCATACAAAAGGGCCGACTGAACAGATGCCGGCAAGAGATTGCAATCAAAATAAACAGAGGGATGCTCGAGGGTGCAACCGATTGAAGCTAAAGAATCAGCGACCTGGTTAGCTTCACGGTAAGAATGAGACAGTGAGGCCGACCAAGATGAGAGCAGATGGCGAATGGTATTGACTGATTGGCGAATCTTCCATGGCACAGAAGCCTCATGATGGAGAATGAGATGGACAAGAACCGATGAGTCTACTTCAATAAAAGTAGGCTTTCGGGCAACCAGATCACACCAACGCATGGCAAAAGCGAGAGCCAGAGCTTCCGCTTGTAAAGCACAAGAAGCCGAGAGAGGAAAAAGTAAAGCTGCAACGAGAAAACCTTCAGAGTTCCGAAGCACCGCTCCTCCTCCACAAGAAACTGAGGAGAAAGATGCATCAGAATTAAGTTTCAAGCGTCCGGAAGGAGGACAATGCCATTTAATCCAGAGGGTTTTCTTGGGTCTCGGGATAGCGAAAGAAGCCACCAATCCGGAGTCAATGAATCTGTGGTCCGAGGAAGAACTAGAGCGAAGGGGATGAACAACAGACATAGTAAAAAATTCACGCTTTACTTCCTTGATAATGCAAGCTTGAGAAAAATTACCCCCTTCATGACTCAAGAGATTATAATTTTTCCATAAGATCCAAAGAATATAGCAAGGCATTAAGTGGCGAAGGGTAGTAGAAACAATACTGCAGTTCGCATGCCACCAAACCTGGCAGACAGAACGCACTGAGGAAGCAAGACTAAGATTAACGTCCAGAAGATTAGAAAAATATTGCCAAATTCTTTGAACACATGGACAGATCCACAAACAGTGATTAAGGGATGCACTCTCGTTCCAACAGAACGGGCAAACAGAGTGGAGATGGAAACCAAATTTTTTAACACAATCCGGGAATGGGAGATAGCTGCGAAGGAGCCTCCACAGGAAAACAGATATTTTAAGGGGTATAATTCTAGACCAGATGCGGGAAGAGGTCAGTGTGACGCACCTTGTTGGACGGAAGAGATTATACGCAGTTGAGAAGGTGAATTTTCCTGAGGAGGAAGGCTGCCAGATCAAATTTCCTGATAACACAGTGGTATTGTCTTCTACTATAGAGGAAACGGATTTCATCCTTCTCCATATAATAGAGTCAATTTGTCTTGAAGGTGCGTCTGGAGTTGGGTGAAGGATCCTCATGTAGTTACTCCAAATAGTGTCTCCTTGGCAGTAAGAAAACCACAGTTTGGCAGCGAATGCCGATTGCAACGCCGGGAGAGATTTGAAACCCAATCCCCCTTCAATCTCTGGGAAACAGAGTTTAGACCAAGAGGCCCAATGTCTTTTGTTGTTGCCATTATAGGAACCCCAGAAGAAGTTAGCTAGGCGTTGTTCAATGGATTGGATAACTCCTTTAGGAAGTTGGATGGAAGCCAAAGAGTAGAGGGGAATTGTAGAGAGAACAAATTTAATAAGAATGATTCTACCTCCGGGAGAAAGTAACTTTCTTTGCCAGCCAAGAAGTCTTTTGTCAATTCCATCGAGAATATACTGATAATAAATGCACTTATTCCTTCCTTTAAACAAATTAATGCCAAGATACTTGAAGGGAATAGAGGAGCGTTGCATACCCAACTCACTCGAAATGTTTCTAATTCTAGCCGGTGAAGCATGTTTAGATGTAACAAAGAAACTCTTTGAGGAATTAATCTTTTGGCCTGAAGCACGCTCATATTTTTGAAGGGTAGCTGTAAGGTTTTGTAAAGAATTTCGGCTTCCATTCACAAATATGAGAACGTCATCTGCAAAGGCCAGATGAGAAATTATTGGGCAGGCAAGAAAGTGACTCTCGTACGGATGGATCAATCTGGTCCCAACCTTTCTCATTAAGGCTCTGGATAATCCCTCTGAAGCCAGAATGAAAAGTAATGGAGAAAGAGGGTCTCCTTGCTTCACGCCTCTTGAAGGTTGGAAGAAACCGCAGCTTATTCCATTAATAAGGATAGAGAATCGGGTGGCTGCCATGTAGTTAAGAATCACATTGACAAAGGCCAAGGAGAAACCAAATTTCAGAAGCAACGCACGCAAGAAAGGCCATGCAACACGGTCAAAGGCTTTCATCATATCAAGCTTGACAGCAACATTGCAACCGCGACACTTCTTATCAATTGACTGAATAAGTTCCATGGCAAGAAGAATATTATCATGAATTGATCTTCCCTTAACGAAACCAGCTTGCTCTTGAGAGATTAATTTAGGAAGAATGTTGCTCAGACGAGATGCAATGATGCGGGTGAAGATCTTGCTAATGAAGGAGCAAAGAGAGATAGGCCGAAAGTCTGCAAAACATTCTGGATTTGACTTCTTCGGAATGAGAACGATTTGAGCACTGGCAATAGCTTGGGGTACTGGAACACCCGCAAAAAATTCAAGGACTGCTGAATGGACATCAGACTTGATAATGTCCCAACAAAGACGAAAGAAGGAACCTGAGAAGCCATCCGGGCCCGCGGTGCTGTCTGGGTCCAAATTCCAAATGATTTCTTTCACTTCTTCAAGGGAAACAAAAGAGCTGAGATTTTGGTTATCCTCTGCAGATAGAAGAGGCGGGATGAATTCCAGAATATCATTGATGTCGGAGCAATCCTCTTCTTGAAAAAGATTTGAAAAAAAGATCACAGCCTCGTTTTGGATATCTTGTTGATCAGTGAGTATTCATCCTTGAGAATCCCTTACTCCACAAATGCGTTGCCTTCTGATCCGGTCCTTCACCGTAGCATGAAAGAAAGCCGTGTTAGCGTCACCTTCTCTGAGCCATTTCACCCTTGCTTTTTGTTTCCAAAACATTTCCTCTTGTTGAAGGGCGAGGAGAAGTAGGGCTTTAACACGACTAAGAGATTCCCGGTTGGTCTCATGTGGGTCTTCGTCATATCTGAGTTGAGCTTCGAAAACTGCATCTTACGCTGTCTTGACACGGTCAAAAATATTCCCAAAAACTGACCAATTCCACTCCCTTAGCTTCACTTTCAGCCTTTTGAGCTTGGATGCTAGAGCTCTCATGCCATAACATCCGATTGGCTCCTGCCAGTTTGTTCTAACAACTTCAAAGAAATCCTTATGAGTAGTCCACATGTTCTGAAAACGGAATTGTTTTGGAACCGACAAGGTAGAATTAGTGCCAGAGAAGACAACAGGTGAGTGATCTGATGTTGCTCGGTTGAGAAGGACTCCCAAAACTCCCGAGAAGAAATCCCGAAATTCAGGGTTGAGGAGAAAACGATCGAGCCTTTTCCAAACATGACCTGAAGACCGAACTCCCGTCCAAGTGTACAGACCTCCAAGGGTAGGGAGATCAAGCAGAGAGTGGGATGAAATAAAAGATGAGAAGTCGGCCATAGAGCCTAAATCCGGAACAGCATTACCTCTGTATTCAGCAAAGGCGGCAATGACGTTGAAGTCACCTCTAAGAAGAACAGGCAGTGGAGAGGAAAGGATACCGTGTAATTGGTTCCAAAGAGAGTTCCTTTCAATTCTACTGTGTTTGGCATAGATAGCAACAAAGTCATAATTGAACATCCATGGTAAGTAGCACAAGCGACAATGGACAAATTGATCAGAGTCCATAATGACTTCAAAACGGAAGGAGTCCTGCCAAAAAAGCCAAATTTTACACCGAGATGAACAGAAAAAAGAACGAAAACCAAGACTTCTTGCATATTCTTCAGCTTTGTCAGGAGAGAGAAAAGGCTCCATGACGGCAATAAGGGCAAGATTTTCACGTCTCACAATTCTACGGAGCCTCCGACGTGAAGACAAAAGGCCCCTGACATTCCAAAACATGAGCTTCATTTCCAACGACGAGAGAAAGAAACTCTCGAGAGGGTCCCCGCAGCCAACCGGGTGGTGACAGAAGGGATGCTTGAAGAATAGTCTTTTCTTGGGCGACTTTTTTTGCCAGAGACCGGGATAAAGCCATCCGACTGCTTATAAAGCTTCCTAGCAATAAGATTGCTATCATTTTTCCAGGATTCGATCAAGGCTTTTGATGGAGGTTTATGATGAGGATGGAGAGTTCACAGACTCAGCTAAGCAGTAGTAATGAAGGCTAGGAAAGAAGGCAAAAGTGTAGTGTATTCCATCGTAATGACTTGTCTGTTACAGAGAGCTGAGCCTTGCTTATATACAAACACACTAAGCAGTTATAACTGCTAAACTGCTAAACAGATAGAAAGACAAGAAAGCCCCTTGGGCAGTTACATCAGTTACAAAGAAGCTGACTGGAAGTTGCTCACTTCATCACCCCCCCGTAAGCTGGAGCGTGAAGGTCTTGAAGGCCCAGCTTAGTATGAAAGATGTCAAACAGTGGCTTGGTGAGAGCTTTGGTAAAACCATCTGCAACTTGTTGGTGAGAGGGGATGCTCATGAGCTTGATCACTCCCTCATGAACCTTCTGTTTTACTACGTGACAGTCAATTTCAATGTGCTTGGTGCGTTCGTGGAAGACATGATTCTCACCAATTGCTACAGCAGAGTTGTTGTCACAAAACAAAGGAATGGGAGTGATACTGTCTGATTGCAGATCTGCCAACAGATATAGCAGCCATTGTATTTCACAAACAGTTGAGGCTAATGCCCTGTACTCAGCTTCAGAAGATGACCTTGAGACAGTGGCTTGTTTCTTTGTTTTCCAAGAGATTAGGGAATCACCAAGGTAGATACAATACCATGTAATGGACTTTCTAGTTTCAGTACATGCAGCCCAATCTGAATCAGAGAAGCCTTGTAGCTTTATTTGACATTTTGAGGCAAAGAACAGCCCTTTCCCAGGTGCACCTTTGAGGTATCTCAGCACCCTATGGGCTGCCACTAAATGTGTATTTCTGGGCTTGTCAACAAACTGACTTAGCTGCTGTACAGCATATGAAATGTCAGGTCTAGTGTTGGTTAGGTACAACAGCTTGCCTATCAGTCTTCTGAAATGTCCAGGCTTATCAATCAATTCACCATCAGTATTGGTTAGCCTCTGGCCTGTGACACATGGTGTGTTAACAGGTTTGGCCTCTAAGAATCCATATTCTTGTAGGATGTCTAAGGTATATTTCCTCTGACAGAGGCTGAGACCATTAGGATTTCTGACTGCTTCTATCCCAAGGAAGTAATTCAACTTGCCAAGATCCTTTATCCTGAAAGAATTGTCCAGAGATTGTTTCAATTCTGTAATCTGATCATGACTTGTTCCAGCTACCAATATATCATCTACATATACTAGCAAGGCAATGAATGAGTTGTGTGATGTCTTGGTGAACAATGAGGGATCTGCTGTGGACTGCTGGAAACCACCATGCTGTAGGAACTTAGTTAGCTTGGCATTCCATTGCCTACTAGCTTGCTTTAGGCCATACAAAGACCTTAACAGTCTGCAAACTTGATTAGGCTTCTCATTATTGAACCCAGGGGGTAACACCATATATACTTCTTCATCTAGATCTCCATGGAGAAAAGCATTGTTGATGTCTAATTGTTGAATGTCCCATCCTTTGGCCACTGCCACAGCCAAAAAGGTTTTGATTGTGGTCATTCTAGCCACTGGGCTAAAGGTTTCAACATAATCCACCCCTGACTGTTGAGTATAACCCTTTGCAACCAATCTAGCTTTGAACCTTTCCACATAACCATCTGCTTTGTGCTTTATTTTGTATACCCATCTGCAACCAATTGGGGATTTATCCTTGGGTAGATATGTTAGAACCCATGTATTATTCTGAACTAATGCATCTATCTCAGATTGCATAGCCTGTTTCCATTCATCACTTTGAATTGCCTCCTTATAGGACTGAGGTTCATGTATGGAACTGATGGAAGAAGCACATAAGCTGTCACAGGAGATGAACTTGTGTATAGGATGTGGGGAGGTTCTCAGTTTGGCTTTGTCACTCACCAAAGACTGACAGTAATAGTCCTGAAACTTAGATGGTGCATTTCTCACTCTAGTTGATCTTCTAGCTGGTGGCAACTCATCATGCTGAGATGGGCTGACATTATTCTGTGAAGGACTGTTACCACCAGCAGCTATCCCTTCACTGACTTCAGGATGAGTATTGTACTCATGGTGGTCATTATTAGAGACCCTACTGCTGTCATCTGTCATCCTTCTAGATTCATGCCTTCTCACTGGTTCTGAATACATTTCTGCCTCAATAGAAATAGGAACCAATGGCAATGGTGGGGTGATCACATCAGTTTCACATCTGTCTACTGTGATCCCTGAATCTGAATCCTTGAAGGGGTACACTTGCTCCTGAAAACTTACATCTCTGGAAACAAAAACACATTTGTCAGAAATGTCATATAGGATATAGCCTTTTATATTAGCAGGGAACCCCAAAAATATACACTTTCTTGCCCTTGGCTGCAATTTGTTCCTTCCCTGTGAAATTGTTGCACCAAAACACAAACATCCAAAAGACTTAAGTTGATCATATTCCACAGCTTTACCAGTCAACAATTCAAAAGGGGTAAGCCCACCATTTACCTCTGTTGGGAGTCTATTTATGAGGTATGATGCATGCAATACACAGTGTCCCCAAAACTCAGTAGGAAGCCCAGATTGAAACTTTAGAGCCCTGACAATATTCAGAATATGTTGATGTTTCCTCTTTGCCACCCCATTCTGCTGGGGTGTGTACACACAAGACTTCTGGTGAATTATACCGTTCTCACTGAAGAAGGCATCCATTAGAAATTCATTACCATTGTTTGTTCTTACTGTTTTGATCTTGGTTGAGAAATGAGTGTACACATAGTTGTAGAATGTTTGAAAGATGGATTTAACTTCTGATTTATTTCTCATTAGATGCAGCCAAGTAAATCTACTATAGTCATCAACAATTGTCAGAAAGTAGTGTTCTCCCTTAAGGGATGCAACAGCAAAGGGACCCCAAACATCCATGTGGAGTAGATCAAAACAATTATCAGATCTAGAAATACTTGCAGGGAATGTAGACCTCTTGTGTTTAGCAAGATGACAAACATCACACACAAAATCAGAATATTTATGTGTAAAAACAGACTTTATTCCATTCAAAGAGGCTATCTTATTTACAGGATAATGGCCTAGTCTGTTATGCCATACTTCTGTTGTCAAACCATTACATTGAATATCAACAAATTTACTAGTATCTTGATTTCTCAACTTGACAGCAGGGGGGTGATTGATCAGATATAATCCATTTCTTTCACTAGCAAAACCAGCCATTTTCCCAAGGGGTCCCTGAACAGTACAAGAATCAGCTTCCATCACAAGAGTACACCCTGTCTGCTTAGTTAATTTGCTAGCAGATACAATATTGAAGGCAAAATCTGGAATGTATAACACATTTTGAAGAACTATGTTCTTATCAAGTCTAATCTGTCCAATACAACTGACTGTGATTGACTCTTTATTAGGTAGTTTCACTTTTAGTCCCTGGATTTCATGATATGTTTCAAAATATCCTAAAGAGCATGTGATATGGTATGTAGCACCTGAGTCAAGAATCCACATTCCACTCAAATTTAGGACAGTATTAACATAGAGAGCAGAAGTAATGTTACCTTCATTGTGAGCTCCCTCATTTTCCTTGAAGTCTGACTTGAGTCCAGAATTTGCAGCTGTCAAAACAGCACTACTTGAGGCTTGACCTCCCTTATCTTGGTTTTGCAGGATGGATACCAGTCTTTGGAATTGGTCAGAGGACAGTCCAATATCACTGGTTTGACTCATAGAAGCATTTGCAGCTGGCTGTGTGTCTTGGAACTGTCTACTCTTCGATTTATAACCTGCTACCCACCTAGGGGGATACCCATGCTTTTTATAGCACTTCTCAACAGTATGTCCAAGCATATTACAATAAGTGCACTTAGGCACATTTCTCCCTCCACTGTTAGGAAATCTTCTCTTGTTATTAAAGCTTGTGGCTGCCACAACAGATTGTTCCTCTGCATACTGATTTTGAACAACATTTGCTTGAATGATTTCAGTGGATTTTTGACTCAGAGATCCCTTGATTTTCCTCTCAAGTTTCAGAGTCATGTTGAGAACTCTTTCAATGTCAGGAATAGGATCCATTACTAAGACACCAGACTTAACAGTTTCATACTCTTCATTGAGACCTTCCAAAAATCGGATAATTTGGTCTTCTTCTCTTTCTTTCTGCATTCTCACCAAGAGAGTGCAAGAACATATAGGGGTGCACTCACAAAGAAGTAGAGGTCTCAGCACATTCAATTGCTGCCATAAGGCATTGCTTTTGGTAAAATACTCATTAACACTCATATTTCCTTGAGCAATTCTAAAAATCTCGTTCTGTATTTCAGAAATTCTATGAGGATCGGATTGTGAATACCTTTTTTGAAGAGCATTCCAGATTTCTGAAGCTTTGTCGAAATACATCATAGTATCTGCAATACCAGGGCTCATCGACCTCAGTATCCACGAACTCACAATCCGATTGCATCTCCTCCACGCCGCAAACCTTGGATCATTCTCGTTAGGACTCGGAATTCCTCCATTCACGAATCCGAACTTGTTTTTGACCTCTAATGCCATTTTCATTGATCTGCTCCAAGAGGAATAGTTCAATTCGGTCAGAGGAGGAGAAACGAGGCTTAGGTTAGGGTTTTCTGCAATGTGCAGGTAGAACGGATCATCAAAATCATCATTGCGTTGATTCGCGGCTGTCTGATTTGAAGATGTTCCTGCATTCTCCGCTTGGCTTCCGTGATTATCTGCTTCCATCACTACCGCCGCCGCGTAGCTCCGGTGGCGCTCTGATACCATGATGAGGATGGAGAGTTCACAGACTCAGCTAAGCAGTAGTAATGAAGGCTAGGAAAGAAGGCAAAAGTGTAGTGTATTCCATCGTAATGACTTGTCTGTTACAGAGAGCTGAGCCTTGCTTATATACAAACACACTAAGCAGTTATAACTGCTAAACTGCTAAACAGATAGGAAGACAAGAAAGCCCCTTGGGCAGTTACATCAGTTACAAAGAAGCTGACTGGAAGTTGCTCACTTCATCAGTTTAGCCACCTGAATAACTCCTCCATCAGACAGGTGGCCTGACGAGGCAACCTTAAGATCCTTTCGAAGACATTGATCATCGATAATGGTCAAGCCAAGTAAAGGGGTTTGCGAAAAATTGAGTTCTTGATGATCTGGTGAAGCAAGAGGATCATTTAATGGAGTTTCAGCTGGAACATCTTGAGCAACATTAGTTGTGGTATCATGGTCGAGGGTGGCAGGCTGCGAAGGAGCGGTTTCAGCAGTCTTTGTAGTGTCTGCAATGCGAACAATTTTTTTCCAACGTTTTTGAGGTGGAACAACAGCAGGCTGGTTAGAAATGATAGGAGCAGCTAGCGGATCTGTTCTCTGAGCATTTGTTTGAGGAATCTGTTTTTGCTTTTGGAGGTGGCAGTCAGCTATCGAATGGCCGAATTTTTGGCAGTCAGTGCAGTAAACTGGAATGAATTCGTATTTTATGGGTTGGGAGAAACCACCGTATGAGCCATTATTGATCCAAACAACCTCTGGTGACGGCTTTGAAACATCCAATTCCACGCAAACTCTTGCAACAGAGGGACGATTGAGAGAGAGAGTAGACGAATCAACTTTAAGAGGCTTGCCAATCAAGTTTGCAATGGAGTAAACCGCTCTTTTATCTTGGAGGTGTGCCGGGAGACCTTCAAGAGCAATCCAAACTGGGACAATCGGGGATTCAACATCTGGTTGGAAGTTTGGCGACCATTTGAAGACATTCATAAGGAAACCATTAATCATCCAAGATTTACGAAGCCAACACCTTTGGAAATCTTCTTCGCGGTCAAAGTTAAGAAGAAGATGTTTCTGGTCGATGAGGCCCAAAGAGAAGACTCCTCCAAAGCCGATTGCTTCGAAAGATTTACGAAAAGCCGCCATAGAAGGGCGGCCACGGGGGAATTTGCCAATAAGCGCAAATTTGAAACGTTGAGCGAAAAGCTCAACTTCAGAATCCGAGAAGGAGACCGCTGGCATACCTTTGAACTTTTCCGGAGGTTTGAGAGGGGCGGCACATGAGGGGGAAGCTGCAAGGATATCCGCAAAGGATTTGGGAGGGGTGGGGGCCGAGGTGGCCCCCGGAGGCGCCTCCATAGCAGGAAGCTACCGGAGAAAACTCTAGAAAAGCGCTGATGCACCGAGAGAGAATTCAAATTTCAAATTTCAAAACATGTCAACTCATAATATGAACCATTCATTTCAACAAATAATTTTACCAACATTTTTTAGTTCTCATTATTTGCCTAACTTTATTGACCCTTATTAGATTATTATTATTATTATTACTAGTCTTTTCAATGCGCAATGCGCAAAAAATATATGCTCAATATTTATATTTTAAAATAACTAACAAATTCTTATTAATTAAAATCTAAATGAAAAAATTATTTATTATATAATGTCTACAAATATTATTATCATTGAAGAATATAAGAAAAAGATAAGGTGGATGCATGTGCATGGTAAATTTAATGGAAAAGATAATGGAAGTTATAAAGATAAGGGTATTTTTACCAAAAAAAAAAAAAAAAATTGTATAGTATAACTCGAAAAACACAATATACAAAATGGTTAGTACTAAAAATATGGATATAAATGAGGAATATAACTTTGATTAAGACTTATTATGTTTATATATATAATCAAACGTGACCATCTCTTCCCATAAGTCCCGTGAGACCCTTCGCAAATGCACACAAACTACTACACGTTAGCATAAAAAATAGATTGTATGCAATTTTTCTAGCATGAATGCACACAATCTACCCTTTATGTATTCGCATAGTAGCTTATGTGGATTTAGTAAGTGTTTCATGGGACTCACGAGAATACGTGGATGCAGTTTAAAATGATCATATACATGCATGCATGCATGCATGCATACATACATACATACATACATACATACATACATATATACATATATATATATATATATATATATATATATATATATATATAAATAGTAGATATATATATGACTTAAACTTAAAAACTTTAACAAATATATCTAAAAATAATTAGCCAAATATAAAATTGAATTGAAGTAACCTCCACAAACACGAAAAAAATGAAGAATATGTAAAATGTTAATGTTGGCAGTGATGAGATTGGCTTTCTTTAATTCTTAATTATCTCTATCTGCTGTCCCTCACCTTCCCCCTCGTCGTTTTCTCATCTCCTTATCCGCCATAATTACTCCCTCACCATAATGACTCCCGCTTTTAAGCTGCTAATATATATACATGCATTGTCTATCAGGCTGTGTATCTATACACATACATTTCCTACATACAACGTAACTACCTCTCTTCCTCTCTATCTCTAAGAGAATTCAGAATTCATACCAAGTTTAAAGTCCTTTTCACCAGTATGTTTACTCTCTGCACTCTTCTCTTTCGTAATTTTGTTTAAGGATTCGCCAAAAGTTTGACGAACTTCGGCGAAGTTTATTTATCGTCAATCCTGTTGTATACGGGTTTTTTGGGATTGTTTAATTTTCGTTCTGGGTTTTTAAGGTAAACGGATATACTGAAATGTGTTACTATTTGTGGTTTGTAATCCTAGGTAGGGATGGATATGTCAGGGAGAATTCCGATGAGCCTGCCGGAAATTATGGAGTTCGATGAAAGTGATCTGAGTCGATTTGTGTCTGGGACAGAGTTTGGTGTTGAGGTAAGTGCATCATATCCTAGGAGTTTGGGAATTATTTAATAATGTGTATGTGGTTATTGGACGGATCCACAATAGAGACAAAGAAAATAACTATTCCTACTTCACTTCCATCCCCTTTATATATATATACTCCGTATATATTTTATTTTATGTATATGCTCAATATATATATATATTCACAGTAAACGTTTATAAGTACTAAATATATACATAAAATTAATTAATGATGAACTGGTCTTGTGATAAAGTATATGTTAGTGTCTTAAAATTTTACTCCCTCTGTCCCATTTTACCTGTCCTGTTTATTATTCATTGATCAAACCAACTCCAACTCTTTCTTTATTGCTTATTTTCTTTATTAATTTTTAATTATTTTTTTAATTTAATTTTTTGTGTTTAATAGAACTTCTAATGTAGTTTCTAAATATATAAATTTTATATACTAATACTAAATTTAATATTATGAAAACTTGAATTAAAAATAACTTCAGTCAAGCCTCGTTAACCGAATCCGACAAACAAAATGGGACCGAAGTAGTATTTTTTTAATATTTTTTTTTAATATGTCTTTAGTTTTAATCTTTTGTCTCTATTGAATAAGATTTCTGGATCCATTCCTGATGGTTATGATGGAATATAATTTGGCCATTTTTGCATGCATGCAGTCAACCAGCTGCACTTTGGGTGGTGGTGGAAGTCAGCCATGGGAGATGGTTACGAATACATTGGAAGCTGTAAATCCTGTCATGCCTATGGCGGATACGGTCAGCGCCGCCACCCATGACGTCAATGCTGCTGATCAGCAAACGAATCAGAGGGCCAGGAAACGCCAGCGACGTAATCCGCAGCAAATTCAGGAATTGGAAAAGTAAAAATCATTACGAAAAATAGAAAATTCAATTCTTAATTAGCATAAATTATTTTTTTTCCTTTTTAAAACAAAATTTAATTCATTGATATTATGCTTTTGTGATCAATTTATAGGTTTTTTGAGACATGCCCTCACCCAAACGAGGATCAAAGAAAGGAGCTTAGCCTTGCACTAGGGATGGAGCCAATTCAAGTCAAGTTCTGGTTTCAGAACAAGCGCACTCAATTAAAGGTAGTACGTGTTGTACAATTAAATGTTTTATTAATGTACACTTTTACTTTAAATACTCTTAATCGTTAAACTTAATTATTTTAGGAAATAACCCGTCTCTCATTTTGCACAACGTGAGAAAATCATTTATATCTTTAGTTCATTTAATAACCTCTCTCATGTTGCACTGATCTTGCACTTATTATCTTCTATATATATACATATTTTTGAACAGAATATCATTTAAATCTAAATTTAGTTAATACTTGACCTAAAATTTTTCCCAGGCTGTAAATGAACGTCAAGATAATTCACAACTTCGCGCTGAAATTGAGAAGCTACGAATGGAAAATTTAAAGTGCAAAGAAGCTCTTGCAGCATCCTCTTGCTCACAGTGTGGTGGCCCATCCATGAATGAAGTGTCACTTGAAGAGCACAATAAGTTAAAGTTAGAAAATGCTCAACTCAAAGAAGAGGTATCTCCTTAGATTTCTATCAAATTGTACTGGCCCTGTTTGGTAAATGGTTGTTGGCTGATTGGATTGGTTGTTTGGGTTAGAAGGTACAATTTGTTGATAATATTGGCTGATTGTAAAAAATTGTTTGATAAATTAGCTGTTAGCTGATAGCTGTTTGGTATAATTTCTTTTCTCAAAAAAGCTAATTGAAAAGCCTGCTTTGAGTAGCCTTTTGAATTTTAGCATTTTGGAGTTACAAAAAATTTATTAACCAAACAACTAATAGTGATCAAATAAGTCAAAATTGACTGATAGGCTGATTATTTACCAAACAGGGCAACTATACATTTTTTTTTATTACATAATCAACTTAATTTTGTGTTAATTATTATAGATTGCTCGGATTTCTTCAATCGCCTCAAGGTCTGCTAGGATGCCATCTGAAAGCACATCAAGGATTTATGACAATAATGACGAGGCAACAAGAACAATCAATGGACTTACAGACGCCGAGAAACCGGTCATCACTGAGCTTGCATTGGCGGCTATGGACGAATTGCTTCTAATGGCACAACTAACAGAGCCACTTTGGGTTTCAAGCATGGATCCCAACAACGAAGTTGTGTTAAACATAGAAGAATATGCAAGATTTTTCTCCCAAGGAATTATTGCAATAGCAAACCGTGAAGGGTTTAGGACCGAAGCTTCTCGCGAAAGTGCTCTAGTGAAAACAAACTATGCCCAGCTTCTTGGGATGTTCATGAATGTGGTAATTAATTAAGTCTTCTATCTTGATTCATCATCCATATTTATAGTAATCAACATAAACATATGTGAGCATAAATATAATATGTGCAGTCTAACTATTAGCTTAGGCTTTTAGTTGAGATAGAGCACATGCTTTCATTTGGTATCACGCACACGTTAAGGGGGTGTGTGAGCCTATCAGCTTAGGCTTTTAGTTGAGATGGAGCACATGCTTTAATTATATGCATTTAATTTATTCCATTTTAAGCCTCTTGAGAGGGGTTTATCTTCCATTCATGCATACAAGGTTCAATTTTTTTTTTCTTTCACATTTAATGTTGACTTTGAATTAATATTATTTAATATCTAAAATTTACCTTGTGATTTCTAGGATCGTTGGGCAACTTTGTTCTCCAACATTGTTTCAAGGGCTGTAACAGTAGGCGTTGTATCAATTGGTGTGGCCGGAAATTATGATGGAGCTTTGCAAGTGGTAAATTCTAAACATTTTAGTTTTTATTTTGCATGCTTATTATACCAACATTTCACAAAATATTTATGTAAAAAAATGTCACGTCCATATTGTTACATGTGTTCCCACTGCCCCATGTAATAAACTAATATTTGTATTATTTATCACACGCTTTTATACTCGATTATAACTAATGACACTCAGACCTAAAACATGAGTTTATATATATATGGCAACAGATAAATGCTGACTTTCAAGTGCCAGCACCACAAGTAGCACCTCGTAACTACTACTTTGCCAGATATTGTAAGAAAAATGTTGATGGCAGATGGGCCATAGTAGATATTTCTATAGACAGATATCTGTGCATGAATCGAGTAGGCAGATGTATGAGGAGGCCATCAGGGTGCTTAATTGAAGAACTTCCAAATGGGTACGCAAAGGTACTAATAATCTCAACCATCTATTACCAATCTGCACATATTCTGCACAGATTCTGCACATCATATAAGTAACACAAATGTACTATGTAGTTAATTTATATAATAATTTATTGTTCTTAATTTTTCCGTGACATAAATTCTAGATCACCTGGGTCGAGCATGTTGAAGTAGACAATGATGTTAATGAAGATACTGGGATTTACAAGGCACTACTTAATTCCGGCATGGCATTTGGGGCAAAACGTTGGATAACAACGTTAGATCAACAATGTGAACGTATTGCCTGCTCATTGTCTATAAACGTCCCGCCCACTATTGACAATCTAGGTATAGTATATGTAGTTCATTTTAAAATTTATAAAATCCAAATTATAGTACTTATTACATGATATAATAATTGAAAATTTATATTTGTTATTATATAATTTGTAGTGACAATAACTCCAGAAGGAAAAAAGTGCATATTGAAGCTAGCGGAAAGAATGGTGACTAGCTATATGTGTGGGGTGAGTTGTTCAGAATCTCCAAACTGGAAAGTGTTATCTGGAAGTGGAGCTGGTGTTGGTGACATTAGAGTGATGATAAGAAAAGTGTTGAATGAACCGGGAGTTCCTTCTGGTGTTCTTCTATGTGGTGTTACTTCTTTATGGCTTCCCATTGAACCAAAAAGGGTATTTGATTTCTTTCAAGATGAACGCACTCGAACTCAGGTACTTTGTTCTTGGTGTGAGCATAAATATAATATAAACATAAATGTGTAGTCCAACTATCAGCTTAGGCTTTTAGTTGGATGGAGCACATGATTCAATTTGGTATCAGAGCCACCCGTAAAAAAATCAATGGTCCACGTGTTGCTTGGAGCCCATCAACATCAATCAGCCCGCACACGTGAGGGGAGCATAAATAGCACATGATTCAATACGATAATTAAAGAATTTTTATTTTTGACATTTTCTCCGTCTCAATTAATTGATGAGAAGTAAAAAATCCTTGGACAATTATTAGCAAAATTATCTAGTCAATTTAACGTTACACTTACATATTTTGCTTTTGTTATTTGCAGTGGGATATCTTTTTCAGTTCAGGTCCTTTGACAGAAGTTGCCCGCATCACATATGGAAGGGAAATTGACAACTGTGTCTCATTATTTAAAGTATATCACATTACAAGTAGTTTTTTTTGGTTAAAATCAGGGCTTACCACTGCGCCAAAAGCAGTAGCTTCTTATAGTGTTTTAAGCCCTTTATCGGGCTCTGCTTAACAAGACCAACAACCAGTTACCACTACACAGCCCAACAATTTCCCCTTCTCGTGACCTGACTCTTTGATACCACTTGTTAGAATTAAACGTTACGACTGTGCCAAAAGCTATAGCTAGTGGCAAACGCCCAACTTTATTTTCCTATATATAGACAACCATCACATTTTTTAGACACTGGATGCTGGACTTGGTCTGTTAAGTCTTTTACTTGTCTCCGCCCAGCAATTCCAGCCACCGAGGGCGCTAGACTTGGCCTTTGCTGGCCACCACCCTACATTTTTTTTTCTTGTTTTTTTAGAACATTTCCATATTAAATATGGCTTTAATGGATTTATTTTTTTATTTTTAAACAATTAGGGTGCAAATACTAGCCAGAGCAATATGATGATATTGCAAGAAAGCAATAGCAACCCAACAGGTTCCTACATTATTTATGGTCTAGTTGACATGAAGGCCATGACCCTCCTTTGCCGAGGTGGAGATCCCAAATTCGTATCTCTTCTTCCTTGTGGATTTGCTATACTCCCCGACGGACCACCTGGAACTGCCTCTCTTCTAACGATGGCATTCCAAGTTTTGGTTGATTCTGATCCTACGGCCATGCTTTCTCCCGAATCAGTTGCCACTGTAAATCAGCTTATCAAAGGAACCGTGGAGAAGATAAAGACTTGTCTGTTCGACAACAGAACGTATGATCCTAAACATATGTGTTTAATTAATTAACGTTTTCATGACTAACTAAAATTTATTTGGTTTAATTTTTGTGTTATTTACGAAATCTAAAGTTGCTTTGCCTTTGTGGTTGCAGGTAATTAAGGCGCCATTATATTGAGAAGTGATGAAGACGAAGGAATACAATGGAAGATTGCATATGTTTCGGATGGAATAACTATAGGAAATGAAACACTAATTAGGAAATTAAAGCCCGCAGCAAACAGTAGATTGAGTCCTATATTAATTAGTAACTTTGTATATATGACGATTTCATGTACAGATTAGATCAAATATTATCATCATTTCTACCATCATTAATGTGCATTGACTGACATTACCAGCTTTTCCTGATAACGCTCCCGGATTTTCTGAATGCCATGCATAATGATCCTCCAACAGGTAAAACAACCAATTAATATGGTGTTGTCCGTAAGGACAGCCGAAGTGGTAAGAGTGCTCTACCTACAGCCGAGAAGTTGGAGGTTCGATCCTCAAACCCTTGGGTTTGAGCCGGTCAGCTATGGATAACCTAGGCTGGTTTAACTTCTTGTGGTTCTTTGCCGGCTAGGGTTACAGGGCGAGGAGAAAACCTCGTTAAAAGAACTAATTCATATGGCGTTTCGTTGATGGGAGGGAATTAGGGGAAAATAAGATGGGAATAATGTAAGAAATCAAATTATTGTTTAATTGGTAGAGAGAAATAGAATTATTAAAAGTGGAAAGGAAAGAATTGATATAAAAAATTAAAATATCCTTATGTAATAACAATAACAATGGGTAAAAGTGTCTTTTTTTCCTTTCCATTCCACGGTTGAATTCCAATGACAGGGGAGTTATGAATTCTAATTCATTAGAATTGCAATTCTGATCCCTCAGGCCTCAACCAACTAATATATTTTGCAATTTATAAAATTATATTGACAAAGAGTTTTAATTCATTCCAACAAACACCGTACCCCATAATAATTTACCATTAATTTCCATCTTGGGTTGAATCCACGTATCGTGGGAGAAAATGGGATTGTCAAATTAAATGAATAATCCAGCTTGTTGGCACTCACAAATGTCGCAATTAAGTATCTCTCATGGGAGAAAATGGGATTAACACTCTCACATTGATGATGAGAGTGGGTTCGAGCCTCAGTGGAGGCAACTGTTGACTCGTTGTGCTTCAGTAGGTTGAGAAAGTAATTATGAACATATACTACATTGTAACAGAGTCAGTAGTACTCAAAAGAAAAAAGTATCTCTCTTGATTAATTAGTCATTTATAGTAAATTAATAATGCCTAATTTGTCAAGGACTTTGTGGTCCAGTCTTCAGTGGCACCAAGTTGCGAGATGTTGTGGGTTCGAGCCTTAGTGAAGGCGAATACTGCATTCTAATAGAGTCATTAATATTAAAAAAAAATGCTTAATTTAATTATGAAATTTCTACCAAAAAGATGTAATTAATTAATAATATATAGTATAATAAATGATATACACAATAATAACATATAAATGTTAATATCAGGAAAATATTATTTTCGAGGCAAAATGACTATTTTTATCCAACTCTATGTTAGGAATATAATCCTGCGAAAAGAATTATTTCTACAAGAATGAAAGGAGAAAGGGCTAGATTATTCTGGGTTTGATTTGCATCCGTGTGCACAAGGAAGAATCTCTATGTTATAGTGTGCACAATGGACTATTTCGGTAATTAACTCAATCAAATATTATCTTCATTTGTACAATGATTACGCATGTAACATAGTTGGAGACTTGAAGTGTTATGTGCATTGACTGACATTAACACCTTAATTTCCCTGATAACATAACGCTCCCGAATTTTCTGAATGCCATAATGATCCTCCAACAACCAACCAATATCATTAATTTCCCTCTTGGGTTGAATGCAATGTGTCATGGGAGAAAATGAGGAGAAAGAAAATGAAATTGTCAAATTAAATGAATAATCCAGCTTGTGATTTTTTTAACACTATTGACCCGAAGTTCAACGAATCAATATCGTTTCCACAGAGGTTCAAACCCATGAACTCCCATTTAGAAAAGTCACTTCATGTTGCTTGATCACAAGGTCTTTGGCAATTTTTGTCTTGATTAATCAGTCATTCATATAAGTAAATTAGTAATGCACTAATGCTTAATTTAATTATGAAATTTCCACCAAAAAATATAATTTATTTAATTTGACAATCTCATTTTCTTTCTCCTCATTTTCTCCCATGACACATCGCATTCAACCCAAGAGGGGAATTAGTGCTATTGGTTGTTGGAGGATCATATTATGGCATTCAGAAAATTCGCGAGCATTACGTTATCAGGGAAATTAAGGTGTTAATGTCGGTCAATGCACATAACACTTCAACTATGTTACATGCGTAATCATTGAACAAATGAGGATAATATTTGATTGAGTTAATTACCGAAATAGTCCAAAAAAGGAAGATCCGGAGACCGGCAGTTTCTGTTTTTCTTTTTAATAATTATAAATTTTAATTAATTATTTTATTTAAAATTTAAAATTATTTTAAAATATTATTTTTAAAGCTGGTAACAGAAAGATTAAGTTAACAAGTCGCTTTAAGTTAATTTGCATGAATTTGTGTAGTTCAGAAATCCAATTGCATTGTTTTTGAGTTTGATGATTTAATTGCATTTTTGTGTATAATTCGATGGCCTATTTGAGTCTTATTTTTTAGAAAAATGACAATTATTCATTCGGAACATATAGGCAAATTCTGCGACAATACTTAAGTAAAATGATCACATGCCCCTAAATCTTTTCAAATATATATTTAATGACAAAAATGTTTTTTGATGTTGGCGAGTACTCGAATTTTAACCCTCACATCGTACGATAAGCACTCATATTAGGAGCTCATACAGTGGATCTATGCTCCATAAGGTAGAAGAGGGGAGCCAGCAATTAAAATGTTCTAATTCTGTTGTGATTCCTGATCCCAATTCAGCTGTTTTCGATCGTGATTTGATTCGATTCCTTGGCTTAATAATCAGCTTGTTTTTAATTGCTCATTTGAGGTTCGCATTTCAATTTTAACCGGATGTGTTGTTTGATTTACGTTGATCTTGATGTTTTCATGACTTTTGCTTTGATCTCCTTTCATAATGTTCGTGAAAATGGCGAATTGAATATCTTAGAGTGGTGTTGTTGATGGGTTTCAATTCAATTTTGTAGTGCATTGATATAACTCAAGAAGCACAGAGATTAGTGATGGAGTCTTAGGGATTATGACAGGAGAAAGGAATAGATGGAATGGATCTTATGTGTATTACTAGTTTTTATGCGGGCGAATAGTGTGATCTTATCCTATAATTGAAACTCCCACATTTGATTATAGCTGCAATAGAGGCTTAAAATCCAGACATTTTGGTTACTACATATTTCAATATACCGCACTGCACTGCAGACTACTTGATAGTGCTGAATTTGTTCATCACATGCTATGATCTTTTGGATCTTCAATATTTATTCTTCATGTTGCTTTCTGTGTATTTCACACATGCAAGCATTTATGTAATTGATATATGGTGTTGCTGGTTTTATAAATCTCAACCTAGGTGATTCGTTCAGGTAAATATTTTATAATTGGGCCACAAGATGTCTGCAGCTCAAGACCCATTTTATATTGTGAAGGAGGAAATTCAAGAATCTGTAAGTTTTCTCTTATGTTTCTGATCATCTTGGTATTAATGGAATTGGAAAATTTGAATCTTCTTTTGAGATCAATAATTTATTTCTTTTCTCTTAAGAAAAATAAAATAAATCCCACAGCAATAAAAGCTGCTTAATTTTCATTTACACTATTTTCTCTATACATAGTTCCATTGGGAAATACCAATCAAGTTGATCCAATTGAAAGGGATTGCAATTTCACTTGAGAACCTGAGCATCCTTTTGCAGAGTCTTATATTAGCTTCATGGCATTTTTATTCTACCAGAATTTCGTTGTACTATATAAGTCAGCTTTGCTTAGGCCATTTGCTTTTTGACAGGAGGTAAGCTGTGTGATTACTGAAATTGGTTCTTCTTTCTTTACCGCTCTCACATTGAGATAGCTTTTACTTGTATGACTGAGCTGATAGAAAAAGGATTACATTGAGACTAGTTTAATAGATGTTGGAAAAGGATGAATATATTGAAGGAAAATATGACTGATGATAGTTGCTATTCTTCACAATGTCATATTTTGGTGGAAGTGAAGTCAAATATTTAACTGCTGAGCTCCATATATCAATGAAAAGGGCACATGGCTAATTTTTCTTGTGCCTTGATGATCTGTGATACTTTTGTTATCATATTTTCTAGTTGTTGGGGTGTGCGTGCCATGAGCGTGCATCCTTGTAACAACAAATTTGGGATTTGAAGGTATTGCTTGGCATAAATTTAAACTTCGCTAGCCAAATATGCTAGTTGTGTTCTCTCCTCTAGAGTATCAAAAGAAATGAATACATTCATTATTTAGTACAATTCAGAGTATTAGAGATTCAGAGTGCCTGTTTTGCTAGATTGACAGGCTGTTGTCTACATTTCATCAATGGGAGTGCATTCCTAATAGTGGAGAGCATCAACAACTTGTGAAGGAGCTTCATTCTGCGTGTGAGAGCATTTCATGGCAGGTATGGGGCTCACAGGGTCATCAAATGTAGTTTAGTCTTTAAAAAATTAAGCTCCATATATGATATCACGTTTATTAACTGGACTTGCACTAATTTTTGCACCTTTAGATGTTAAGTTCTAGTCTGTCAATACTGAAAAATGTTTTTGCAATAGGAAGGTGGATGAATTGGACAAGACAATTTCTATTGCCTCAAAAGATCCTTCTTGGTATGGTATAAATGATGTTGAGCTTGACAAGCGGAGAAGGTGGACAAGCGATGCTCGTACTCAGGTATAGATGTATATCCATGAAATCATAGCAAATATTAATTTCAATTATTTTCCAATTTAGAACAGTTATTTGCTGTTTTAACATGACAATTTGTAGGTCTGTAAAGCTGCTTGTGTATCTTTTGTTCACGATCACTTTGTCCTTTCATTCATTAGGTTGGGAATGTTAAGAAAGCAGTAATAACTGGACAGGAGTCAACTGGATTGAGCGTTTTTGAGATGCGAAGAGAACTGATGAATCTGCCAGATCCTGATCAGATAGTAGATAAACCAAACAAGTACACTACTGCAAATAATGATGATTATGTATCAGCTGAATCTGATACACAGTTACTCCTCATAAAGTAATGTTCTATTTTTCCAGTCTCTCGTTTATTCTGAATCTTTCTTGCCGCATGCTTTCCCTTTTTCATCATAACTTTGTCAGATTAGTTCGTATATTATGGTCCTGGATTTTTTGTCAACTCGGGTATTCTGTCTATATCTTTATTAACGCAGTTCATGTGGAGCCCAAAGTTGTTACTTAACATTTTAGTTTCTCTTCTGCTTCTCATAATGTAAGGATCTGCTTTGCGCAGGCAGCAAGATGATGAGCTGGATGAGCTTAGTGCTAGTGTAAGAAGAATTGGAGGTGTTGGGCTTACTATACATGATGAGCTTCGTGCACAGGTAACTGCTCTCTGAACCATGCACCCTACATAATTTGTCTTTGCCACATCTTTTTGTATAGGGCAGTTTGGTAATTTATTCATTGCTTCTAAGATTTGATATAATGGGATATTAAGCTAACGTTGAAGTTAATGTGGCAGGATAAGATTATTAATGATTTGGGCGCAGAGATGGACAATACATCTACTCGTCTTGATTTTGTTCAGGTATTCTTTTATTTTTTTTTTCTCTCTACAATGAGTTATAACCAATTGACAATTTTATACACAACAATTAAAAATTACTAAAACCTTAA
Organism: Ipomoea trifida; assembly: GCA_003576665.1. Taxonomy (NCBI): domain Eukaryota; kingdom Viridiplantae; phylum Streptophyta; class Magnoliopsida; order Solanales; family Convolvulaceae; genus Ipomoea; species Ipomoea trifida. Next base: position 7,099,158 of record CP025649.1, on the reverse strand, counting down.
ACCTTGTTACAATTAATAATGGCCTATTACCACACCCGGAAAAAATGGGGACTAAATACTCTAGCTGGAAGAACTAAAATTCTGTTGGGCTCAAGCCTTACCAATTTGACAAAAAGTCTTTGTCGGCTTGTTCAAGGATTAATTGAATGTTGCCATTTTAAAATACCTGCTAAGGTCTAGTAATTGTACTGCTAATGGAGAAACAAAACGAATGGCATAATTCTCATATTTATCAAATTACCAAAGACCGCTCACGTTATAGTTTGTGAAATAGTTCGTTTTTCGTTCTCTGAATTATTCATGTTATACTTTTTGAAAACGGAACACATTTCTTTTTGTTATGGTTGATGATGCAATTTATCATGGTTGAAATCCAGAATTGGGATTCTTTTAATTTGAAGCTTCTAATTATTTGAAACTCGCAAGTAATTGGATTCAAATAATCCATATTTATTATTTGTTTGTTTTTTTTTTTTTCCTGCAGAAAAGGGTTGCTATGGTTATGAAAAAGGCCAGTCCCAAGGGTCAGTTTATGATGATCTTATTCTTGATTGTCTTGTTCATTATCTTATTTATTCTGGTTTTCCTGACCTAGTTGACAGTGAGAATAAGCCAGGATGATATTGTAAATGAATGAACTCTCTTCTTGGGCATTTTTTGATTCAAATCTTCTGAGTTTGTATTTAATTTACTGGTCATCCAACATCAATAATCTACAAACAATTTTCCCATCCTGCGTGATAGGATGCCCTCAGTTTTGGTTTATATATTCCTTATGACAAATTTTACAATTCGTCTAATATTGAATGTTATATAATAGTATAACAAATTATTAAGTAGTATATCATAACTGTAATGCGTTATTTTGCAAATTATACTATAGATCAGGATCTACCTTATATTGTAGATCTTGATACAAAATGACATTATAATAGATACCTTATATTGCAGACCTTGATACAAAATGACATTATAATAGATACATAATTTATTAGTTGAAGTACATAATATATATGCAGGTACATAATATTGGTAATTGTAATAGGTACACAATTTATCAACATAATATGTGTTTTCAAAAAAAATAAAATTAACATAATATGTTAATTACAGATTTGCAAGTATATATAATGTGAATGTTGTTTTAGACTAGGGTCCACATAATACAAAGTGGATCCGGTTCATGGTCATGGTATAACAATTGGCTTTCTTTTCACGGCAAATTTTAATGTGGATCATGGTACACAATTGTATGTGGTAAATTTTACTGTGGAAACACATTAGTTTCATTATAGTAAAGTTAAAAGTATCATTTTAATTACATTTCATGTTTCTGCTATGCAATTTTATTTTCTACACACAATAGGTTCATTATAACAACACAATGTGTATGGACCATACATCAAAACACATTCAGACAAATAGTGAATTTCTTTTGAAAATAATAGTGAATTTTATGCATACAAATAGTAAACCTTGAGCATACAAATTGTGAACCTTGCACATACAAATAGTGAACCTAGATTTACTGAATACAGTATTAGATTTCTAGGTAAGGGAAGTGAGGTACTGAGGTGTGACGAATAAGTCCAACTATGCTCTACAAATAATAAATCTCATGTATAGCATAAATGAGTCTAGAATATACATGTCTAAATAATCAACCTTCAATCAATTTGTACATGCTCAAATAATGTACCTTGGGAAAAAGGACAAATAAGCTCCTAAACTTTAGCTAAAAAGTCAATTAGGTCCCTAAACTTTAAAAAAGTTAAATTACATCCTTTAACATGTTATATCGGGACAATAAAGTCCAAAAGCTGGTAATTGACATATTATTACAGGTCATTCCCATTCCGGCATCATCTTAGGCTAAATTTCAGCAACCGTCGCCGGTCGCATTCTCCGAGGGACTCCGGCGAAAGGCGACCATATCTGATCGCCTCTTCAGGAGAAGGCGACTAGAACCCATGCCTTCTCCTGGAGAGGCGACCAGTTGGTCGCCTTCAATGGAGAAGGTGAACAGTTTACCTTCTCCATTGAAGGCGACCAGATCTGGTGGCCTTCCATGGAGAACTGGAGAAGGTGAACAATTTCGCCTTCTCCATGGAAGGCAACCACATTGGCCGCCTTCCGTCGTCGAAGGTAAATTATTCATACTACAATTGTAAATTAAAATGTGGTAATACAATTCTTAATATATAAAATATAATTTTTCCTACTTTCCTATTCGTAATACAATTCTATATTAAAATTATTAATCGTAATAATAGAGTACAATACATATACTTCTCTGCAACGTAATATATACTATTAAAAAAAAAACAAAATCCTCTATTTTAGCTTCTCGCCCAAAACACTCCAATACTATTAAGGTTTGGGTAATATTGTAAAATATGGTAATACAATTCCTATTCGTACTACAATTGAAAATTAAAATGTGGTAATACAATTCCTAATATATAAAGTATATTCTTTTTTACTTTCATATTCGTAATACAATTTTAGATTAAAATTACTAATCGTAATAATACAGTACAATACATATACTTCTCTTCAACGTAATCTATACTATTAATAAATACAAAATCATCCATTTTAGCTTTTCCGCCCAAAACACTCCTATACTATATATTAAAGTTTACGTAATATTGTAAAATATGGTAATAAAATTTCTATTCGTACTACAATTGTAAATTAAAATGTGGTAATAGAATTCCTGATAAAATATATTTTTTTACTCTCCTATTCGTAATACAATTCTAGATTAAAATTACTAATCATAATAATAAAATACATTATACCTCTCTGCAACACAATCTATCTATACTATTAATAAAAACAAAATCCTCCATTTTAACTTCACGCCCAAAACACTTCTATGCTATTAAGGTTTACGTAATATTGTGAAATATGGTAATAAAATTAATATTCGTACTACAATTGTAAATTAAAATGTGGTAAAGGAATTCCTAATAAAACTTATTCTTTATTTTTTTTTGATACTTTCCGATTAGTAATACAATTCTAGATTAAAATTATTAATCGTAATTATATAGTATATATAATTCACTGCAACGTAATCTATACTATTAATAAAAAAAAAACAAAATCCTCAATTTTTAACTTCCCGCTCAAAACACTCCAATACTATTAAGGTTTACGTAATATTGTAAAATATGGTAATACAATTCATACGCGTACTACAATTGTAAATTAAAATGTGGTAATTAAATTCCTAATAAAATATATTCTTTTTTTTTTTTTTTTTTTACTTTCCAATTTGTAATACAAAATTCTAGATTAAAATCGTAGCCCAAAACACTTCTATACTATTTTTTTTAATACTATTGACTCCGTTACAATGTAGTATCTGTTCATAGCTACTTTCTCACTGAGGCTTGAACCTACTCTTTCTCATGTGGGGGTGCAACCGTGTGCCACTAGACCACAAGGTCTTTAGCTGGTAATGGTAATACGATTCTTATTCGTACTAGAATTGTAATTTAAAATGTTTCAATACAATTTCTAATACAATATATTTTCTTTTTTTACTTTTCTATTCGTAATATAATTCTAGATTAAAATGACTAATCTGTACTATTAAATATTAATATAAACAAAATCCCTAACCTTAGCACTATGGATATTGACATTCGTTCTTGGACTCTTTAATCAAATTTGAACTACTCATTTAATTAACTATTACTTAACTAATAATTAACTATGAGCTCTTTTAAAAAAAATTAAAAAATTAACTATGAGCTTTCATTTTTTAACTAGATAATAAATTAACACTCATTGCAAAAACAAAAAATCCATACTAACCTTACATCTTGTACACTCCTAATACCTCCTACTCGAGTTCTCATTTGTCCATGATCGATGTTCTCAAAATCATTTATTGACCACATTTACATACTTGGATCGAAATTCATTCCCCAAACACATAGGTCTTTCTCGCTGTGAAAGAACTCGAATAGTTACAACTTTCTCCCTTAGATCCTTCCATTCAGACTCAATCTTTAATTACCTTACTTCGAACGATATAGCCTACTTCGAACGAGATATGCTTCCTGGACTTGGGGTCTTCTACTGCGCACTGCCTGTCAATGAAAATAAGTACTGATATGGAATGATAAAATGCTTAGAAGAAGAACACATAAAAAGACTTAAAAGCCCTTCAACTCCATGGTCAACTACCAGCACATGTGACGGAGGACTAAATATGTCCAACGACCAATAAGCGTGGTTACAATCTGGCAAAAAAAAAAAAATGGAGGACTATAACTGTCAAACGCCTAATAAATTTTGGACTAAAAAAGGAATTAACTCTTTTTCCTTTTTTTTTTTGAGTACAAATACTACATTGTAACAGAGTCAATAGTACTCAAAAAAAATTAACTCTTTTTCCTAGGAAATTATAGAAAGCGTTGCCTATGTTATGTTCATCTTGAATACAATATGTAATTAAAAAGGCTAAAGTGTCATTTAGCACCATGAACTATATCTAATTATTTATGCCGCACCCTGAACTTTAATATCGTATATATCGAGCCACAAACTAAAAAAAAAAATCACCTAGAACTTTTAGCAAGTTTCTCTATCTTCTTGCTGACATGGCACAAAGTTCTCACTGATGTGGCATTTCTTTTAACCTTTTGTTATCCATGTATGCATTTACATATTAAAAATTAAAAAAAATATTATAGTAAAATAACCAGAATTTTCTTATCTTTATTTTCATAATGTATACTTTTTCAATTTTGCAATTCCAATGTTTCAATTTTTTTTTAAGAATTTATATTTTTTTGGCTAATTTTTTGTTTAGTATTTTTTCAAATTTTCAAATTTATAGAAATGCTAATTTTTTTTGTTTAGTATCTGCCAAGTGAAATAGGGTTGGGTGAAATAGTAAAATTTGAGTTATTTTCACTTTTGGTCCCACGAGTATGAGAGCATTCACACATTTGGTCTCTGACTATTAAAATTTTCAGATTTGGTCCCATGATTTCTAAATCTATACCACTCAAATTCCGATCACCGGTGACTATTTTTCTGGCGAAAAGGATAAAATTGTCTTTTTATACTAAAAAACAATTTTCCCCAAAACCCTTTTATTTCTTCCCACCCTCGTTCCCTGCAGCCATCTTCCCCTTTTCCCCCAGTTAATTACGCATTTTGATTTGACTCTGGATGTTGAATTGGTAGCAATAATGGTATTTTGATACGTTGATGGGAAGTTCGGAACTAGTTGCATAGATTAATGCAATAGATAAATGAACAATGGATTCATTGTAAGAATCAATGGAGGCGAGTGCTGGAAATGAGACATAGATTTAGGAAAAATGAGTTAATACCTAATATAGTCCTCAACAATAGTGATTTTACTCAATTTAGTCCTAAGTGACTTTTTGTGCTTAATTAAGTCCTCGACTTTAATGGTTTTACTCAGTTTAGTCCTAAATTAACAATTCAGTTAGTGCACTGTTAAAAGGAGGGTTAACATTGTAATTTCTCATTCATCATCCCTTTTTGTCAGATCCTTTCTTCTTCTTTATTTTCCCTAATTTTCCCTCCCTCTTCTTCATCCAAGTAATTTCCCCAAATCCCTCCATTGGAAGCCATAGAAATCCTAAAGTGTTCTCAACCAATCAGTGTTGACCGTTTGGCAAGATTATCAATGGGGGATGCGAGACAAAAAACTGGAAGCAAAATTACACCAAAATACGGTATAGACGTATAGTACAATGAAACTATACTTGAATTGATTCTTTGTTAGAGATTTCTCTTCTTTTCGCGGCCGAGCCTCCATCATTGATCAACGAAAATGACTAAGAGGACGAAGAATGCCGGTATTGTCGGAAAATATGGTACCCGCTATGGTGCTAGTCTCCGTAAACATATTAAAAAGATGGAGGTCAGCCAGCATAGCAAGTACTGAAGAGAAAGTCCGTAGGAATATGGGGCTGCAAGGATTGTGGCAAGGTCAAAGCAGGCGGGGCATATACCTTGAATACTTGTATTATTCCCCCGGCCTTGAATAATAATAAAACTTGGATTATTCCCCATTGTCCTTCAATGTTTCTTTGCTTTCACGTCAACTTTTATTCCCCAGGTTTAGATCATGAGATGAGATATATGTGGTAGATAATATAAAATAATAAATTGTATAATTAAAAGATGTACTTAATTCTATATTTTTTTTACTTAATAATGCTAATCATACTTATTATTCATTATTTATTTATTATGAAATCAATTCTTTTTTTGTTCAGTAACTTCAATATACATCAACTACAGGGGATGAAGAACAAAGTGATACAGATGATGATGAAGAGAGAAGGAAATTACTTGGATGAAGAAGAGGAAGGGAAATTACTTGGATGGAGAAGGATGGAAAATTAGTAAAAATAAAGAAGAAGAAAGGATTTGGCAAAAAGGATGATGAATGAGAAATTACAATGTTAACCTTCTTTTTAACAGTGCACTAACTGAATTGTTAATTTAGGACAAAACTGAGTAAAATCATTAAAGTCGATGACTTAATTAAGCACAAAAAGTCACTTAGGACTAAATTGAGCAAAACCACTATAGTCAAGGACTATATTGGATATTAACTCTAGGAAAAATATTTGAAATAACTAATTTTGAGGTACTTGGAATCATGGTTGAAAAAATCACTAGGCGCTCCCTAGGCGCTCGGGGAGCGCCTAGCGCCTAGAACGCCTAGCCGGGAATTAATAGGCGCCTAGGCGTCCGTGTATTTTTTTTTATTTTATTTTTTATTTTTTTAAAATTTGTTTAAGTATTTTTAATTTTTTAAAGACTAATAATTATAAATTATATAATACTTTAATAGTTAATACTAAAATATTAAATATTAACCTAAAAAATATCTAAAGTTTGTACAATTTAGGATTATTTCGCTCAAAACGATGTTGTTTTAAGTGAAATAACCCTTTAAAAAAAACAATAGTTAATCGACCGACTAGAAGGCCTAGTCGGTCTAGTCAACGCCTAGGCGGTCAGCGCAGGCCTTCTAGTCGATGCCTAGGCGGTCAGCGCCTAAGCGGCCTAGGCGGTGCTTTGGCGGTCTAGGCGGTCGCCTAGCCTTAGCGCCTAGGCGGGGATTAATCGGCGCCTAGGCGGGATTTTTGCAACACTGCTTGAAATAGAATACTCCTGCTATGCAACCACAAAAATAATACCCTGCAGCCATCGTCCCCTTTTCCCCCAATTAATTACGCATTTTGATTTGACTCTGGATGTTGAATTGGTAGCAATAATGGTATTTTGATATGTTGATGGGAAGTTCGGAACTAGTTGCATAGATTAATGCAATAGATAAATGAACAATGGATTCATGGTAAGAATCAATGGAGGCGAGTGCTTTTCTGGAAATGAGACATAGATTTAGGGTGTGTTTGGTAACCTGTAAAATGACTTCTGGAAAATGTTTTCCGAGTTTTCTGTGTTTGGCAATGTCAGGAAAATGTGGTCAACGGAAAATGTTTTCTGTTGACTTAGGAAAATCAGTTCATTTTTCTGGAAAATGACTTACGGAATTTTTTTCCGTAAGTCATTTTACGGAATCGCCAGAATAGTTGTTTCGCATGTTTTCGATCAAAATCAAGCCATATCACCCATGACTATGGACTAAGGAGGTGGGGAAACCGCCAAAAACCTTTGCTACATTTTTTTTTTAATTTTTTTAATTTTTAATTTTTTTATAAATTCTATTTTTTATTAAACACCATTATTTTAATAACTATTATAATTTTTTATATTTTAAATAAAACAATTACGATGTTTAATTATACTTGAAATAACTAATTTTGAGGTATTGAACCCTACTGTGCAACCACAGAAATAATACACAAACAGCAAACTCATCTCCTTCCTCCTGCAAATTAGCGTCTATATTGCTGTCAGTCCGGACTGCTGCGAGCCCGCGACCATCATCTGTAGCTGCTGGATTGCCGCGGCCGAGCTTCAACCTTCAAATTTCATACCATCGCCTACCGCGACTGTCCGGACTGCCGCGAGCCCGGGACCATCATCTGCAGATGAGATAAACAAACAATGACTAGAGTTGTACGTTGAGATGGGAAATGGGAAAACGGGAAGATGGCTGTAGGGAATGAGGGTGGGAAGGAGAAAGGATTTTGGGGAAAATTGATTTCTTTTTTTTTTGTATAGAAAGACGATTTTGTCCTTAAATTAATTCATTCGCCGAAAAAATAGTCACCGATGATCGGAATTTGATCAGAAGGACCAAATGTGGTAGAGATTTAAAAGTCGTGGGATTAAATCTGAAAATTTTAATAGTCATGGATTAAAAGTGAAAATAACTCAGTGAAATTTGGTCTCTGGTTTTTGTTTATGTTTTTTTGTTATTTTTTTATTTTAATTTTTAATATGTAAATGCTTACATGGACACAAGGTTAAAAGAAATGCCACATCAGTGGGAAACCTGCGACATGTCAGCAAGAAGACAAGGAAACCTGTTAAAAGTTGTTAATTTTTTTTTTTTGGTTTGTGGCTCAATATATACGATATGAAAGTTCAGGGTGCGACATGAATAATTAGATATAATTCACGGTGCTAAATGACACTTTAGCCAATTAAAAATTATTAAGTAATAAATATCTAATTAACATATAAAATGAAATGTTTATTACTGAATGGATTCTTCGCTAATTATTTATATTACGAGTCATTTCTTGACAATTGATTAAACTCGGACATTTTATTTTTTAAGAAAATGAGTCATTGTGTAATCAGAATAATACACAAGAATTGTTGCTCCAACCAAATAGGTTGTTCGATAATGCTTAGTCATTGTTAGAACCAGCTATTGGTGCACCAACATTTAGTTCAACTAAGAAAATTTGTTATTTCAATAGCGTACCTAACTATTTTATTTAAATAAAATACAATTTGTAATTTTCCTTCATTGAGTATAAATAATTGTAGTGGCTGGTAGTGAAACATTGCATAGTGGATTTATGGTTTGCTATCCCAGAACACTTATTAATATTCCTAGGAATGGTAATACAACTCTTTCAATCTATACTATATATAAAAACAAAATCCTCACTTTAAGCTTCCCGCCCAAAACAGTCCTAAAATATTTAGGATGCGATTATTTCCTATTTTCCTATTTGTTATACAATTCTACATTACAATTCCTATTCCATATTTGAATGAATTAATTGTAATTATTATAAATAATCTAACAATCCATGTTTAATTATTTTTTTAAGTTTAAATAATTTAAAGTTTTCAAAAGGAAAGTGTAATTAACTTTTTTAAAAGTTTTTTAAAAATAATTTTCAGTCAATTATTAATAGTAGTATAGATATAGAAGTATAGATAAGTATTTGAATTATTATTATTGATGTAAATAATAATTAATAAATTATTTTTTCATATAAAATTAGGCCGAATTTGTTTTCATTATTCTCACAATTATAATGGTTTAATTATTCTCAAAATTTGGTAAATAAAATTTTGTTACCAATTAAACTTTATTAATTTTTTGACCAATTAATTAATAATATTAATTTGTGCAGTATATAACACATCCAGTATAGAACAAAATTTAAGTAGAATTTACCAATTAACTGATTGCTATCCACTCCTCCGGGAGCCTTTAACGATCCAAAATCTTTGAATTTGAACATGTGTTTGTAAATGGATGTAAAAAAAAAAAAAAGGCATACTAACAACATAAAAAATGCATAACAATAAATACAAAATAAAGAATTATGACCAAACATGACCATGATTGTATTCCTATTAAATAAAACAATATACAATTGAGCAATATTAAATAAACAATATGACCGGGAGATGTTATTTTCCTCAATGTTTTCGAATGATCCCGTATCAACATATGTTTGGTATAACACATGTCATTTCCATTGCACTAACTCCAATGTTTGTTGGTAGACTGCGGAACGTTGATATTCCCGGGACAAAACAAAAAACAATGAATCAATCAAAGCCTTATACAAATTTTCTTCGTCTTGGGGGATAGGTCGGAAGCAGAGACAAAAATAGGATTTGAAAGTGGAGAGGTTTGGAATAATTGCACTGCGTTCTGCGTTTCTCTTTTAAAGTTCACGGTTAGGGATTTATATAAGGTTGTATCTTATTACGATAGAATTGTAGTATGATAGGAATTGTAATGTAGAATTGTGATACAATATGAATTGTAATGTAGAATTGTACAACGAATAGGAAAAATAGGAAATAATCGCATCTTAAATATTGTAAGATTGTTTTGGGCAGGAAGCTTAAAGTGAGGATTTTGTTTTATTATATAGTCTTATTACGATAGAATTGTAGTATGATATGAATTGTAATGTAGAATTGTGATAGAATAGGAATTGTAATGTAGAATTGTATAACAAATAGGAAAATAGGAAATAATCGCATCCTAAATATTTTAGGACTGTTTTGGGCGGGAAGCTTAAAGTGAGGATTTTGTTTTTATATATAGTATAGATTGAAAGAGTTGTATTACCATTCCTAGGAATATTAATAAGTGTTCTGGGATAGCAAACCATAAATCCACTATGCAATGTTTCACTACCAGCCACTACAATTATTTATACTCAATGAAGGAAAATTACAAATTGTATTTTATTTAAATAAAATAGTTAGGTACGCTATTGAAATAACAAATTTTCTTAGTTGAACTAAATGTTGGTGCACCAATAGCTGGTTCTAACAATGACTAAGCATTATCGAACAACCTATTTGGTTGGAGCAACAATTCTTGTGTATTATTCTGATTACAATGACTCATTTTCTTAAAAAATAAAATGTCCGAGTTTAATCAATTGTCAAGAAATGACTCGTAATATAAATAATTAGCGAAGAATCCATTCAGTAATAAACATTTCATTTTATATGTTAATTAGATATTTATTACTTAATAATTTTTAATTGGCTAAAGTGTCATTTAGCACCGTGAATTATATCTAATTATTCATGTCGCACCCTGAACTTTCATATCGTATATATTGAGCCAAAACCAAAAAAAAAAAATTAACAACTTTTAACAGGTTTCCTTGTCTTCTTGCTGACATGTCGCAGTTTCCCACTGATGTGGCATTTCTTTTAACCTTGTGTCCATGTAAGCATTTACATATTAAAAATTAAAATAAAAAATAACAAAAAAACATAAACAAAAACCAGAGACCAAATTTCACTGAGTTATTTTCACTTTTAATCCATGACTATTAAATTTTCAGATTTAATCCCACGACTTTTAAATCTCTACCCACATTTGGTCCTTCTGATCAAATTCCGATCATCGGTGACTATTTTTCGGCGAATGAATTAATTTAAGGACAAAATCGTCTTTCTATACAAAAAAAAAAGAAATCAATTTTCCCCAAAATCCTTTCTCCTTCCCACCCTCATCCCTACAGCCATCTTCCCGTTTTCCCATTTCCATCTCAACGTACAACTCTAGTCATTGTTTGTTTATCTCATCTGCAGATGATGGTCCCGGCTCGCGGCAGTCCGGACAGTCGCGGTAGGCGATGGTATGAAATTTGAAGGTTGAAGCTCGGCCGCGGCAATCCAGCAGCTACAGATGATGGTCGCGGGCTCGCAGCAGTCCGGACTGACAGCAATATAGACGCTAATTTGCAGGAGGAGGAATGAGTTTGCTGTTTGTGTATTATTTCTGTGGTTGCACAGTAGGTTCAATACCTCAAAATTAGTTATTTCAAGTATAATTAAACATCGTAATTGTTTTATTTAAAATATAAAAAATTATAATAGTTATTAAAATAATGGTGTTTAATAAAAAATAGAATTTATAAAAAAATTAAAAATTAAAAAAATAAAAAAAAATGTAGCAAAGGTTTTTGGCGGTTTCCCCACCTCCTTAGTCCATAGTCATGGGTGATATGGCTTGATTTTGATCGAAAACATGCGAAACAACTATTCTGGCGATTCCGTAAAATGACTTACGGAAAAAATTCCGTAAGTCATTTTCCAGAAAAAGAACTGATTTTCCTAAGTCAACAGAAAACATTTTCGTTGACCACATTTTCCTGACATTGCCAAACACAGAAAACTCGGAAAACATTTTCCAGAAGTCATTTTAAATCGATTTTATTTTCTGATGTTTTCCTTACTTGAATTAGAGCAAATAATTGTCTAATTACCCGTGCGATGCACAGATAAATTTTTATTATATATTTAGATAGTAAAAATTAAGATGAATTATAAAAAAAAAATTAATATTGAACATGTACATTTATTTGATTATAAGATTAGTGCAAAAGTATTACTCAATTAATTGACTTGTTTGTCTACAATTATCTTAAAAAGATCAATATGTAATTTGACTTATGTAATTATATTATTACTAAAATAAATATGGGAAAAATTAGAAATAATTTAATTATAATTATTATAAAAATAAATTCAACGGCCAATGTTTATTTTAATTATCTATAATTATTATTAATTATTAATAGATAATTATTATTAGGCAATTCAACAAATTTCATCAATTGCGATATATAATATTTGATGTTATAATTTATATAATTTTATATCGATCCATATATTCTTAAAATATTATAGCAAATCCATTCCGTGCAACGCACGGGCGAAAATACTAGTTACTTGTAATAACCTTTACATTTTAGTATATACAACTTTTGGTTTATTTGTTGTTTTAAATTATTGAGTTACTCCAATTAATTTGTTAATGTACTCATTTGATTTTATTATTTTTCAAAAATACATAATTTATAACTAAAAATACATAATATATTAATTACAAATATATAACTTGAATGTCGTTTTGAACCAATGTTCACAATACAAGGTAGACGTTAAGTTGGTCCATGGTATATAACAATTGTATAAAGTGGGCCATGTCATGCTTGTTTGTCATATTGCAATTGTTATACCATTGACATGGGTCTACAATTGAGACTCACTTTACATTGTAGACCATGGTCCAATAACAATATTTAGATTTGTACTTGCATTTAACATTTCATGTACATTCAGTTAATATATTATGTAACTGCAATTTATAAATTATGTACTTATTACAATTACAATTGATATTGCTAAATACGGGCACCAAGTAAACCGGAAAATACGATCGTATATAACAAGGATCAAAAACCCGGTTACAAAGTAAGAAGTGCTCAAAGGGCTCGGCGGGTCGGCAGTGGGCTTTCCTACTGTCCGAGCTCCCTTTAAGTCTTAGTCTAGTAACGGCCAAAAGATCCTCTCTCTCCTCATAAATGCGCTATTTATAAGAGAGAAAAGTGCGGCTGCCGGCCCTCCGGCATGACGGGAACGTGGCAGACATGCGTTTACCTCCTTCTACGCCCAAGCGGGAAAAGGTACGTGGCGGCTGCTGGTGCGTTGCGTCGGGGCCCATCGGGGTACTGTTCGGTCCGTGACGTCCGGCTTTCCAGCCGACCGCTCTCCGAAGGTCCGACTTCCCGACCGTAAGCTATTCGACCGAGCCCGAGGTGTAGCCGACCGGTTCTGGAGTATATACACTATCACATAGCCCCCTCACCTCGAAGTGTGATGAGTATAAACACGAGGGAGTCCTTCGGGGTGAACAAACCGAAGTCTAGCCGACCACACTGCCTCGGGTCGACTTGGTCCTCGCGCAGGTGTACCGGAACTCAGTGAGGGCTCACTCACGGCGGAAAGACGCTTTCGGCGGGAAAACTCTCGAAACCCGAACCGTTGCAAGACGTCGCCTATAAATAGGCGCTCCACCACCGTGCTACCACTTTTGCCTTCAGCTATCCGGAGATCAGAGCCTCCCGATCATAAACGAAGGAATCACGCCGCGTCACGTTGTAGAGTATTTCCTCTCCTCCGATCTTCATACTCGGTAAGCTTTCCATTTCCTTCCTCCTTTAGTATGATAGGACTCCGTAGTTTAGGTCGGCTACGCCTCCCAAGCTGAACCCCAATCCCTTCGCTTAAATAGGAATTAGGATGTCGGACTCGGACAGTCAAAACACATCAGCCCGGGACTACGACGAAGGCGACGAGGCGATTAGCAACAGCTCTTCTCCCTCGACCGGGGGCTCTACCTTCAACCAGATCGACGAAGTGGAGCGCGTTTCGCCTTTCCCCGAGGAAAAGGACGGGTCGGCTCGGCCCACTGCCTCCTCTGAAGATGTTAGCTCGGCAGGCCCGGGCAAATCACCTCGGGTCGTGCTTTCAAAGATGTTTCCCCAACTCGCCCCTCACGAAGCAGAGCAAATTGGCGCCGGCCTTCCTCAAAAGGCCATCCCTCGAGAGTTGCGATATGGTCGGCAAAATCCAGCCCCCGGGGCCTCGTCCCGACCTCTCACGCTTCCGGCACCGGGTGAAGCAAGTTCTTCCGTGCCTGACCCCCAACTATCATCAACGTCATCTGCCCCGGTGGCCACTAGCTCGTCAGATCCGAACGCGCCCGAGGCCGACCAAAACGCCGACGCTTTGCCTGCGACCCGAAAGAAGATGGTCTTCTTAAACAGCGAGGTCGTTCAGCAGCAAAATTGTCTTCTCACCCGGGCGGAGGTAGATGAGATCCACGCGTTGTTACGCGGTCGGATCCCTTATAAGGTCAGCCGGTCGCTCAGCAACGTGATCGACCGTCACATCGGCGACTGGCTCGGGATCCACCTGGATTCCTTGAAAGCGCCTCTGACCTTCCCCTTCTCTCCTTTCCTCCTTGCCTTCTTGAGGTACTACGAGGTGCTTCCCGGGCAGATCATTCCGAACGCTCATCGGATGATCGCGTGCTTTCCCCAGATCTGCACTCGGCAGGGGCTGATGTGCACGATGGAGCTGTTCAACTTCCTCTACGACGTCAGGCCTCTCGCGCCCAAGCATGGAGGAGGTTACCTGATGCTCCAGTCCCGAGGGCACCACTGCACTCTTACCAACGTGCCCGACAGCAACAAGGGGTGGAAGAACCGGATACTCTCGGTCGAATACAAGTGGAGATTACCGGTCCCCCGAGTATGGTCTACGCATGTTACCGAGCATCAGTTTCTCAAGCGGACCCGAGCTCTCACCGATGCAGCCGCGAAGATCTCCTCGGAGGTGTATGACTATCGCATCTTCCGCACCCCGGAGGGCTACAAAAGCGCCAACCTCGAGCCCCCAGATTATGGTCGTGAAGAGAAATACGAGCCGGTGTCGCTCGCCGTTCCAGCCACCGGGGAAACCACCGCCGAACCGAGCTAAGGTCGGCGAAACCCAAGCAGGATTCTCCTAACTCCGCCAGATCGGCCTTTTAGCCCGGCTGTTCGTACTAACCCATTGCTATTTGTGCAGGTATGTCGCCCGAGCGAGCGTTCATTGCCCCGGCCGCTGCCCCTCGCCCCAAGACGAAGGTGGCCTTGGGCGCGAAGAAGGCTGCTAGCAAGCCGGCTGCCGATCCCCCCGTCGTCAACGTCCCCGACACCACCCCCATTGACGGCTCGGCTGGTGGCGGCGCAGCCCCCGAGCTACAGGTGGCCCTTGGCCCGAGCCGGCGAGGGAAAGAGAAGCGCCAGGAGACGGAGGTTGAAGAGGTCCTCACCTTAAAGCGCACCAAGCGCTCAGCCAACACCCGACCGGCCGAACTCCACGAGGGCCTACGGGAGAGGGACGCGCTGGCCTCCACCCTGGTTGACCAGATACGGGACAAGGTCCCCGGCCTAGAGACCATCATGGGGTGGTCGTGCAACCGGCTCGGCGAGCAAATCGCCGAGGACATCCTCCGGGTAAGTGTCTTCCTCTACGTTAACCAACTCTGACCGGTGCAGTAGTCCTGATCTGTTTTCTCTTTCGCAGCTCTCCCATACAACGACCGAGCTTTTCAGCCGGGCTCGGGCATTAGAGGGCATCCGAGAGAAGGAGGTTGTGCCTCTCCAGAAGCAAGTCTCCGCGGCCGAGCGTAGAATTCAGGAGTTGGAGAAGGAGCTTGCAGCCGCCGAGGATCGAGCTGAAAAGGCCGAGAAGAAACTCGGCGACGCGGAGGCCCGAGCTGACAAGGCAGAGAAGGCCGAGCAAGAGGCCATTGACAAGATGAAGGACGCCAGTAGCCTTGCTCGGTTCATCTGCACCGACGAGGCCATAGCCAAGGAGTTCCTCACCGCCTTCATCAACACGGAGGTCGGGGACAAGCTGACCTGGGTGTACGGTCAGTGGGCCTTCTCTTCGGGTTGCCAAGCCATCGAGGAAAAGGTTCACACAGCCCTGGTCGAGGGCCTCGAGGAGTCCGACCTCCCCGCCGTGATGGCCTTGCTCCCTGACAAGGTTGCCGATCCCGGCCCCAGACCGTATTCCAAGCCGGGTCCCTCGGAGTGAGCGGCTGAAGCGGGGCCCTTTTAGTTTTTGAGGACGCGGAGCTCGGCCCGCTATGTGCCGAGCATCTTTAAATAGATCTTAATAAAAACTCTTTTTGTCAAAACTCTGCGTGCTTGTCTTGACGTCTCAAAGTTTAAAAGGTCGGGCATCTTACTCCCGAGATGGGCACCTTGCTCCCATCGGCCTCAAAGGGCCATAAGGTCGGCTGACCAACTAAATCGGGCACCTTACTCCCGAGATGGGCACCTTGCTCCCATCGGCCTCAAAGGGCCATAAGGTCGGCTGACCAACTAAGTCGGGCACCTTACTCCCGAGATGGGCACCTTGCTCCCATCGGCCTCAAAGGGCCATAAGGTCGGCTGACCAACTAAATCGGGCACCTTACTCCCGAGATGGGCACCTTGCTCCATCGGCCTCAAAGGGCCATAAGGTCGGCTGACCAACTAAATCGGGCACCTTACTCCCGAGATGGGCACCTTGCTCCCATCAGCCTCGAGGGGCCATAAGGTCGGCTTACCAACTAAATCGGGCACCTTACTCCCGAGATGGGCACCTTGCTCCCATCGGCCTCGAGGGCCATAAGGTCGGCTGACCATTTGAATCGGGCACCTTACTCCCGAGATGGGCACCTTGCTCCCATCGGCCTACCGAACCTTAAACCGGAGCGAGAATGTCCGAACAAACTGAGCCGAAGCTCTTCATTTAAATAACGAGAGTCTTGATACAATAAGGGGCTACTCTTGGCCCGATTACAATACCCCCCACTCCAGGGTTTACAATTTCTAATCCTCTAATGGTGAAACAAGACCAGATGTTCCGAGTTCCAAATCCGATCGACCGGCTTTCCCGTGGTTATCTCCAGTTTGTAGGTGCCAGGTCGGATTACCGCGGAGATCACGTACGGCCCTTCCTATGTCTGTGCGAGCTTTCCGCCTTCATTCGGTCGGCTAGCCTTCCGCTCTCGGAGAACATAATCCCCCACTTGGAAGTATCTCGGCCGAACTCGGAGGTCACGGGTCTGTTTAATCTTCTTCTGATATTCGACAATCCTTCGAGCCGCAACCTCCCTTCTTTCTTCCACGCCATCAAGCTCGGCGATCATCATTCGCTCGTTGCCATCTTCATCATACGCTCGCTCTCGAGAGGTCGGGATCCAGGCTTCGATCGGTAGCCGAGCTTCAGCTCCGTAAACTAGCGCGAAGGGAGTTTCCTTGGTCGCCTCTCGAGGAGTCGTTCGGTACGCCCATAGTACATAAGGCAACTCATCCGCCCAGCTTCGTCCGGCGTCGAACAACTTTTTCTTCAATCCTTCCAGAATCGTTCGGTTTGCATTCTCAACCTGCCCGTTCCCCTGGGGGTACGCCACGGATGACCGGATAGACTTCGCGCCGACCGTAGCTAGGAAATTTTGAAAGTATCGGCTCTCAAACTGTTTTCCGTTATCCGTGATCAAATGCACGGGAACTCCGAAGCGGGCGATGACATTCCTCCACACAAAACGTGCGCATTGTTGGGCCGTTATGGTCGCCAGGGCTTCCGCCTCTATCCACTTCGAAAAATAATCGATGGCCACGATCACGAATCTTTTCCAGGCTGCCAAGGTCGGGAACGGACCTATGATGTCGACCCCCCAGCGAGCGAAAGAGATAGCCGTGCTGATTGGCTGGTAGAAGGTCGCCGGTCGCCCGGGCGTCTTTGCGAACTTTTGGCAAGCCTCACACGTCCTTACTAGGCTTTCGCAATCTAATTGAATGGACGGCCAGAAATACCCTATGAGCATGATCCGGCGTGCAAGCGATCGGCCTCCTTGATGAGCCGAGCATAATCCCGAGTGCAGCTCCTTCATGACGATCTCCGCCTCGAATGCATTTAAGCACCTCATCAACGGACCCCCGTAAGATCGTCGGTAGAGACGGTCATCCACGATCTGAAATCTGGGAGCTCGAAGCTTTACTTTGCGCGCCCAATCTGCCTCGTCCGGCAACAGCCCATCTTGGAGGTACACTTTAAGGTCAGTTATCCACTGGTCTTGTTCTGCTTCAACCGGCTCGATCTCAAGGGCGTCGATACAAGGCGCGACCGCTTCCTCAATGTGGGCTATCTTCGATATATGCTCGGGAGCCTCGTGCACTAGTCGGGATAGCATGTCGGCATCGGCGTTATCCGACCTAGGGATGTGGACGAGCTCGTGAGCCTCAAAACGCCGCAGGATAGCCAGCACCTGATCTCTGTAGACCACCAACTTATCACCATTGGTGACGAACTCACCATTGACTTGACCAACGACCAACGCGGAATCTATTTTAGCTCGGATAGCCTTCGCCCCTAGCTGTTTCGCCCGCAGCAGTCCGGCGATCAAAGCTTCGTACTCAGCTTCATTGTTGGTCGGCGAGAAGTGAAGCACAATAGCATAATATGCCTTGAATCCCTCGGGAGTCGTGACAACTATCCCCGCGCCCGCTCCTTTCTTCCCGCTGGACCCGTCAGTACTAACCTCCCACCACTCCGGGGTTTGGGGATCACTCGGATCCACCTCGGCGTCCCGAGCGGTACATTCTACCATGAAGTCGGCCAGGGCCTGGGCTTTGATAGACGGTCGGGGCTTATACTCCAAAGCAAACTGTGTCAGCATCATGGCCCACTTTACTAGGCGTCCCGACGAAGTGGAGGTCCGGAGGATGGCCCCAATCGGCTGGTCTGTCAGTACTCGGACATTCCGACCTTGAAAGTATGGCGTTAATCGCTTTGCGGCAATGGCAAGCGCGAACACCACTTTCTCCAGCCGAGTGTACCTGAACTCCGGTCCTTGCAAAGCATGGCTGACATAATACACCGGGCGCTGTACTCCCTCGTCATCGAGTCGGCATAAAACGGCACTGACGGCCCGATCAGAAACAGCTAGGTACACCTCCAGATCCTCCCCGGGCTCAGGCTTTGACAGAACAATCGGGGATGCCAGATAAGCTTTGAGATCTTCGAAGGCCGCCCGACTCTCCTCGTCCCAAATGAATCCGTTGGACTTTTTCAAGATCTTGAAGAATAGATGGGCTCGGTCGGCCAGCTTGGAAAGGAAACGGCTGAGCGCGGCCAATCGGCCGGTAAGTTGCTGCACTTCCCTAATGCTGGTTGGGGGCCGCATATCCAAGATGGCTTGGATTTTCGCCGGGTTCGGCTCTATCCCGCGTCGGGTCATCATATAACCAAGAAATTTCCCAGTCTGTACAGCAAAGGTGCACTTCTTGGGGTTCAATCTTAACCGATGCTCGCGCATGACTTCAAAACATGCTCGGAGATGGCCCGGGTGGTCGGTCCGCACAGTGCTCTTGACGAGCATATCGTCGATGTAAGCTTCCATGGAACGTCCGAGCAAGCCCCCAAACACCGAATTTCTCAACCCGAATGGCATCACTCGGTAGCAGTACAGCCCATCCGGGGTTACGAAGGCGGTCTTTTCTTCGTCGGCTTCGGCCATCATGATCTGGTGGTATCCTTTGAAAGCATCCATGAAGCTCATGAGCTCGGCTCCCGCTGTCTCATCGACCATCTGGTGGATGCTCGGAAGCGGATATGGGTCAAGGGGACATGCGCGGTTGAGGTCGGTATAATCAATACACATTCGCCAAGCCGGGGGCTTGGGAACCAAGACCACATTCGCGACCCATTCCGGGTAAGTGACTTCTCGGATATGTCCCGCCGAGAGCAGGGCCTTGACTTCTCCTTTAACAAACTCGCGTCGATCCACGGATAAATGTCTTTGCTTCTGCTTGACGGGCCTGGAGGTCGGGCTAACGGACAGCCGGTGACAAATAACATCGCGGTCGATCCCAGGCATGTCTTCTGGGCCCCAAGCAAAGATATCGACAAACTCTCGCAATACCTCGAGGATCGAGCGCCTCAGGTCCGGGTTAAGGGCCGTCCCGATTCGGATGCAACGGTCCGGTCGCTCTAACTCCAACGACACTTCTTCCACGGGCTCCGAGGGCCCGGGCTGCTCCTTCTTCTCTTCATCCTTGCGCCGAGCGATGGTGTTGACGCGGGAAGTGCTCGCGGCTTGCTTCTCTACCGCTCGGACGTAGCACAATCTAGCTGATCTTGGATCTCCCCGGACCGTTCCGACACCTTCTGGGTCGGGAATTTCATGCACAAGTGGGGCATGGAGATGATTGCCCTCATTTGAGCTATCCCTGGGCGTCCCAAGATCACATTGTGCACACACGCCAAGTTGACAACGATAAACTCCATCTCTACTCTCAGAACCTTTGGGTAGACTCCAACTTCAACTAGGAGGACAACCATTCCCTCGGGGTGGACCATATCGCCGGTAAATCCCGACAACGGGGTTCGGACCGGCGTTAACGCCGACCTCTCGATCTTCAGCTTTTGAAAGGCCTCCAGGTACAGCACGTTCACGCTGCTGCCCGTGTCCACCATCACCCGCCGAACCTCAGCCCCACAGATGTCGACCGTGATGACCAGGGCCTCGGCAGATTGATCTCCTCCTTGGGGAAGGTCGCGGTCGGTGAAGATTATCGGCTCCTCTTTCACTCTCTTGTCGGGTTGGTTGGTACTGATTGAACAGACGGGCAAGTCCCTCGACCAAGCTCGTCGGCGCTCTGAACTGTCGCCTCCCTCCGGCCCGCCAAAGATGACGTGAATGATCTGTTTCGACCCTGCGGCCGGAGGGTCATGGTCGGGTTCCGGCTCCTTGTCCTTCTTCTCTTTATCAGATCTCTTGAAATACTTCTTCCACCCCCTGCGTCGATTCTTCTTCTTCTCAGCCGCGAACTGCGCTAATTCCCCCGAGCGCAAGAGGTCCTCGATCAGCCCCTTGAGGACATGGCATTCGTCGGTCTCATGCCCCCGATTCCGGTGATACGCGCAGTATTTATCCTTATCAGGTCCATCTCTTGCCGGAGCTGGAAGTTGAATCATGTTGCAGGACCGAGCATATTCCAATATTTCCCCGACCGGCCGTGACAAGGGAGTGTAGATCGGGTTGCCATCTTGATCCTTGCGTCTGGGATCGGGCTGCCGTCTTATGTCTCGCCGACCTTGTCCGCCGGTCTCCAACAGGCGCTTGGCTGCATTGGCCTCTTCGGCCACCGCATGATCGGCCATCCTCTGTAAGGCCTCCTGATATGTGTTCGGCTGGTGGACAACGAGATCTTGATATAAAGGCCCCGCTCGCAACGCAGAGAGCAGTAGATTGATCGCGGTGCGATCATCCACCGGCTCGATCTCCGCTACGGCGGCCTTCCACCTCTCGCTAAAAAGGTTCAAGGGCTCGCCTTCCAGTTGCTTCGCCTTTTCCAGGGACGTGAAATGCTTCTTGGCGGCCCGAGAAATTGCGAAGCGGTGGATGAACTTTCTTGCCAGCTCGGCAAAGTCCGCGATAGATCCCGGTTCGAGCGAGGCAAACCACTCGGCCGCCCGACCAGTCAAGGTAGAATAGAATGCTCGGCACATTACCGCATCAGATACCCCCATCATCAACATGTTGCCATGGTAGGAGCTAATATGTTCCTCCGGATCCGTTCGCCCAGAGTAGTCCTTGTTTCCCGGGACGCGAAGATCCATCGGGTACGGCTGGTCCATGATATCTTGGGAGAACGGGGCCCGGAATAGGTTCCTCTCCATCGCTCCAGGGCCGACCTCAGACTGTTCCTTTTTCCACTTGTTAAACTCCGCGCGCACTTGGTCTAGCACCCCCCGGGCCAAGCCTCGGCTCGTTCCCGCATGGCGATCCTTCTTTGGCTTCGCATACGAAGAGCTCGTCTCGCTGGAGTGGCTGGTCGAAGAGATGCTCATTGACTGAGGCCCCCGGGCTATGCGTCCTCGGGGTCGGAGGTAATCACCATCCATCCTATCAAAAACGGTGGTTCGCGTTCACGAGGTCTCCGTCTCTTCCGTCTCTTCCTGCGGCACCAACGGCACCCCCCTAGGCCGGTCCGACGTGCTGAGCCGAGACAACGCTGGCCTCCGAGCCGGTGCCGCGGGGTTATTGTCTGCCCCGCGGGATCGTCGCTCGGATTGGGAACGGTGCAGCACAGGCGGGACAACAGGAATCGTCTCAGCAGTCGTCGCGTCCGGCCTAACAGGCATGGTCGGATACATTGGCTGCATAGGCGGGTAGCCATACGGCTGCGGGTAAAACCTCGGACTATTGGGCCACCACTGCATGGTCGGATCGATCGGGTATTGGTACGGCATCGTTCCACCGGGCATAGGGTATGGATAGGGAACCGAGCCCCCAGCCATAGGAAAAGGAACGTCCTGGTGGATGGCGTTTACCGCCTCGGGGGGCGGCACCCCGGCCATGTTGTTGGGTTCCACTCGGGAACTCAGGTGGGAGCGAAGATCGTAATTCCCTTCGGCTTCTTGGTCATTGTAATTGTTGAAGAAATCCATATTTGGATACATGATGGATCGGCTGTCACTAAAAGATAGCTTTTCAGTCGCGATCCCCACAGACGGCGCCAAAATGATATTGCTAAATACGGGCACCAAGTAAACCGGAAAATACGATCGTATATAACAAGGATCAAAAACCCGGTTACAAAGTAAGAAGTGCTCAAAGGGCTCGGCGGGTCGGCAGTGGGCTTTCCTACTGTCCGAGCTCCCTTTAAGTCTTAGTCTAGTAACGGCCAAAAGATCCTCTCTCTCCTCATAAATGCGCTATTTATAAGAGAGAAAAGTGCGGCTGCCGGCCCTCTGGCATGACGGGAACGTGGCGGACATGCATTTACCTCCTTCTACGCCCAAGCGGGAAAAGGTACGTGGCGGCTGCTGGTGCGTTGCGTCGGGGCCCATCGGGGTACTGTTCGGTCCGTGACGTCCGGCTTTCCAGCCGACCGCTCTCCGAAGGTCCGACCTCCCGACCGTAAGCTATTCGACCGAGCCCGAGGTGTAGCCGACCGGTTCTGGAGTATATACACTATCAACAACAATTAAAATATTATGTACATAAAATTAGCATATTACTTTCCTTTAATTTATTTATAATTACAAAATTTGTTAACATAATGTACATAACATATTAATTGTAGGTACATAATCTGAATGTTGTTTTGTACCATGTCCTTGGTGTAATTTGCTATCATATTGTGGGTCAGTAGATTGTATTCACATTTTTTAAATTGTTGTTCTTATCCAATCTCTTATAAATTAATAAATTTGGTCAAGCGGCATAGTTGTGGCCCTCCCAAGTGAGAGCTCACAAGTTCAATAAATATGTATGAACAGATACTACGTTGTAACAGAGTCTTTAGTATTCAAAAAAAAAAAAAAGTCTCTTTATAATAGAAATTGATATCAATTATCTTTATATGTAAATTTAAAGAAATTTAAACTATTTACATTTTTAGATTAGAAGCTTAAAAAATATAATATAAAAATAATCTATTATGTGTTAACACGACCCAACATATATTACCAGTCGTTATATCGTGGACCACGGTCCACAATGCATTGTGAACTGTGGTCACTGATACTACAGGTTATCTCAAAAGATAGTGACTTACATTTGCTTTTATATTATCGAATGAAACTGTAGTTATATCGAAATGTAACTATAGTTGTTTTGAAATGTAACTACAGTGTATATGAACTGATACTGAATAATAGTTTCACATTGTGTTTTATATTATCGAATGAAATTGTAGTTATATCGAAATGTAACTGTAGTTGTGTTGAAATGTAACTGCAGTGTATATGAACTGATACTGAATAACAGTTTCACATTATTTGTGTTTTTATATTATCAAATGAAACTGTAGTTATATCGAAATGTAACTGCAGTTGTGTTGAAATGTAACTGCAGTTGTGTTGAAATGTAACTGCAGTTGTGTTGAAATGTAACTGCAGTGTATATGAACTGAAAGTGAATGGCACGGAACGGATGTGGTTTCATCTGTCTGTTTTCATTAATCAAAACGACATCGTTTTGATGCGCGGTCCACAATCCATTGTGGACCGCGGTCCACTGCACGATATAATTTATAGAGGGTAATCTAATATGGCCTTATATATAATGTCATGTCATGTCCACGTAGATATAAGTCATATTATCATTTCAAGATATATCTAATACAGTGAAGCTCTTATTCTCTTGTATCCTCTAGATTATCATTAATAACATGAAAATGATTATGTATAATATTTTTAAATTGCTGTCCAACTATACAACTATAGGGTATGCGATCAAATTAAGGAATAGAATTTGATTATAATGTGTGCAAGATTTTATTATTATTTGTCATATCTTGAACCATGTGTTAAAAATATCTACATCTATATACAAATGTACCACACTAAATTTGCTCAAAATTAAGTGCTCTCAATTAATTTGTAATTAAAGTAAAAAAAAATTACAAATTTTACAAATCCATCTTTATGTGGATGGATATCTATCTTTCCATTTGCTAGATGAGGATACTCTCTTCTTTTTCTTCCCATCCAAAACCATGGCCTCTGTATTTGTAGAGTAATAAATCTATCATCAAAACAAAGATATAAAAATAGTTAGAGCAATAATAGGGCAAAAATCTATTAAATTTCCAAAACGAACTAAAAATGCTCGTCATCGTGGTAAGTAAACCTTTCAAGATCTCTTGCTTGTGGCGATCGATCTGTCCCTCATCGATCCTTCAAAGTCACTGACCAATTCTCACCAAACATTAAGCAATCTGACCATTATATTGTTTGGATCATATTGTGAACAGTACAATATACTATGTCCCAATGAAACAATAATACAGTATCATATTGTGAACAATATATATAGTTAACAATATGACCCAAACACGGTGAGATGGCAATGGCCTATATCAGATATCACTTGGCCAGCCGGCCATGTGCACAAATTAAATACTACAAGAAGGTGTGGTTTCCTAATTTGTGCCACTCTATCAAATGAATGGTCATCCCATTGTGGACCATGGTCCACCATATAATTTGCGGTATAGTAGCTTTGGAAATCGACACCGGAAACTCCGGGATAAGGTATGCATAATCTGTGACTGTGACTCGGATATGATGCCATGTTGCATTGGATGTATGTACATACGTTACGCCCACGATGAACATACACGGGATTACGGGAAGATGCATGACAATGCGTAATCTGGTTGCATTAATACAATTGGTGCTTGGAAAGCTTAATGGTTTCGACCTGACAGAGTATCTGGGATGTTGTAAATCATGTTAACAAAGTCGATATGTCCGAGTGGTTAAGGAGACAGACTCGAAATCTGTTAGGCTTTGCCTGCGCAGGTTCAAATCCTGCTGTCGACGCTTTTGCTCCCTCCTACCAAAATTATAAAGTAGTCTATCATTTTGAAAGGTAGGTTGCTCTCATGCTGGAATCCGTAGTCTTTCTTCTTAATGCAGACATATATAATGTTATTTTTTTTTTTAAACACATAAGGTGGATGGATTTATTAAATTTGTAATTTTTAAGTTTGGTTTTAAAATAATAGAAAGAGTTTTTGAGCAGATTTTGTGGGGTTTGGCCTGATGAGATGTTTTATTTTTAATTACATCTTTGACATGTTAATATATCACATGTGACTCGTGTTATTCCCTGGCCTGCATAACCAAGTAAGATGAACTAGTGTCATTTGGCATTTTGGCTGTGCTTGTGTCAAATTTTTTATAATTTTTTTATGAACATAATGTTTGATTTAAGGGAAAGTTTGCAATCATTATTATTTGGATGTGTACTCTTGGTGAAATTTATCTTGTGATTCTAGCGAACAAATTAAAAGACTACAAATTAAAGAGGTAAACTAATTTAAGTTACCCATAATGTTTGGCCAAGGATGTATTGTTGATATTATATGACGACACAAATGACAATGGACATATTGCATAGTGTTTTGGTGAAAATTACTTAATAACTTTGAAGAATAAGGGACCGGGCCGGGGGCTATTGAAGGTTGAAATCTTGAAGATAGAGTTTATTAGTTTGTTTTTTATTTTGTATTTTTGGAAATTTAATTAACTTTTAGATATTTTGATATTAATCTGGATTGCTCAAACTTTTGTCTCTTTTAATAGGGTCACACTTGTGTGAGACCGTCTCACGGGTCTCAATCCGTGAGACGGGTCGGGTCACATAATTTGGGTCATTATTTAACTTATGGATTCATGAAGTGCTATTTCTTTGACATTGGATTCTCAGTAAGTTGATTTTCATTTTAAGTAAATTTTTTCTCTTAAAAATTATGATAATTGTTGCTTAGAAAGTGTTATATATTGCATTAAAAGTATTACGTTATCACTAAACATTTCTTCATATTTTTTCTAATAGTTATACTTGAAAAATATTATTGAGAATCTTGGAGATGAAGAAAAGAATGAAAGGTCCATTATAGGATGTTGGAATAGATGGATGCAATCAAACAACAAGGACTTGAACACAGTTGATTTGGTAATGATTTAAATTTTTAATTTAAATTTATAGAATAAATCATTTAAGGGTTTTGAATTGAACACTATTTTATTTGAATTGTAGATATTCATTCCAATCTATATGGACAAACACTACTTTGTTGTTGTAATCAATTTTGGAGCAAAGAAGGTTCAATGTTTGGATAACCGAAAGCATGATCAAGCTACTAGTGCAAAATATATTGCTGCAATAAAACGATTGGTAAGTATCACACTTTTTCTTTTGTATTTTTTTATACTTAATATGATAATAACAGTTTGGGTGTTTAATTTTATAGCAATTGTTGATGGGAAAATTTCTTGGGTCAAAAAGTCATAGGCATGCTGGGGATGTTTTGTTTTTTGATATTGAGAATGTACCATTTAAATGGCAAACGAAGAGCCATGATGTTGACTGCGGTGTATACATGATGCATCACATGAGGAGTTTTAGGGGAGAAGTTTATCACACACCTGATCTATCTAAGGTAATAAATTGGATTTTAGGTTGATTTTTTTAATTAAGTTTTAATTTATTTTCTTGTTTGAATCAAGGTTGCCATTAGACGGGAGTTGAGAGCGGAAATTTGTTCAGTCATTATTTGGAGTCCATTGAATGAATTGGCAGAAGATGTGAAGAAGAGAGTTTTAGAGTTTTGCAACAAAAAGTCTGCACAGAAAAAGAAAAATGTTAGAGAACCGAGGAAGAAGAAGTAAACTGTGCATGATTGACTTTAGATGTTGATTGGTGATTTGAATACATTTGTGATTGACTTTAGATGGTGATTGAATACATTTGTGATTGACTTTAGATGGTGATTGGTGATTTGAATACAATTGTGATTGACTTTAGAGGAAGTAAAGGGTGTGTTAGTGATAGACTTTAAAGGAAGTAAACTGTGTGTGCTATTAAG